>QNQO01000649.1:0-587045 GCA_003290165.1 Berberis thunbergii
ATGCATGTAATCCAGCAAGACAATATAGAATTAACTGAGAAATCTGTTTGTAACAAATTGATTTTTGCATCTACAGTGAAACAATGATCTACCCTACTGAGACAAATAGAATTCATGGTTTTCATTTTTTTAAGAGTAAAATTCAGGAAAATAAAAATATATAAAACAAGATCTCCAGGCAATGCATCATGAAAGGAACAAAACCAGGAAATTTTACCTAGCCTTGTTAGAGGTGTCCGAGACACCTCCTTTAAATCGCTTAGCTCTTCCGGTGCAACTGAAGGAGATTTTGCATGGGCAACACCAAAAGAATGATCCTCCGATGTGGTTCCATGGGTGACCCAAGAGCCCTCCTTAGCTCTCCAAAACGGTTTTTTTGATCACCCAATGTAATTGTCTCCAATGTCAGAAACTGAGACGGTGGCATGTCCACTGACAAAGTCGTACTCCCCTCTAGCAGAGCCTGGACCAGAATTAGTATGGCGGTTCTCCGCTCCTTCTCTAAAGCTTGCTGACCTATCCAAATTGGCACCAGAATAGTTCCCCCTTTGCCCATTGGGATATGTGGAAAGTAAATGTTGAACCCTCAGGACTACCCGCAGCTAGCTCAAACCTTGTACTCCCAGCCATTCCTCAAAACGAACAGCGCCAGCTCATACCCCCAACTGATTTCTACTTAAAACCGTCCAAACAGATTCATCGAAGATGCCACAATGGCACAACCTGATTACAAAATTAAGGGAATTAAGCACCATCTACACCTATATACAGCCAATAATCCAATATAACTTACATCCTCAGAATGGATCTTAGTACTCACAACTAACTGTTGATGTCAATTCTGTATGTAAAATAAATAAATAAATTTCTATAACACATGTTCAAGATAAACACACTTGGATTTCAAGTAGAACAAAATCAAAACTACTATATCGGCATGTACCATGATCAACTCTGAAAAAATGGATTCAAGCTGTACATAATTGACCTAACAAACCCAAGAAGTATTCCAACATTTCGAGTTCAAAAGTAGCAAACTTCAGGAGGCAATTCAAACCTAGGTAACAAGTTTCCACGGACTTAACAACAAAACCCTAAACAACAAAAATTGAGCCATCTATTCGTTCAAACGAACTTCTACTAACTATTCGGAAGTTGATCATTCCGTACCCCAAACCCTTAAATCCTGCTTAAAGCGCATGAAAGCTACTGTAACTCAAAAAATCTCCACATAATCAAGAAAATCACACTTCAATTCACGATCAGTAGAGCAAACCCTAACGTTACTAATTTCCCAGCATTTCAACTTCAGGATCGAAACATATAGAACCAGCTCGAAATGAACAAATTCCAGGTGGGAAATTCAAACCTTGATAACAAGTTCAAGAATCACAAATCCAAACCCTAATTGAACCCCAATTTAACGATTGAGCAAACAAAAACAAACTGATCTAACATGCTTTAGTGAAAACCTAGGGTTTCATTTCGTTTCGAAATTGAATTGAAGTAGCTGGAGAAGAAATTAGTTCGAGTAAGAGATGGAGTTGGGAATCGAGAGTCACCTGCATTCGTCGATCTATGAGACCAGATCGCTCGCGCGCAGGAGAGGAGAGAAGAAAACACGATCGATTAACACAGAGACAGATTGAACCTTAAAAAAAACTTGATTTTTAGAGTCGTCGTCGAGGACCATTTCGCTAATATAAAGGGTCGGCAAAAAGCGACTAAAGTAGAAATTAATGTGGATCAAGTGGTTTTAGGTTGTCCGCTCGATAAATGCGGTTGTTGCATTGGACAAGCCATTTGGTTACCACTCCAGCCGCCTATAAATCATTTTTCAGATTTTTTTTTTCATAATAATTAGACATCGGATGTAATAATTGGACATGGCAAAGTATATTTTTGAATACAGGAATTCTAAATGTCGAGGAAGCCAGCTTGGAAATCAGCTGACCGAGGGAGTGAGGGAAGAAGGGAACCGTCCATCCTCTTTGAGATGCGCACATGAAAAATGATGACATGCATCCCAAGGGGGTGGACAGTCACATCCTTCCCTCTCTCCCTCCCTTGCTGGTTGTGAGCTTTTGAATATAAAGATCGAGTTAGATCTTCAAATATTACCTTTTAATAATTTCATTTGAAAAAAAAATGTCTTACTTAAAGATAAGCTGGTGGGTGGTAGTAGCTCAACTGGTAGAGGTTAGCACGAGGAAAAAGAGTTTTGATTGTGGAGATTCCAACATGTTTGAAATGAGAATGAGAGAAAATGAATTTAATGATTACAGCTTCGCTCGCTCAGATTCTTCAAAAGGAAGGAATTAGACATAGTCTCAAACTAATAAAAAAATTAAATATGTCATCTAATACATATGTTGGAATTGATTCATCAGTTTCATGAAACACTAGTTGCCTACAAATATGAATATTCTTTTATTAGTGTAGACATATTTTATTTACGTGTCCTGGGTGCATACTACATAATGCTTGTATGTGCGTGTGTCGTGCCTAGGTGAGAGTGTGTACGTGCGGGGTATGTGCGGACGGAGAGGTAAAAACACCTCACCCTCCAAAAGCCTTCGTGCTTTGAGGAAAATATGAGGATTTGAGTGACAAAACATTATTCTTTTGAGCTATAATTTTTTAGACAAGTTTATAATTGATAACTAGAGTCATATAATTGATAATTAACTAGGTTTAGTTTCATTTTAAATGTCATTTAGGATGTAATGTTTACTCTACTATTATAAAGATAATGTCCAAACCGAGCCGTGTAAGTGGTAAATGCTTTACAAGCGAGGAAAGAACCTTTTTGCCCATCAATAGTGTTGATAGTGAGAATTAACATAAAATGTATTCTAGACATTTCAAGAAAAACAAATAATTAACCCCACCCCGCGTGACCAAATTTAGGCATATTGTGTTTGTTTTTTTTTTTTTTTTTTTTACTTTTGTTCTTTGGATCATACAAACATATGCAAATTGCCATCATTTTTACCATTTTACTTGGATTGTTAATTATTGTAGGTAATGTTATGGAAATTTAAAACTCTCCATTTATTTTAAATAATTATTATGTGGTGATTTTAAAAAATAATTAAAATTAAAAATAAGATAATCATAACAATTTTGTGTAATTGACCTCACTTTTTTATCTTCCTAAAATACCGCTATTTTAATAATGCTTATAAAATTGTCCACATCCTATTGTGTGCATGTGTTTTTTCTATTTATTCATTTATTTACAGTGTTAATCTAACCCTAATTTTGTGTGCGCATGTTGCGTTCGAGGACTAGTGATGATTTAAGTGACTCGGTAGTTAAATAGTCTCCTTTTGAGTTCTAAAATTTTACTAGTTTAGAAGTAATGGTAAATAGAGTATCAAATAATCAATAACTAAGTCTAGTTTCATTTTATTGCACTGCACAATCACAATATGTAAACATGGTTTCCAATTTCGTACTTCAGATACCAAGTATGCTTAAATTCGGTTTGTTAGTTTGTCCACATGTCAATGTGTTGTGTGACGTGTGTGGGCAATGTTATGTGAACCATAGAGTTCTTGTAAAGCTATGTTTAAATAATTTGTGCTCGCCAATGGAGTACCAGCTCCGTGGTATGCCTGTGGCAGATGAAATCACAAGTCTAGGGTTTGAACCATGTCGACCACATTTGGGGTGGAAGGGGTTAAGGGAAAAAAAATAGTTTATGCTCTGAGATAATTATTGAGTTTCATGGGTTTGGTTGGTGGCTGAATCCGATATACAAAATAAATTTTCAACCAGATTTTTCATGCTATCAAGCTGAATTTGAACCCATGACTTAGTGGTACCATACGCTAAGCTCTAGCCATTGAGCTGTCATGCCATTGGCCTATCAAGCACATGCCAAAAGCAAAGTTCCAGTTGTAGCTAACCAAAATACCCAAAATATATTTCAAACAATTCCAACTATTGATACCTTGGTTATAGAAAAACAAAATAATTGATAGAAAAGTCCTTACACTACAACAAAATAGTATATAATAACAAAATTTTGATGGCATTACTAAGTGATAGTTGATTTTTTCATAGCATTCTATATAAAATGCTTATCAACGCACAAAAACAAACATTCCATATGAAAATGCTACTGACACACACAAAAAAAATTTAATGTGAGGGTCATGAGTTCAAGTCTCGACCCCAACCCCTTTATTTTGAATTTTCTCTAAAGTCTCTCCATCTTCTCATCTCAACCCGTTTTATCAAAACTCCAAGTATTAAACCCATTGTCACCTTTCAGTATGTTGTCCCCAAATCATTGGTTGAAGATACTTGGCAGAAACCCTAGAGTATTGTTCGTTGGAAGAAAATGTCATATCTCATTTCTTCTATTGTTTTGTTGTTTTTCTCTTCATTTCAATCTCTCTCTCTCTCTCACACACTCTCTCTCGTTTCTCTATTTCAACTTACAAACGACCAGATCTCTAAGTTCGTGATTGCTTCTCATCGATCTCAGATATCTTTTGAAACACACACAATTTGTTTGTTCATTCGAGATCGTGACAACTCAACTTCTCTCTCACTAAATCGTTCGTTTGTTTTCTGTTCACAAATTGTTCGTTCGTGAAGGTAAGCAATTCAAAACCATGTTCGATTCACTTTTACTAGCAGTGTTTGTGATGCATTGTGGTTATCTAATGGCAAGTAATGGACTCGTGATTTTGAATCCAAATTCAGACTCCACTTTGTTAGAGGACACCGTAGGGAGTTCAATTGCATGGCCCACTGAATATATTATTATGGAGGATGAATAATTCTGGTACGATTCCTTTTCATTTTATAGTTTTTTTTTCTTGTATCCTTATTATATTTTGACAAAACATTTTGCTCTAGGATTTGACTTCATGCCTTGAGGCACTAACTAAGCTATAACACCTTGTGTCACACATTTGCATCTGAAAAGGTTTCCTCCAATTAGTAGTTGTATTCTTGCCAAATAAGATCTAGCACACAAAATAACTGCATTGTACCTACCAGTACATATTTGCTATAGAAGAGATGACAATTGATCAATTGCTACTATGATTGGAACTTACAAATTATCTGAGATATGCATTGAAGGTAACTAGACTAATAACTTACAATTGATCAATAGATTTTGCTCTAGTAAACTATTTATTCAGCTTCCTGTAGGTCTAGTTGTTCATGCTGGTTCTGTTAATTGCATTTTTACTGTTCAAGAGTGTTACATGTGATATTTTATAATGAACAGAAAACAATGCAAATTATTTGATTTCGGGGTTATTGTTGAAGTTGAACCTTATAATGTTATTTTGATCTTTGATGTTGTTGTTTCCAGGCTTAAGAAGGAAGGTTATTTTGGTAGTTAAAGCAAGGGGCAAGGTCTTAGTTGTTAGTGATGGGTGGATCAAGAATAAAGTTTAATATAGTTTTCCATGCAAAAAATGAGGATATCAGAAATGGACAACACTGGATTAAAGCCAATATGAAGTTATTATGTTGTCATCTTGTCAGATGCTTTAGATGTTATCAAAACAGTTGCGGGTGAAGGAAAAAAGTATGTCCTAGCGGCAGAAATTGATCTGAAGCAGTTTTAAACATAAACTAGCCTATTTTAAGTATGTTTTTCCTTTTCACATCAACAAGGATTGAAACGGTTATGCACATATGCACATTCTCTTGCTGCTTCTATTCGGGTTTCAGCCTTTGGCAGTAGATGTAACATGGAATAATGTCCCTTTGCTAAATGTTGGAGATGTGATAGATTGAAACTCTTATTTTGCTGAATGAAAATATATCTTTCATCAAAAAACAAAATAACAATGTTGTTAGCAACTTTGGTCTATGTTTTGACACCATGACTATAAGGTCATTGTGTTCATGTTTGACATATTGACCCAACAGTGACTCAACACGACCCATTTCCATCCCACAATATATGTCCATCCTCAACTCAAATAGATAATGAAAGTTCTTTCTTTTTTTTTTTCCTTTTTTGACAATTGGTAGATTATATATATATTATTGTTATTATTTTTTAAAATTTGGGTCGTTGATCATTTTTATTTATTTATTAATCCAAACCAGAAGGTTACATAACTGACCCTATAAGGTTAACCAAACCAGACCCGAAGGCTACAATATTCCACTTAATATCCTCGTTGCCTCCATCTTGCACGGAGACTTGCTTTCGCTTCACTTCGGTCTAGTCCATCTAAGGAGTTGCATTCAATACTCGAAGGCTTATCAACAGTGAACCTATATACTTCTAACTATCGGGCGAAAACTCACAAAATTTTTGGTGAATCTTCGAACCCACGACCTCTCCCAAGGAAAAGTGAATGTCCAACCAACTGAGCTACAGCTGGTGGACGGTAGATAATATATATAAAAAGAGTGCACAATTAGAAAAGCTGTGATAGATAACATGGAAACAGGTTCCTATTTAATTTTACCATATTTTTTATTTTACAATATAAAATAATAACATAACATTCTCAAATGCTATGATAGATAATATAACATAACATTCACAAATGCTACGTTGGGATAACATTTACAAATGTTATGTTCTGATAGCATTTTTATAGTGCTGTCAAAAAGATAATATGGGCTACTATGACTTGGAATAAATGCTATGGTATCTCTTTCATAGCATTTTTTCAATGTCATAAAATGCCAATTTTCCTGTAGTATTATTTTATTTAGTATATTCAAACATAAAAAGATACTCAATCACTATTGTTGCAAATTTCACAAACTATAAATTTTGAATTTTCTTTGAGATGCCTAGCTATGTCTGTCACAATACTTAACTTTTCCATAATATATATACACACTATATATATTTTAGCCGATTGCTAATGTTTGGTTATGGCTATGACATGCCACTTGAGTCATCAGATCATGCATTAATGTAGTTTTGTAGAAATCAACACATTATCATTAAACACCAATGAACAATTTTGCCTTTATAAAATTTGTGGACATATCTTACTAGTCAACATTCTTGACTTAAAAGCTATAACCAATTTAAGTGTTCTACAAAATTTCAAAAATTAATGGCACTCAAACTGAAATACACGAAAATGAGGCCAAAAGTAAATAACTTAACTAAATACATGGTGAAAGTAATTTTAAATCAGTCATTGGACTCTTTTAATTAAGGGTGGGCACGAGACGAGAATATATGGGATGATCCTCATCTCGATGTTTTATTTTGAAGATGGGATCGGGATAAAATAGACCTCATCTTAACCTCGTCCCATCCCAAACGGGTTCGGAACGAGACGAGATGAATATGACTGGATTTTTGTGTAGTCTGAACTTATTACTAGGTTATTATTACGTGCATATTTAAACGTATAATCCTATAATTACTATATATCAACCATTTTCATTATGTCTACTTATTTTAAACTTTAAAATTGTAGGGGCAAGGCTCAAGTATAATCTAGGAAGCTATACAAGGTCCAAATCCAATCAGAGTAAGGCGATTCTTTAAGCACACTAGACCAACCCATTTTAACTTTAAGCACATTACATAGTGTTTTTGTTTCAGAATAGACTAGGTCTTGTTTTTGTAGGTTTCTATTTATGTTATCAATTCAAGAATAATATAGTATATTTTCTATCATTATACATATTAAGGAGTAATCTATGAAAATGTGATTGTTTTAAACTATAAGACAATTATTTGTGATGTTACACAACTCCTCAAAACTTCATCTGCCATACTTAATTTGAAGGAGTTTGTTGCTTGGAGTCGGGGTTTTCTGTTAGGATTTTACGTAGTCTGTTGTTTGTTTTGAATAAGCCCTAGTCTTTAGGGATATTGTTTCATTTGAATTATTCCAAGTTATGTTAGTCACGTAGCTGAGTTAACGCTATCGTGAGCTGCATTTACGCTTTCAGTTAGGATTGTAGTATGGCTATAAAGGCGAGTTTGTATTTCAATAAAAGTGATAATCAATAATTATAACATTTTCTACCTCTTATTATATTTTTATTAATCCTTGTTTTATTTTATTTTAGATTTATTATTATTTTTTTGTGTTTTTGTAAAATTTGGAGCAATAATGAAGAAATCGAAGAAAAATGAAATGAACAAATCACAAATGGTGACTTCAGAGAAAGTGGATGTGAGAATAACCTGAGCCCCTGGCTTAAACCCAAAACCAAATCCATCAACCCAAACCCATTGCCAAGCCCACTCAAACCCAAAGAATATTCTCCCAATTATTCCATATTCAATTTTGATTTAGGCCTTAAATCACTCATTGAATCCTCCCCTTTAAGTTATCCATATTCATTTTCTAGTTATCTATAAATACAAGGGAAATAAATGAGAAAAAAGGGAAGGAGGAGAACGGAATCAAACCTCAATAGCAAAAAACAAATCGTCTTTCCTTCACAAAGTGATTCTCATCACCACCATCACCATCACCACCTCTTTTTCATCTCCATTAAACACCACAAAACCACCACCATCTGGACCTCTCATGTCGTCTTTCTATTCTGCTCACAGCCACAGCAGCCAACATCGAGCAGCCACGCTGCAGCCCGAACAGCAGCAACCAGCACCGAGCTGTCTCTCGGCCTCTCTTCGTCTCGCCCTCCGACCACGCCTGCTGGCAGTGCTCCTACTGATCTGCGGAGTTTCTCGCCTCGCTCGCTGTTCAAATCGAAGTGGAAAGGTTGGGGTGCTATATGCACCCCACTTTTTAACCTTGTACGATCACACAATAGGGAATAACGCTATTGGCACCCAGTGAATCATACGAGCACCTCGTGGGCATGGCCAGACGTTATTGACATCCTGAAAATCTGATGTACCACCCCACTGGACCTGGCGTTGTTTGCAACCTGCTGATCTGCTGAGTACCACCACACTGAGACGGCGACAAACCAAATAGGTTGTATAATTTATTTTACTGACTTAAATGCTTAATTGTTAATTAAAATTTTATTTCAGATATTTGATAAATTGCTTTCATCTTTCATGTTCGATTAAAAATTGATATATTTGGTAGTTAGATTCACATTTTATCAATATTCAAAGCATGTGCTAACAAATATTGAGCTTGAACTTTGATTAAGTGTGCCCTAAAAAGACACTTAATGCTTTGTAAAAGTTTATTTGTTTGAGATAAAATTGTTCATGTTTGACAGAAACTTGATAAGATTTGGAATTGGAATTGGATTTTAATGATCACAGATTCAGTGCAATCAAGGGATCCTCATCCCTAAAGCTTCTCGTTTATAATTTCAGTAATTTAGATTTAAATATATTTTCTAACTCATCGGTAAGTTCAAACCCCACAAAATTCATCTCATCCATTTTTATTTTTCTTATTTTTAGTTTAGTTTTAAAAACACTGTAACCCCATTTGTCTGTAAATTAGTTTAGATAAATTCTAAAATTCAATTGCATCCACTTTCCTCGTGGGATCGACCCGTACTTGCCGTTGTCTACCAGTTAGACATCGTGCACTTGCGGTTATTACAAGTGGGACACATTAGCCTATTTATTTAGGTCTGTTAAACCCGCAATAACAAAAAGCAAGTCATTCATTCCATTTTCTTAAGAGCATTTGCATAGCTTCATTCAATTGTTATTAACAGTGGTATCAGAGCCAGATTGGGCCTGAGAGAGAGGAAAGTCGCAGTCTTTCGATTGACTTCAAAAATAGGAGAGTTTTAGAGAAATGTCAAGTGAAGGTTCCTTCGTCCAACCAGCATCCCACGCTTCGATGGTCACTACGACCATTGGAGCATGCTCATGGAGAACTTCCTAAGGTCGCAAGGAGTATTGGAGTTTGGTCGAGACAAGGTTTTGAGGAGCCGGAAGTGGGAGCAGCTGCGACAGAGACGCAACAAAAGAAGCGTGAGGAGCTGAAACTTAAAGATCTTAAGGTAAAGAACTATCTTTTCCAGTCGATTGACAAAACTATTCTGGAAACCATATTGGACAAAGGTACTGCTAAGAAGATCTGGGACTAGATGAAGAAGAAATTCGAGGGGAGTGCTAGGGTGAAGTGCTCGGTTCTTCAAGCTTTGAGGAGAGAGTTTGAAACTCTGGAGATGAAGGTAGGAGAGAGCATTACTGAATACTTTGCTCGTGTTATAACAATAGCTAGCAAGATGAGGGTGAATGGAGAACAAACGAAATATGTCACCATTGTGGAGAAGATTCTTAGAACTTTGACAGACAAATTCAACTATGTAGTTGTCTCGATTGAAGAGTCAGGATATTGATGCACTCACTATTGATGAACTACAAAGTTCACTCATTGTGCATGAACAAAAGTTCAACAGGAGCAATGGAGAAGAACAAGCTTTGAAAGTGACTATGGATGAGAGAAATGGAAGAAGAGGGCGTGGCAGAGGCAACTTCAGAGGAAGAGGTCGAGGAATAGGGCATCAAGTGCTCAATAAAGCCACCATTGAATGTTATCGTTGTCACAAGCTCGGCCATTTTCAGAATGAATGTCCTAGATGGGACAAAGAGGCAAATTATGTCGAGTTAGATGAGCATGAGGAGATGTTGTTAATGGCCTACGTTGAAGAAAATGAGGCCAAGCGTGAGGAGGTATGGTTTTTAGACTCGGGTTGCTCTAATCACATGTGTGGAGATGCAATGATGTTTAGTGAGTTAGATGAGAATTTCAGGCAGCAAGTAAAGCTCGGAAATGATATCAGAATGGCAGTAAAAGGGAAAGGAAATGTCAGGTTGCATGTGAATGGTTTCAATCATATCATCACTTGAGTTTTCTATGTGTCGGAGTTGAGAAATAACCTCCTAAGTATAAGGCAATTACAATAAAAGGGCCTTGCCATTCTCATCTAGGCAGGAATGTGTAAGATATATCACCCAGACAAAGGCTTGATTATTCAAACCGCTATGTCAGCAAATCAGATGTTCATGTTGCTTGCTAATACACAAGGAAATAAGGCAGCCTGTTTTCACACTAGTGCAAGATCTTTCTCATTTATGGCATCGAAGATATGGTCATTTAAGCCATAAAGGTCTAACAACCTTGCAAACCAAGAATATGGTACGTGGTCTACCCCATCTTGCTCCTACCACAGTGGTGTGTACTGATTGCTTGAGAGGTAAGCAACACCGAAAGTCCATCCCTAAGAAAAGTGCATGGAGAGCAACTCAGAAGCTGCAACTCATACATGCAAACATCTGTGGTCCAGTAGCTCCTACGTCAAACAACAAGAAGAGGTATATCTTATGCTTTATTGATGATTTCAGTAGAAAAGCATGGGTTTACTTTCTAAAAGAAAAGTCATAAGCTTTAAATTCATTTAAATGTTTTAAGAAACTGGTTGAGAAAGAGACATACATGTATATTAAGTGCTTACGCACTGATAGAGGGGGTGAATTCAACTCAGACAAGTTCAATGAGTTTTGTAAACAATGTGGCATCAAAAGGAAGCTTACCAATACTTACACTCCACAACAAAATGGGGTAGCCGAAAGAAAGAATCAGACAGTAATGAACTTGGTTCGTTCAATGCTCTCAGAAAAGAAGATTCCAAAAACTTTCTGGCACGAGGCAGTGAATTGGACCATATATGTTTTAAACAGAACTCCCTCAGTAGCTGTTAAGGATTTCACTTCTGAAGAGGCATGGTCTGGTGTGAAGCCTTCAGTGGAACATTTTCGAGTATTTGGGTGTGTGGCACATGTTCATGTGCCAGATGCTAGGAGGACTAAGCTTGAAAACAAGAGTTTTGAATGTGTGCTTCTAGGAGTTAGTGAGGAATCAAAGGGCTACAGGTTGTATGATCCGGTATCTAAAAGAGTGGTGACTAGCAAAGATATAGTCTTTGAGGAAGACAGAAAATGGGAGTGGGACGTGAGCCATGAAGAACAAGTGTTGTTAGATCTTGAATGGGGTGATGATAAAGACAACACATAATAAGAACATGTGGCAGAAATGAATGAAAATGATGAAGCATCTAATGAATACAACGGAAAAGCTGAGGTTACTAAAGAAAATCAAGAAGCAGGAGATGATATATCTAGTCCTGCGAATGAAAAAGAGTCCAGTGCAAGATAAGGAAGAGCCAGACAAGTTCCCATCTGGATGGAGGACTACGTTAGTGGTGAGGGTCTATCCGAGAAAGAAAACGAGCTCAACATGGCCTTGATTACACCTGAAGATCCCATCAATTATGAAAACGTTGTAAAGAGCTCGAAGTGGAAATTGGCAATGGACTCAGAAATTAATTCTATTGAGAATAATCAGACTCGGAGGCTTACTGATTTTTCGGTTGGAACTAAAACCATTGGAGTCAAATGGATCTATAAAACAAAGTTAAACGAGCATGGAGAAGTTGACAAGTATAAGGCTCGATTGGTGGCCAAAGGGTATTCTCAATAGCAAGGAGTAGATTTCACTAAAGTTTTTGGTCCGGTAGCTCGAATGGACACAGTAAGGATGATAGTAGCACTTGCAGCACAAAGGGGCTGGAAGATCTATCAACTGGATGTCAAATCAGTGTTTCTTCATGGTGAACTCAGTGAGGACGTGTATGTGGAGCAGCCAAAGGGTTATGAAAATAAGGGAAGTGAGCATAAGGTGTATAAGCTACACAAAGCTTTATACAGACTAAAACAAGTTCCACGAGCTTGGTTCAGTCGTATTGAGGCTTTTTTCATTAATGAAGGATTCCAGAAATGTCCAAATGAGCATACCCTATTCACCAAAAGGAGCAGTGAAGTTAAAGTGTTGATAGTAAGTATTTATGTGGATGATTTAATTTACACTGGTGATGATGAAGATATGATGGTTGATTTTAAGAGCTCCATGATGAAGGTGTTTGACATGACTGATTTGGGGAGGATGAGGTTCTTCATTGGCATTGAGGTATTGCAGAAATCTGATGGCATTTTCATTTGTCAAAGGAAATATGCCACTGAAGTGTTAAGGCGTTTTGGGATGCTTGAGAATAATTCAGTAAGTAGTCTGATTGTGCCAGGGTTCAAGATAAGTAGAGATGATTATGGGGTTACAGTTGATGAGACCTATTTTAAGCAGTTGATGGGAAGTTTAATGTATTTTAATGCAACTCGTCCAGACATAGTGTTCAATGTTAGTCTGATCAGCAGGTGCATGGCTAAACCTATTGAACTTCACTTACAAGCTGCCAAAAGGATATTGAGGTACTTGAAGGGCACTGCCAACTATAGGATTCTCTATAAGAAGGGAGGAAAGGATGAAGAGCTGTTTGCTTTTACAGATAGTGATTATGCAGGAAATGTAGAGGATTGTAAAAGTACATCTGGGTATGTGTTTCTCTTGAGCTCAAGAGCAATTTCATGGTTATCCAAAAAAGAACCCATAGTTACTTTGTCTACCACCGAGGCTGAATTTGTGGCAGTTGTTGCTTGTGTTTGTCAAGCTATATGGATGAGAAGGGTTTTGAAGAGGCTAAGTCATGCACAAGAAGGTTGCACTACCATTATGTGTGACAATAGTTCAACAATTAAGTTCCCGCGGAATCCAGTCATGCATGGGAGGAGTAAGCACATTGATGTGCAGTTTCATTTCTTAAGAGACCTTACAAAGGATGGTGAAGTTGAATTAGTTCATTGTGGAACGCAAGAGCAGGTAGTTGATTTGATGACAAAGCCGTTGAAGTTAGAGGCATTTCAAAAACTCATAGGGATGATGGGAGTGTGTGAAGCTACAGATGTAAACTAACTGCATTTAGTTTAAGGGAGGGAATGAAGGAGTTTGTTGCTTGGAGTCGGGGTTTTCTGTTAGGATTTTACATAGTCTGTTGTTTCTCTTGAATAAGCCCTAGTCTTTAGGGATATTGTTTCATTTGAATTATTCCAAGTTCTGTTAGTCACGTAGCTGAGTTAATGCTATCGCGAGCTGCATTTACGCTTTCAGTTAGGATTGTAGTATGGCTATAAAGCCGAGTTTGTATTTCAATAAAAGCAAGTCATTCATTCCATTTTTTTGAGAGCCTTTGCATGGCTTCATTTAATTGTTCTTAACATAATTAAACACACGAAAATTTTAGTTTATAAATATTAAACTTAATAATAATAATTATTAGATAAATAATTTTGATATGAGACGGGATGAGGAGGATTGAAAATCTCCGTTCTATTTCCACCTCACTCTAAATTGAAACGAGACAGGACAGAGATGGTTTGATAAATTCCAAATAACTCGAAAAGATGGGAAATGAATGGGATGCCCAACCCTAGTCTTAGTGGGACTGGATAATAAGTACAGTGTTCGAATTTGGTGAGCATGATTGAGCTTGACAACATGACTACGCCTCCACCATGGTTTGCGGGACCCTTTACTACACCTTACCATTTGGACTGCCTCGACTATATATATATGTGCCACTTGCTTACCACACTTGCAACACAGCTCAGACAGACGAACAAAACAAAACAAAACCAAACCAACCGAGAGAGAAGAGAAGACGATCGCCATGGCCATAGCAAACTCTTTCATCTCTCCCTTCACTCTCACTCGTCCTAGGGTTACCGATTCTGGTTTCACTGCTCTGATTCGGACCGTTCCGATTCCTGCAATTCGCCGTGGATTCATTGATTCTAGAGTCAAATTGTCCACTAAACGGTAAGAACACCGAAGTCTCTTTCATCTTTGATCACTTTACTCTCTCTGATCCAGATCGTACGGACATTACTAGGATTCTTGATTACTGATTCTTTCAATTCAAGCCGATTTAGCTAGTTTTTTTTTCTCGAGAATGACAATCGATTTCTTGTTTCTTGACTTCTTGCTTCTTGCAATGAATTTGGACTCAAATGAAAATTTCAAGTTTGTAGAAATTTACCTATTTAGCGATAATCGTTTCAGGTGTAATGTTTGATCACATTTGTCATTTGTTCTGTGTTGTTGGATTTAAGAAGCTGTTTCCACTTTGGATTTGAATCATGAAAGTCTTTAGATGTCGGAATGTGATTATGATTTTGCAATTATTTCTTACTAACTTTTAATTTGAATTTTGTTTTCAGAATTATGTTGCGCGCTTCGGTTAGCTCGACAAGCACGGTGGGACCGGATTCTCCGGTCAGTGGATCATATGAATACTCTTTTAGTTTTTTAAATGTATTCATTTGGAATTTATTGCTTTCTGTGATGTGAGGTTGAAGTTGTTGATCAGTTAACTCTCAGGGCATACTTGAGACTCTAGGGTCTGCATTAAGCACACAAATAGTTTATACAAAGTTAAGAATTGACAAAATTTCTGTGTGTCCAATTTGCTAATGCATTAACAATTTCACACCATAAGTATTTTCTTTCCTTTTAATTTTTAATTATGAATCCTAATGTTAACTTGTGTGCGAAAGTAACATTAAATTTTTTTGCCAATTACAACTGTACGGAATTGGCATCCACGTCATTTGTTGACAAAGAAACTAGCAGAAGACCAAGGCAAACAACTGTTTGACATGGGCAATATAGTACTGAGGGGTCCTTGTATTCATGCTCATGGTAAAAACAAATTCCTTTAATCGCTTGTGCTTTCAGAATCGAGCAACTTGGGAAGTTATTGTATGCACCATTGAAAGTTGCCTGTGTTGTGCATGTTCTGTTTATTGAATGATTTCAATGTAAAATTTTGGAGTAGGTGTGTTGAAATTCATAAAATGATGCAGGTGCTTCAATGGTAGAACAGGTGGAGCTTAGATACGTGGTAATTTGATTTCCTAGTGCATCTAGGGTTTTATATCACTTGTTATTGTGTATAGTTTCTAGGATTGGTTATCTCTTACTTCTTTAAACAAACAGTGTTCTTAGCCTTACTGTTCATGGGTGGGGTACTCTTCTCTTTTCAAGAGTGTCATCATAAATGTCAAAAGCACAATAAATCTTGCCAAGAAAATTCATATATATATATATATATATATATATATATATATATATATATATTTTGTTACAAATGGGTGTGAAGTTATGTATTGGACACTTTTGAATTTAAAGTCCTTAATAGGTATGCTTAGACATATTTTGATGTTCGAAAGAGCTGGATACTTAACTCTGCATTATAATTAGCATTTGTAACCTCTCCACAACAGTTGAGATACTCTTATGAATTTCTCACCCATTTACAACAACTTTGACAATTGCAGAAGTCTGATGAGGATGATTCTGTTCCAGTGCCGATGGTTTTGATAGACCAGGATTCTAATTCTGATGCTACAATTGTACAAGTTAGCTTTGGAGATCGTTTGGGAGCTCTTATTGACACGGTGATATTATGAACCAACTAATACTATGGTTATTTTTTTGAAATATACGTCTTTTGCTACTTGTGGCCAGATAATTTGCTTTTAATAATTGATTGATTTATCATTATTTGTATTTTATCTTTAACAATTGTATGCATTCATTCATTTATTTGTTTATTTACCATTAAGCATGATAGATCTGAACCCATCTCTCGTTTGAGGAGAATATCAGAAGAATTTCGGCTCGATTTATGTCTTGTCAGTTCTTGTGTCTATATCCCAATATATTGTTAGATCATTGCTCAGATGGAATTGATTGGCTACCATTCAGTGATCTGTGTGAATTATTCCTGGAAAACATGCTGCTTTAAATGATCAGCTCTCCATTGCATATATGATTGAGTATTTTGCTGAAATAAGTAATTTCCATGTAACACATCACAATGTAACAAGTTTTACCATAATTTCCACTGATATCTTCAAGACTTGTTGAGACAACTGATGTCATTATCCATTCACATGTCCGTCTGAAAGTTATTGATTTTGGTTTTTACTTATTGCAGATGAAGGCCCTTAAAGATTTAGGTCTGGATGTGGCAAAGGGAACTGTGACGACTGACTCAGCTGTAACAGAAACAAAATTTTTCATCACACAATTGTGAGTGCTTATTATTCACCTTTCCGAGATTGTAGCTCACATGGCTTAGTGGTTTACAGTGCGAGAATCCTTGTTATTCTCAATCTGGAGCTTAGAGCAGCATGCCTCACCCTCTTTAGTCTTTGTATTTTGCAAAAACCTCAGTCGGGATGAAGATTTGCATGAGATGAGTGAGATTCTTGCTTTTGGGCTGCAACATAGTGCTCTTATGAATCATGTTTCCGAAACCACTTTGGTGTTAGACTAATGCTCTTTCATTTCTGAATGTATATTTTTACTGATTACTATGTATAAGAGACAGACCAGATGAGAAAAAAGGAATGCATACCCAGTGTTTACCTTGAGTGGCAAAGTTGGTGAATACATGACACACTTTGGCTTTGCCTATATTAGTCACGTATGTGTGTATACGTGATGCGTCTCATATAGTAGTGGTACTTTAATCGTGGTTGAGTTGAAGGTTGTTTTCTTAAGATTTTCATTATGTTGGTTTGTTACAAACTCAAATTTAAAATTGCTTGCGAAAAAGGGTCAACTGGCATTAACTTTTGATCATATGTTTCAGGTTCATGTTGTGTCAGATGTTACTCAATCCTGTCCAAATAGAAAAACAATCCAAACCTTACCCCTTTACCAAAGGGCAGGATTTTGTTACGTCAACTCGTATTAACATGTTTGTTTACTCCGTCTATCATACAGATCAACATGATCAAATGGGTTAGAATGGTAACCAAAACATGATGCAATCGTGCTGAAAGTAGTGAAATAGGTTGTTGAGACACCAAACCCAAACCCTGGCCCCCTTTTTTGAAAAGATCAAAGTGTCTTTCATTAAGACAAAAACAAATATGGATAATTCCATACAAGGATCATGCATTCCATACATAACTTGGATTCTTCAATCGTCTCTTCTTTGAAAATTCTTTGATTCCGCTCCTTCCAAAGGGCCCAACGCACCGCATATGGGATAAGCTTTCACACTAGTCTTCTGAGCGTATTGAGAGAAGGTGACCCCTTCCATGACCACCAAACTTCCAACATTGAGCCTGACATGACCCACAGAACCCAAACCTAGCCATAGACACAAACGAGCCCAATGAATTATTTGTTTGTTGTGTCAACCCAATCATAAACTGAGGGTGATCATTTATAGGTTGAAACTTCTGCAGGAAGGGCCTTTTCTATTTTGTCTGGATAGCCAACAAGTGCACTTATGTGATGATAATAAATCCAAGGTTGGGGTTCACGATTTTTTTTTTGGGTAATTGTGTTTTGACGGGAGGCCCTAGTCTGTTTCTTATTTCAGTTTTGTTTCTGTGAGTTCCTTGCCCATTTCCTTTGTTTCTTTGCATTCTGCAAATAGAATTTCTTATGCTGTCTTTTGCTGAATCCAGGAAAAATAAAATAAAAATAAGTGTAGGTTCTCAAGTGTGTTAGCAACTCTTGACTATTATCTCAATCCAACAAAGCCTCACCGCTCACAACAGGAACCACCACCTTGTCTGTGCCTTCTTCTTGGCTGACAATATTCACTGAAAGTAGAGAGGTTAGCGATCGTGCCATCAATATGGGCCCTAGGTGTTTGTCTTCCTCGTCTAAATGGTCAACTCGGTTTTCAACTTTAGTTTTTTTTCTTTGGCATCTTCAATCACCCAACCACTCTTATACCAAATTTGGTGTAAATATTACTAGGAAAATTCCGTACTTCCGTCATTATTGATTGATGCCATATCAATAGTGTTTTGCCTTGAAAAAGAGAAATTCAATCTATCACATGGCACATCATGGTTTCAATGATGTTTGAAAGTCCATGGACCATGGTTGGAGGCTCTGGTTCACTATCTCCAAAGAATTTGGGTGACAGCGCAGTAACTAACCATTTCTGCAGGTTATTACATAGAAACTGAGTAAAATATGAAATTCCTGGTCTGTCACAATAAAAAACTGTACTGAAATTTGTAGAAAAATATTTCCCTATTGATAAATAATAGGCATGTCCCAGCACACAGTAATATTTTGCCTTTTCAAGATATTGGCCGTGATATCTAGTATTAATATGTTTTGGCTATGTTACAATTTGTATTTTTTATCAGTGCTCGATTTTTATACTTTTATTTAACCAATAAATTCATGATGGCCATAGGGTTCTTGTGGTGCTGCTGAGTGACCACAGTATTTGAGGCATAGACAACTATGACGAAATGACTTTTAAAAGTTGTCGCTTTTTATGTTTTCTTTTGCTGTATTTTATAGCAACGTTTGTGCTATACTTCTGGTTAACTTTCTAGATTGTTGTCAGTTTCATGATGTGCTGTTACCAAATTATTATTTGTTTTATTTATTGTCTTTTAATGTAATGGTTACTAATCTTGGTATTTTAGTGCACCTAAATACTACATTCATTAACATGCTAGGAATACTGGGCGGAAAGTTGATGATCCTGATTTGCTAGAGAGAATCAGACTTACCATTATCAACAACCTTCTGAAGTACCATCCAGTATGTTTATTGAATTGAATGTTCCCCCCTCCATAAAATTGTGAGATCTGGTTTTTGCTTTGATATGCTCTGTTCTTATGGTATTGGTAGGAATCTAGTGAGCGTCTTGCTATGGGCGAGGCTTTCGGCATAAAGGCTCCGGAGAAGAAGGTTATTTTTTTGTAACTCATGACTATTTGTATTCCTACACTTATTCATTTTCAACAGCTTGTTCTAGTCGAACTAGTTTCCACACTGAATTCTAATGTTTTTCTCACATGAATTCGCTTAGTCTTTCTTAGGCCACTTGTATGTTCACCATTATTCTAAGGCAAGTACTTATTCCCTTTAGATGCAATTTTCAGATTAGTTAAGATTCTTAGAGAGCAAGTAATTGACTCCCTTTAGATGAGGAATAGACCATTGCTCATAGGTAGATTCTCGTTAGACCATTTTCTGGTTTATCATTTTATTTTATTTCATTTTATTTTTTTATTGCATCTAAAAGTATGAAGAAGAGAAAACTAGATTCTCGTGTGTCCCAAATACCAAAACAACATCTGAATCTCCAAACACACACAACTACCACAACCACATGGACCATCTCATGCCACCAATAGCCAATATCTCTCTTATCTGATAACACACTAAAGGCAAGTGGCCCTTCTTTCACAAAACATTAGTTAGGGAAGATGATCGTTCAAGATGGGGGCTTGTGAGGAGGACAAAGGTTTGGTTGTACTTGGGAATTATATTTCGAGTCGAAGCCAACTAACAACGCTCTTTCTAAGGAAAAAGTCTTTTAAGTGTTTGCGAAAATAAAACAGCAAACACTTAATGGGGGTATTATTAAAGTTTTTGGTGAGTGATCATGGGACTAAGATCTGAAATTTTTTTGTTAGTGGGTATTTCTAATTTTTCAATTTTAATGTCGTGGTTGGCCATTTCAATTTTTGTTTATAATATCCATTTCAAGCTTTTCTGAAGCTAATATTGCATTTTAATGATTTCCTGTAATGGAAAAATTAAGATTTATGCAAATGCTTCAGTATTTAACGTGCATTTTTCTATGTGAAGTATCTGAGTATTGTAGTACCCACTACAGATCCAAACTAACATAGAACTTTAAATACCTTTTATATTTTTAAATTATGCCAATGGTTCTTAACTTGTTCGAATTTCTATCGACAGCTTGACGTTGATATCGCGACACACATACATGTCGAGGATGATGGACCTAAGAGAAGGTTAGAATTTCACATGATTATGTTGCAAACTGTTGTTACATGTTTTTGTAAGCTTTTCTTGATACTATAGCGAGTAAAATAGGTGATATGATTTAACATGCCATTTAGGTATGATTATCTGGAGTTATATTGGATAGAATATATGCAATTATATTCCTTCCAGTTATGAATGTCTTTCAACTATTTTATTTTCTTTGTAGCATGCTTTATGTAAAGACAGCAGATCGACCTGGGCTGCTGATGGAAATCATCAAGATCATAGCTGATATTAGTGTCAATGTGGAATCTGCTGAGATTGATACAGAAGTATGTCTGCAGAAGTTTTTTCTTGGATACTTTGCTTTCTGTTGAGAAATCTTCACTGATTCTTTGTGTTGCTTTTACCTTAATAGGGTTTGGTAGCGAAAGACAAATTTCACGTAAGCTACAGAGGAGCAGCATTAAATACTTCTTTGTCACAGGTAGTACTCGCTCTCTAGCTTATCTTGTAGGAAATGCTCGTTACTTGCTTTTCGGACCGAGTTTATATATCTTATGAAAAACTTCTTGTAGTTGATATCCTTTAAGTCTGTATATCCCAATCCATGTCATTTTGTGTGCCTGACTCTAGTATCTACTGGAGAATGTGCCCCACCAGTGACTTCATGATGTTGCCTTTAAATTGATGCTTGAATAAATGCTCATGAGAATTTTATGAAGTTGTACATACCCTTCTCAACGTTTATCTTTCCTAGAAGGGTACCCCAACTGTTATTTAGTTTGACATGATGAGCATTTTTGTGTAATAAAGGTGGCAGCTGATCTCTTTTGCTCACGCATTTGGTTATTGTGGACATGCAGGTGCTGGTCAATTGTCTGCGTTACTACCTCCGAAGGCCCGAAACAGATGAAGATAGCTATTGATGATACTATCAGAGGCCTGAAACAGATGAGGATAGCTATTGATTGATGATACCTGACAAAAGCAATACATGGTTGTACTCTTGACGTTTGAACAAGTTGCTGCAGATACAACAGTAAAACCCTTTTAGACCTTTTTGTGTATATAATGAGTCTGTTTCTGTGTGAAGCTTTTGTTGCATGGTGATGTTATGTCTGGCTTGAACCTGAAATTTCATCCCCAGATACTTAGCAACAATACCTTTAACATGAGATTTTTGTGGTTAGGGAAACTTTAGACAGTTGCCCATATTCTGATAAAACTAATATATCATTAGCTGACACAAATCTTCTAAAGCAAGTGCTGCCATGATAGTCCCGTCAGTTTCTCTGCCGTCTCACCCGGGGTCGGGTTGTTACACGGGGTACATGAGAATAGCTCATAGAGCTCTAGAGAACTCAGATGGTCTTAGTTCGTATGTTGTTCAAATTATAATAGAAGTTAAGAGAGAAAAATGTTTCTCAAGTTATGATGGGATGATGTAGGGATGTTTAGTTTTAGTGTCGAATTGGCATAGACCCATTTCTATGTAAAGGGTCTTCTGTTTTGTTTTGACTTTCGTTTTTTAGCTGTCAACTCCATGATTTTCATTCATATGGATGATTCTGGAATTTGGGAGGAGATGTTTTACCGGCTAGATTTTGTTGGCATGCATGCATTATGCCTGTGTTTTGAATTTAGACCAAAGTCCTAGAGATATTAGATTGACATCACCAACACGCCCTGGGTGATCTGTTTTTTTATTCCTTAATGATGATGTACACTGTGATGCACTTAGTATTGGTGCACATTGTTGGCTGTGCATGTTTTGTTCCTTGAAGATTAAGGATTCAGTAAGACGTGGACACTTACTCGACTCAAGTTTGGCTTGGACGCATTGCCCATGAGCAATCCACCTTTATCCTAGTCTTCGGGTGCCCAATGCTTGGATTTGTTATATTGGTCTACCAAGTTAGTCGGATTGGTCATCCTATTCTGTTGTTCATGATAAACCTGTACATCTTCGTGTTACGTTATATTGCTTGTTCCATTATATTGCTGCCTAGGATCAACCATTTTGTCCTGGTATTTGCCTATCCCATCCCGTTCAAATCTCATGTTGAATGGATTCAAGCCACTCAACTTGCAGCCTTAGTCATTAGTCATTACACAACTTCAATGGTTCAGATTTCCTGTCTACTTCTAGTTAAGGCATCGTGTTACCAAAACCAAAATTCAAAATGAAAGTTCTATGGTCCCTTGACAGACTGTAAATCAAAGCTTTTAATATGTTTGACGGAGTTGCATCAAGTTCTGTATTGTATTGTATTTTGGTAGTCTTTGAAAGTAATTATAAAACTCATGTATAAATAAGTAAAACTGTAGACAGAATCGTATATATGGACCTGGTAAAGAATATACCAAAATGAAAATATTTTGGGCGAGTGATAAACTAAAAATGAACGCAAGTGCTGGAATCCAACAAAACGTCTGAATGTCCAAGGACGGAAGCAAAAATGCGCCGCGCGGAACTCGTTTCATGTCGGCGTATTCGTGCCAATTAGATGTCGGCCATGAAATCCATCACTATACCGAGCATATCACGGGCATTAACATCTCAATCAAACAAAATTGTTCGCGATTCTCTCGTGAATCGCCTTCAGCAAGGTATGGCATGCAAGGCTTGAACTGAACCCGGGGAGCATTTTATATTTCTTGGTTTCAAAAGGACTCCTAACGAACGTTGTTTCTATTTACTATTATCTAAAAATAATCAAGTTATTAATGACCGGACAAAACCAAGAAATAACCCTTCACGTGCAAAATTATAAAAGATCTCCTTTAAGATCAAACAATTCCATCAAATTGAACATGATTGTATGTGTGATAGCATCTACTATCAATGAATCCCAATTACTTAGTATATCCTTTTTTTAGCTTCTAGGATCTATTTCTTTGTTCAAAATCTCCCTTACTAGCTGGAATCAAAGAATTAGTAAATTTGTTCCTCTCAAATTAGGAATGGGCTGGGGTAATGAACTTATAATCATGAATCAACTGCTCTCTATATACTCTTAACTCGACATTTGAAAAAATGATTTGTCAATGATGCAGGTATATCTTATTATCTTCATTTTGCTTTTAAGAGATCAGAATAATTTAATAAGCTTCAACGAGGAGTTTAGCACTTAGTGCTGGAAAAAAAAAACCCTTTTATTATCTGCTTTTCAATTTCTAAGGCAAACCAACTTACTATAATTGGACCCGACAGAGATTTATACCTAACGTTAGTTTTGCAAAACTGTAATGTACGTATTCAAACTACACTTAAATACGTAATTAAACATATACACTTGTGAAAGCCGAATAAAAGATTACATAAAATTAAATCAATAATATGATCTAGGGAAACCAAATGGACAATGCTGTTCACTTTGCGTAACAGGAAGAAATGGAAGAAAATGAAATAAATTAAAACCCTAACGCCAAAATATTAAAAACCTCAGAGGGAGGTTTGGACCAGTACTCAGTAGCCAGGCCCAGAACTACATCATGAATCACTGGAAAGATTGGCCAGTATGAGAAAATACAAAAGAATGTAATATCTTGAACAATTTTTCAGGTTCTGGAATCCTTAATAAACCCTGGCACTTTTACAAAAAAAGCATCCTACGTACATACATCATGTGCTCATCAGTTCGGCATTGCCATAGTCATGCCATGCTTCACAGTCAGGACCTAGTTCCTAACCAGCTCCAATACTTATTTTGTGCCCATCGAGCAGTCAGACTTGTTTCAGACTTTCAGCTCTAAGATGAAGGTGAGAACTGAGAACTGAAACATGGAGAAGAAGGAAGTAGTGGTCTTATTGAGAATATATTGCGAATATCCTGATTGATTGAGAATATGTGTATTAGGAAGGTTGCTTATAGAGTCAATATTGTATAATAGTTTTAAGGAAATTAGCAGATTATATTGTGAATATTCTCTGAATTAGTTTGTATATAAACAGGATATTGTGAATGAGAAAGACAACACAATACACACAAATCATTTCCTTTGTGTCTAACATTTCATCATGGTATCAGAGCTTTTTGAATGAAAAGGGTTTCTTTGAATGAATGAGAAAGAACAAGTACCTGATCGAAACCTCTTTGAATGAAAAGGGTTTCTTTGAATAAGAAGGAACGAAGAAGAAGAGCTTCTGGCCTGAACGGTGAACCTTGCTGAACTGAACTGATCGATCCTAATCGATTCTCCCAAATCCAAATCCAAGCTCCAAGAACCATCGCCATCTAATTCAGATCTGATCGAACCTCTAATCGATCCTGATCGAAGCTCCAGGAACCTGATCGATCCTAATCGAACCTGAACGGTGAACCTTGCTGAACTGAACTGATCGATCCTAATCGATCCTCTGTCTCTGCTTCACGATCTCCCAAATCCAAGCTCCAGGAACCGTCACCATCGCACCGAGAGGAAGAGACCAGCGAGATCCACAGACTCCTTCCTCTGTCGAAGAAGCAGCAGAAGAGAAGAAACCAGCGAGATCTCCCTCTCATTTCTCTGTTTATGTTTCTCTGTTTTTTTTTTGTTTTTCTGTTTATGTTTCTCTGTAATGAATAAGTAAAAGAAAGAAAAGAAAAAAAAGAAGGAATATATTTAAAAAAAAATCTATGTTTCTCTGCGTGAGGAGCAGTCAGAGCTGCAACTTTACTTCTTTCTGCGGCATTTTGAAATCTTTTTTTGAACACCGATCATGGCTGGCGGTGAAGTCTCTACTGGTGAAACTCGGAAGACGATTTCACCTTATGACATCACTTCCCTTGATAATCCCGGACTTTCAATTACTGAGGTTCAATTGAAAGGGGACAATTATGATGAATGGGCTCGTTCGTTTCGAATGGCCTTAAGGGTTCAGAAGAAATTCGGGTTCATTGTCGGAACTATCACACAACCTGGCGAGCAGTCACGAGACCTCGAAGACTGGTGGACTATCAACTTGCTTTTGGTGTCCTGGATCCGAAATACCATCGAACCTACGCTACGCTCCACTATCTCTCATGTGGAAATAGCGCAGGATCCCTGGAATGATATCAAGGATCGGTTCTCCATTACTAACGGACCACGGATTCAACAACTGAAATCAGATCTTGCAGATTGCAAACAAAAGGGGTTGACCATAATGGATTACTATGGGCGACTCAAGCAACTGTGGGATGAACTAGGTAATTTCGAACAATTATTGACGTGCAAGTGCGGGAAGTGTACATGCAATCTCGCTTCGATTCTGGAAAAAAAACGGGAGGAAGAAAAAGTACATTTGTTTCTTATGGGTTTGGATGAAAATTTGTACGGAACTGTGAGATCCAATATATTGGCTCAAGATCCGTTGCCAAACATGAACAAGGTATACTCAATTCTCATTCAAGAGGAGCGAGTAAAGAAAATCGCTCGCGGCAAGGAAGAACGCGGGGAAATTATGGCACTTGCCACACGAACCCGTCTTGACGAAAAGGATAAATCTAATACGGTGTGTTCCCATTGTAAAAGGACGGGGCATGAATCTAACAATTGTTTTGCCTTGCACGGATATCCGGAATGGTGGGGTGACCGACCCCGAAGCGATGGGAAAAGTGCTGGTGTTGGTCGCGGTAGAGGGCAGTCAAGTCTTCGAGGCCGTGGTCGAGGAACCAAGGGTACGCATCGTGCCAACGTTGCTCAAACAGGTTCTACTGGGGCAGGAGTAACCGAGACAGATACATCTCCACTGCCTTGGCTGAATACCGATCAGTGGCAGACACTTCTCCAAATGTTGGGCGGGTCAAAATCCGCAACGACCGATAAGATGACTGGTAAGCCTTGGATTATTGACACAAGAGCCTCGAATCACATGACTGGCACGATCGAGGATCTCCGTGACTTAAAGGCGATTGCTCAATGTCCCGTGGGATTGCCAGATGGGAGTAGCGCTATCGCCACTAAAGAGGGGACGGTCACCCTTGAAAGAAATTTCTGTTTGAAAAATGTTCTTTATGTGCCAGGGCTAACTTGCAATTTAATTTCTGTGTCGCAATTAACTAATCACTATAACTGTTTTGTCCAATTCACTAATGATCTGTGTGTTATACAGGATCGCACTTCGAGGATGCTGATTGGTGTGGGTGAACGACGGGATGGACTATATTTCTTCCGGGGGCTGCTACATGTTCACGCAATAAAGGTCAATAATGTGGTGTCTCTTGATCTATGGCACCAGCGACTGGGTCATCCATCCCTACAAGTAACAAAGTTAGTTCCCGAAGTAAGTTTTAGTGAAACGAAAAATCGCTTGAATAAAAATTGTAATGTCTGTCAGAGGGCAAAGCAAAGTAAAAATAAGTTTCCTGTTAGTGAACATAAAGCTACGGCCATTTTTGAACTTATTCACACTGATCTATGGGGACCTTATCGAACAACTTCTTCTTGTGGTGCTTCTTATTTTTTGACCATTGTTGATGATTTTTCCCGTGCTGTATGGATTTACTTACTTGTTGATAAGAAAGAGGTCTCTCATACTCTTCAAATGTTTTTTTCAATGGTTAAGAGACAATTTGATAAAGAGGTCAAAATCTTGCGGAGTGATAACGACACTGAATTCACTTGTCTGCGACAATATTTTCTTGATCACGGGATTGTTTTTCAAACATCTTGTGTGGGAACACCTCAACAAAATGGGCGGGTTGAACGGAAACACCAACATATTTTGAATGTAGCTCGGGCGCTGCGTTTTCAGGGCTATCTTCCTATTGAGTTTTGGGGAGAATGTGTATTGACGGCTGGATACTTGATAAATAGGACTCCCTCCTTGGTCTTGAATGGGAAAACACCCTGTAGTGTTCTATATGGCAGCACACCCACTTATGATCACTTGCGCATTTTGGGGTCCTTGTGTTATGCGCATGTACAGACGGGGGATAAGTTTGCCAGTAGAAGTCGAAGGTGCGTCTTTGTTGGGTACCCTTTTGGAAAAAAGGGATGGCGTTTGTATGACTTGGAGAAACGAGACTTCTTTGTTTCTCGTCATGTTGTATTCTCGGAAGGAGTTTTTCCCTTTGCAGATCATTTTAATTTAGACCACGATGGTCTGCCTAATATTGAGGCGGTTCATGAGGACTTTGAGGAGACATCTACGGTTGTTTTGAGGGGGGTGCTGAGGAGTTTATACAACCAGATGGGGATGCTAGGCAGCCGACATGTGCTGAGGAGTTTGTTCAGCCAAATAGGGTTGTTGGGCAGTCGGTGTGTGCCGAGGATGGGGCAAATGCTGGTGCCGAGGTGATTGTACAGCCGGATGAGGCTGCTGGGCAGCCGGTTTGTGCGAACCAGAAGGACAACCAGGACGCAAGTCAGGAAGATGTGTTGGGCAGGGGTCAACGCAGAAGGCAAGCCTCGGTACGACTCCGTGATTATGTTACTCATACCATTCATGAGTCCATCCGTACCCGCTTCACCCGTACCACGACATTCCTCAAGTACACCCTATCCTATAGCACATTATGTGAACTGTGATAATTTTTCTATGCGACATAGATATTTTCTTGCAGCCTTGACAGCAAATCGGGAACCTGTGTGTTATTCTGAGGCCGCGAAAGACAGCCGCTGGAGGGATGCCATGCGACGAGAAATTGAGGCTCTTGAGATTAATGAAACCCGGGTTGTAGTCGACTTGCCACCAGGAAATAAAGCTCTAGGATGCAAGTGGGTATACAAGATCAAGTATAACTCTGATGGGACCATTGAACGATTGAAGGCCCGGCTGGTTATTCTTGGCAATCATCAAATTGAAGGCGTTGATTATACAAAGACTTTTGCTCCAGTAGCTAAGATGGTTACAGTACGGGTCTTTCTTGCTGTTGCGGCTGCCAGGAATTTGGAAGTCCATCAAATGGATGTTCATAATGCCTTTCTACATGGTGACCTTAAGGAGGAGGTATACATGAAATTACCACCTGGTTTTCAGGTGGGGACTTCTGGAAAGGTGTGCAAGCTTAAGAAATCATTATATGGGCTGAAGCAGGCACCCCGATGTTGGTTTGCTAAACTGTCGACTGCTTTGAAAAATTATGGTTTTCGACAATCTTATTCAGATTATTCTTTGTTTACTCTACAAAGAGGTGCGGTTCAGCTCAGTGTTCTTGTCTATGTCGACGACCTTATCATCTCTGGGCGTAATCCGGGGGATATACAAAAATTCAAGGGTTACCTCAGTGTTTGTTTCCATATGAAAGATCTGGGTCCTTTAAAGTATTTCTTGGGGGTTGAAGTGGCACACGGACCGGATGGGTTTGTGCTTTGTCAACGCAAATACGCGCTAGATATCATCTCTGAGGCCGGATTGCTAGGGGCAAGGCCTGCGGCGGTGCCATTGGAACAGAATCATCGACTCGCCTTGTCCAAGAGTCCAGAGCTCGCTGACCCGGAACCTTACCGTCGCTTGGTGGGACGGCTAATTTATTTGTGTTTCACTCGACCCGAATTATCTTATAGTGTTCATGTTTTATCTCAATTTATGCAACATCCTCGGGCGGACCAATGGGAAGCCGCTTTGCGCGTGGTTCGGTACTTAAAAGGTAATCCAGGTCAAGGTATACATTTGAGCAGTAAGTGTGACATGCAGTTACATGGATGGTGTGACGCTGATTGGGCCGGATGCCCTTTGACTCGGCGGTCCCTCACTGGTTGGTTGGTGTTCCTTGGGAACTCGTCGGTATCTTGGAAGACAAAGAAGCAACATACTGTATCCCGCTCCTCCGCAAAGGCGGAATATAGGTCTATGGCTATGACTACATGTGAGTTGAAATGGCTTAAAGCTATTTTAGCTAGCCTCGGGATGCCTCACACATGTCCTATGTCTCTTCATTGTGATAGTCAGGCGGCTCTCCATATATCTCAAAATCCCGTTTTTCATGAACGGACAAAACATATTGAGGTCGATTGTCACTTTGTCCGTGATGACATTGTTGCTGGACATATCAATCCCACATTTGTCCCATCCAATGAGCAACTCGCTGACATTTTCACAAAAGCATTGGGCAAACGTCAATATGAGTATCTACTTCGCAAGTTGGGCATACGGGATCTCCATGCACCAACTTGAGGGGGGGTATTGAGAATAAATTGCGAATATCCTGATTGATTGGGAATATGTGTATTAGGAAGGTTGCTTATAGAGTCAATATTGTATAATAGTTTTAAGGAAATTAGCAGATTATATTGTGAATATTCCAATTCTCTGAATTAGTTTGTATATAAACAGGAGATTGTGAATGAGAAAGACAACACAATACACACAAATCATTTCCTTTGTGTCTAACATTTCATCAGG
Source organism: Berberis thunbergii (assembly GCA_003290165.1). Lineage (NCBI taxonomy): Eukaryota > Viridiplantae > Streptophyta > Magnoliopsida > Ranunculales > Berberidaceae > Berberis > Berberis thunbergii. The sequence goes on from QNQO01000649.1 coordinate 29,917, forward strand.
GCTGAACTGGCCCAAGTTGATTGAGCCATGGATTGCAAAGCTATTAGTGTATTTGATCATCTAGATGCATCAGTTATCCTCATAACTTAGCTCGAGTTATTAGGAAACTACTTTTAATCACTTTGGGGGAATGAGCTTTATACATTTTAAAGAACGTAGCAATGAGAAGGTAGCTTATCATTTGAGCTCTCCTGAATGGGTCATTTGTTGGGAAAGTGTTGGCTTTAATAGTCTCACATCAAGTAAGGAAGAGTTGTCACAAAGGTTTATAAGGAGATGATCCACTCCCTAATAGCAACGAGGCCTTTTAAGGGAAAACCCCACACCACCTAGGCCCGGATGGAAGACCCGACCCAATAGGTGGTGTTTAAGTTGGGGACAATATCGTTGCTATGTATAGTGGACCAAGGGGTGCGCGCAAGTGCACGAGCACCCCGCTCCAACATCATTTGCATGTCAACCGATGCGTGCAAAAGTGCAAGTTTTTGTGCTCCAACGGTATGGCTTCCTGCCATACACGATATGGACCACACAAAGTTGAGATCAACATTTTCAATGATAAAAGACTATCAAACATCCAGCGTTTGTTCATTATTTAGTGTTCATTATTCAGTACATATTACTAGTTCATGCTTAGCATGATAAAGGTGGCATAGAAAGAGGACACATAATGACTCCCAGAGAAGCTCATTCGTATCAAAGCCTTCAAACATGGTTTCGATCAGTTTGGCGAGCTTAGGGTTCTCTTGAGCACATTTGCTGGTGCCATCATTAAAGCTTTCACTTCCTGCATATAAAACTGTACTAATCAGCATGAATTCAATGAACCAAATACGAAAATATTAACTTATTAAGAGCATTTCCAAGGTCTCAAGTGATTTTCGGGGGCCATTCTAATGCCAGATCCTAAAACTTATAGGGTCTGAACATTGCTCTTCCACTTTTTTGTTTTCGGTGGTGGACTTAAGATTTGCTGCTGGAGATGCTCTCAGGGTGGAAAAAAACTCAACATATGAGAAAACATACCTCCTTCTTGTTGAGGCCTTGGAATAATTCAATCTGTTCAGTTAAGGATGTGGATAGCATTAGTGACACTAATTTTGAAATTACAGTTTAGTTAAAAAAATGCAATTTTGAAAGATGTTTTTTTGTTTACTTACAAACGCTATTTCCCTCCTCAAGTGAGCATTCTCGATCCTTAGCTGATTGATTTCAGCAATCAGTTGCCTTGTGCGAACCTGCAAACACAGATAAAACTTTAACTTGGCTAATTATAGATTTGGTTTATATATAGTTAAGAAAGTTGTAAACTAAAATCTTTTATACCTAGCTAAGAAATGATTTCACATTATAAGGCCCAATTCGATCATTAGTATCCAATCTTCATCGTAAACAACAAAATCTCGTTATTCGAAAACGACAAAAACAAATGCGACCGTTTTGATTACTCAAATCTAACGAAATTAACAGTATCTTGTCGTATTATGTCGACTTAAAATTTAGTAATTATAGTTATAAGCTAACTTCAAATCGACAATACTAATATTAATCACATACCCATTCCCTCATATAAGATATTATCTTAACAATATTAAAATGATATGAAAGAAAATAATACTAGATTCTAGTAAAAACACTCATTGTTATCTTGTAATTTTATGGAATTGAGAAAACCTCCCAACCATATGAAGATGATTTAACTTCCTCAAACAAACAAGTGAAACAAAAAAAGGCCTTGAAACTGCTCTATTATTTCGGCAATGTTTGGTTTGAGAGAATGTAATTTTGAGAAAAACATTGGTAAAAACTAGGGCAGAGTGAGATGCAAAGGTCATCTTCAACCTAATTAATGTTATCTCGCAAAATGGTTAATTTTTTTAATTCTTTTAGCCAACATGAATACTAGCATGATAGAGCCAAAAGAACCATCCTCATAATTTTTCCTCTAGGTAAATGAATCAGACTTGAGAGCTAAAATTGCTTAAATTAGGCTTTATATATCAGATCAGATTTCAGATCTGAAGAAAGCCTACATATTGTGATTTAGGATTTGAATCTACCCATTTACATCCCTGCTTCCCTCTCCCTTCTTTTGATTGTTCTTAGAATTTCTCTAATATTGTTATTGTTATACAACTCCAAATCATCAGGGTTCTACTAGTAATAAACTAGATGCAGCATATTATATATACTTTAAGTAATTTGAGAGATCCCAAGTTCCACCTTGAGATAATCAAACTTTCTCCTAAGTGAAAAAAAAAAAAATTTGGAAACATGAATATCATGCAGTGAGATCGCAGTACTAGCTAGCTTGTTTTAAAAGAAGATATAATTACAAGGAAAACCATGTAAAAAAGTGAACAAAAGGGTAGAAAAAAAAAGTGATTATCAAAATCATGTTTTCGGTCAAAACAATAATGGAAATACTTTTCTTTAGGCAAACATGAGATAATTAATAAAACTTTCTCCAACAAAGTGGAGATCGAACAGGTTGGAAACATGAATATCATGTAGTTAGATCGGGGATGTTTGGTTTGAAAGAAGTTAATTCCAAGGAAAACCATGTAAAAAAAAGTAACCAAAAGAGGAGAAAAGTCTGGAAGATCACGATTTCTCTCCAAACAATGGAAATAGTTTTCTTTAGGCAAACAACAACATATTACCATGGGAAACTTAGAATTAAAAACATGGTCATCATGTTGTTGAAGTACTCTTTTTCATAGTTTTACTTAGAATTCCCAAATGGGGTTTAGTTATTTAGATACATGTACTCAGGAACACAAAAATCCTTGAAAAGCATATATTAGGGTTTATTTAGATCATGTACTTGACACAAACATCCTATTACTATATTATCATGAAAAGCGTCCGAAAAAAAATCTCTATATGACAGTCCACACAAGTTTATATACCTCAATAGCATGATCTTCAGCAGCAGCGGAAGTGTTCTGCCTCTTCCCATTAGCGCGTCTCCGTCTGGCCATTTCTCTCTCTCTCTCTTTAACTCAAACAACAAAACTGAAGGAAAACAGGAACACAAGGAGGGGGTATTAATAGAAGAAAAACAATGTTTGTAATATATATTTAATAAACTAGAAAAGAATACAAATGTTATTCAAAACAAGAAAACAAAAAACCTTGAAGCCAAGTAGCTGGAATGGTGGCATAAACGTGGCTAGAGAAGAAATTGACCCACCTCGAAATGGCGCTCAAACTCTGTGCGAAGGCTTACGTGCTCTTTTGCATGGCAAAGAATTGCATGAACTCATCCACATAGTGAAAGCTTTCAAAAGTTGTTATAACGCCTCTCATCTGTCACCCTGAAAATTCAACACAACACTAGCAGAAAACGTATGAAGAGCAAGGAGAAAAGGAATATGTACATCTGCATGTAGCATACCAAAAGCCGCTTACCGTAAAGTCACTAGATCCATTGTATTTTGACTAAGAGTTGCCTGAGAGACAGTGTACAGTAGATGTAATACTCTTGTAATGAAGTCATACATAGTTTAATATCTATGTTACAACTGATGATACATATACCCAATATCAGTGTTCAAAAGGTCAGGATTTATAGCCTGGATGAGTAGGGTGGATATATATGATCAGCCATTCATATAGATTTTACCCATGAATTTTACCAATAATTCATACCTAGCTACCCCGTTGTGTTTGCAAAACTTTAGAATAATGCCATTAAGTTTTGTGATTATGAATAATGCCATTAAGTTTGTTTGATATATATTTGTCCTGTGGATGCTGTCACGAGTGAGCGTAGGAGTGATTGTAAACTTTATCATCCTCTTTTTTCATTTTTAAGGTTCGGGATCCTAAATAACCCCGCTCACTTTCCAAAAAAAATTAAATTAAATTAAATTAGATATCCTTGATTCTTAACTCATCATGATTATAAAAATAAAAAATAAAAATTATTGTCATTGTATGGAGAGTTATGCGTGTCCTCAATGCACATCCACGGATCAGCAGAAAAGATTGTATGCACACTACACAACCACATTCAAGTCTGACATCCAACAGAGACCATAGACCAATTTTGTTCGCTCAGGTTTAAGAAGCACAGAAGTCTTGCTGCGCCCATGAATTCTGATGGGTCTGTGATGAGAAGTATATGTATGAATCAAGCAGTAAACGAAAATAATAGATAGTTAATTCCTTAAGAGCATATATAAGAATGAATTAAAGGGAAAGGCCAATGTGTTATGAATATATGAGTATCACATCCAGAACCCAATGAAAAACCCTGAAACCTAGAGTCATCAAACAAATTAGCCATCGGACACACCAAAAAATTACACATCAATTAAGTACAAACTTACTCAGAATTAACACACAACTGATTTGATCTTTCTGAAAATATATGTAGGTCTCTCCTTTATTATACTATATATATATAGCATAACTACTGTTATCTGGTGTATACAAAGAGCATAACAGAAACAAAAAGAGAAGCATAACAAAGTACCAACAGCTCCGACAGACTCCCAAACATAACACATAACCAGTACTTCACATGGTACCTTACTATTTATATGCTAAACTAGCTCTCTATCCCACTCTCTGCTACACACCAGAAACTATACGATGCACGTGATAAGGCATTGCAGACTCGCCAATATATGACCGATAAGTCTACCTTATCACATGCTAAGGCGCACTCCTTAAGGTGGTGGAGCGCTGGTTGCCCTCCTCATCCTTTTGAGCTTCTCCTTGTTCATGTCAGCAATCGAGGGGCGCTTCCTCTTCAGATCCTCAAACAGCTGAAACATGCGCATATCAAGTTAGTCATGATTGATAATAGACAAACCCGAATAAAATTTTAATAGAGACATGGGGGGTCATCGGTAAAGAACTGATCAGATGTATATCTACGACAAGTTCAGTTGCAAAACCAACTTTGTTAGTTTCACCATTATGTGTCTATGCAATAATTATTAATTTGTTTCATGAACTGTCTGTGAAATTATAAGATCTAGACTTCTGTTGGATATATAAAAGCATTAGGAGAATCCAAAGAGTAAGATGAACATGATACATATACCTCTTTCTTGCGCAACTGGTCAAGCTGAGCCTGTTTCAATTTAAGATGTAAATGAGATTAGAACTGTAATTAAAAAATAAAAATAAAGAACCCAACATCAACAACAAGAAGTTGTGCTTGATACTTACTTCAGTGTTCACAATTACCCGCCTAAGGCGAGCAATGTCTTCCTTCAGAACATTAAGTTCTGCCTCCAGTTCGACGGTGTAAGCCTGTAAGCATTAGAGTAAACCTATGAGCCAACAATTACGTTCTCCATGATCTTTACTTGTACTCCAAATTAATTAACAATCATAGTTCCATGGTCATCATCTAATGTTGGATCTGATCCACGTATTACTGGGAAATACATAAACAATCCACATTCCTAAATCAAGTGTGGATTAGATCTCTCCTTGTTTTTTTTTTTGTTTAATATATATTATTATTAATAAAGATTAGATCTGCAACCACAAATAAATTAGGAACTGGATATAGCAGTGGACCAAATATCAGGAACCCAAAATTTTAGATAACTAGAAACCTTTCGATCTGTTCCAGAAACCAAAAAAGTAAAAGCAAATACATCTAGCGATTTCAATTAACTTAGAGATGACGTAAATTTAGTTCAATTCAATCATGATCTTACTAATTATATGCAGTAAAAATCTCAAATCTGGTGCATCACAATCAAATACAACAAAACAGTGATGTCTATGTCAGATTAGATTAAGCGAATGTTGAACTAAATCCTAACGTTGGATCAATGGGAATACTAGAACCAAAAAAAAAAGTCGCAAAGTATATAATAACAAAGAAAAATAATAACACCCTTAGCTCCTAAGGCCAAAAAAAAAAAAAAGAGTAACCCAACTAATTAAACCATGAAAAAAAGTACCTCATTACCATCACTCTCAACTTCATCGACATTAGTCTCAACCTCATCTACATTACCCTTACACATCCTCTCTAAACCCTCACAAGCACCCCAAACACCAGAAACAAGTGCAGAGAAGAGATGAAAGAACTAGGATTTATAGAGGAAACTGTACTAGCTAGGGATAGAATTTCACAAGGACATGACAAGTGACGAAGAGGGTCATTAATGTCCGAAGTAAAGAAAACAATGGACTCACTTCGACTCTACATGCCACGTCCAGCCCTGGTGTCAATGAACTTCCCTTGCATGGGCAACATTCACGTTCGAGCATCCAAGTGTTAAACACACCCTGTCTTTTTACTAAGTAGCGGACACCTGGAGTAATACATGGCTTACTCTTTCGCCGAATAAGTGCCTAGGGATGCTTGTTTTTTTTAAAATCAAGAGTGGTGAGATGATTAGATTCATAAAAGATGATAAGCTCTACGGTTCGTGCTTATGTCACAAGATAGAGATGTATGTTATACCAAATGTATATTTAGTATTTTACCCACTCTGAGGTGGAGTCCATGCAAAAATCCTCTCTTATTTAGTGATTTCAAATCTCATGGTAAATCTTACTTTACCAGCCATTGAAATTTCTAGAAACCATGGTATTTATATCAACCATATTTCTTCTTTTTATCCGCTTTTTCAAGTGAAAATTTCATGATATCGCAATATATATCTCGCGATTTTATAGTTTTTTTCAAGGGTGTACATATCCTGAATGTCAAGGAAAGAACAATATGATGAAAACAAATATGGAAGATATTAATAATTGTTCAATATGGAATTTCTAGAAACTTCAAAAACAAATGCTACCTCAAAAAGAAAGATTTCTAAATCTCAAAAAAAAAAAAGATTTGTAAAACACATGTACTCAAGAATGTGCCATCATAATGACATTGGATACCTCAATCTTCAATCTTATGCTACATATATAGCCATGTCATTTAGTACAATAAATCTACATCCTTATCGGCTTTTCCACTAAGAATGGACCGGTCTTGTGATGCAAAGTGTATTTGGGCTTTAGCGAGTCGGTCTTGTGACATTGCATACGGGCTTTGAAGAGGCCTAAACTGACGGCCTCACAAAATTAACATTTTCCCAAAGGTATCGAAGCTTTGTAGGATGTGCTCATGCTGGCCTTGACCACATATGAAGTCCAAGTACTTTAGATTTTTAGAACCTATAACTATGACCAAGATTCCCCCAAACGATTAACTTTGCATCACCAAGGGAGTAAAATGGTTAGCCACCTAGCGAGGTGTCTCGGTTTTCAAATAGTTCCCAAAGATGGTAATTCAATTTGAATGGAGGAGTTGAGCTATTGTAATATCCGCTTAATTAAATATAAATGATATTTATTTATTGTTTTCTAATATAATATAATTTTATATATTATATACAAGATTGTTTTGTTTGTAATTGTTAAAAAATGAGTAATGCTACAGTGCCCGGTGCACTGTAGAATTTTCCTTAAAAAAGATATAAAGTGTGTATGTGAGTGTGTTTAGCCAAGATTAGAAAACCTGAAATTAGAACCATATAAAATATTTTGATTATGGTAAAATAACTAGCCACATTATCTTATACACACAAAAACAAAATGGAGAAAACTCCGCGTAGAAGAAGGGAAAGATGTGAAAAGAAGAAGCATTCCTTCAACCTTAGGTTTACAAAAAAGCTGAGTGAAAGTTTATTGATCTTTGATTTCTCCATATTTTGATTGCTCTTCGATTTGTTTCAGTATACAATCTTGGATGCATTTCTTATAAGCCCTAAATAACTGTTTATATATAATGATTAAGATTAAGTTACTAACATTAGTGCGTAAAAGGATATACCGTCTATTTGGGATTACCATAACAATGAGATATTAAACAACGTTAGGGTTGTAAACGGAACTTTTGGAGTGGGTGGAAACGAACTGCTATACCAGGGGATGGTGGCTATTCTCTTTGGAGTACTTTTATGTCATTGGAATGACTGCTTTATGTGGGGCTTGGTCAATCAAATGGAACCAACTTTATCCTTTGATCCAAAAACAGTATGAATGCTTAGGGGAAAAAACCCCATTCACTAGTCCTTGAGAACAATATTCTATGTTACCTAAATAAAGTGTCAGGGGTAGGGGTTGTTCTTCTTCATTGCATCAATAGTGTGATGTTTGTGTTTGTTTATCAAAATTTATTAACACATCAAACTTTAGTCGACGAAGAGTTGATCATTATAACTTTAGTACTTTGTGATGATACACCAAAGTATCTTGCAACTGCTTCATACAAGTGGCATGATGATCTCATTAACAAGGTGTAGCGCGCTCAAATAAGTGTCTAATCTAATTCAGCCCCAAAAACAGATAACCAAGCCCAAATCACTCCAAATTGTTGGACCCAAACAACGAGGTTGTATCCGACCCATAAGTCTAATGATCAAACCCATAAGATCAAATAAGGCAAGTATCTAGGAGTTGATCATAGACAGGTAGGCCAGTAAGACGTTGACTCCTACTAGGAAACAAATGTCAGATTATAAGTCGTGCATGAAAACACTCATGCATAGACAACTCCCAATAAGGAAAAGATTTCTAACAAATATTTTCTTTAAACCACGCCACCAAAGGCATAATTACATGATAAATAGATAACAAGGTTGATGAACTAAAGTACGCTACAAAACCCTAATCTCCAGTAATACATCTTTTCCTATGCCTTGACTTTAACATAGGAGTGTCATCGACTGCCACCACAACGGTGGTTTTTTACTCACGTTTGTTTCTGGTGTGGGTCCAGGTCAATGAGAACGGAAACTGATCTATCACTTTGTATTACTAGCTGTCTCTTTGAATGATTAAATTAGTGGTTATTCATTCATTCTGACGTAAATTCTATTTTTAACCCTTAACCCCTTCTACCCCAAATGTCGCCGACAGGGCTTGAACCTTAGAGCCATGATTCCATCTGCCATAGGCATAGTACTAAGCTGGTACTCCATTGGTTCATTCTGACGTAAATGTAGATGTAGTGGTCATGGTCATAAATTATAGACTTAAGATCTCTATATTAAAATTGTTATAAAGGACATAGGTTGGATATATATTATTTTAATATCCACACGTGGGTTTTAGTTTGTCTCCCAATGTTTGTATTAATAATATCAGATGATTATATGCATTCACAAATATCATATTAAACTGGTTACTTATGAATCATCATTGAATATTCCATTAGGGGAAATTCTAAATGGCGAGGGAACCAGCGAGGGAATGAAGTCGTTCATTTTCTCGAGATGCATGAAAGTGCGTATCTTGAGACAATTACACGCATCTTTAGGGGGTGAACGACTTCACCCCCTCCCTCGTTGGTTTCCTTGCCCCTTCCCTCGTTGTTTAGACAAACCCTTCCATTAGATTCATAGACCTTTTGCATCAATCAATAATGTTTGTGGTCAATTAGTAATCGTCAATGTACTTTGATTAATATTTAAAATGACCTTGAGTCTTACTCGGTATATCACCTTGATTAGGAGGGTCTTCTACCAACATGGAAGACCATAGTAGTAACAAATTTTGGTTAGACAACCAATCTATCAATAGGGTTAAACATATAAATTCTAGGTAATGTGTTGTACACATATAGTCGGATCGATTGCTAATATGGAAAAAATATATTAAACTTAAATATATAAGAAAACCACTTAGAAATGCTCTTTTCCACAGTTTCAAAAAAATGTGAAAAGAAAGAAAAAAATGATTTTAGTATATAGACTTGACTATATATATGCTTGGTATAATATTTTAGCGTGCAGACTTGCTTGCATACTGAGTACACCGAGTTCGGATGTATGTATAGCAATATATTTGTCATGGATTGAATTTTGGGTGAGATAATATGACCCTCGATGTGACACCCCAATTGGAACATGAACGCTTCGAATGGCTTCAAAGACAAATGAGTCACACTTGTGTGATGTGTGTTCGGCACAGGAGGAAAGTGCGATGATGGAAAATAAGCGAAAAATTAGGGCAATAACGAGAACATTAATCTTATCATAACTTGCAAATATATACTAATTACTCTGGTAGTATGTATATATGATTGACTTGAGGGAAGAAACTAAATGTTTATTCGATCATCGAATGAGAATTATTTGTCTTCCTTAAGGTAAAATGTGTATTGTTGGTATTTTTTTTTAATTATCATGTAAGGGAGACGTTCTAGCCGGCCTTATTTCCACCCCTTGAGTATGCTTGGACCCTCCTAGGTACTTGCGCGTGGAGAGTCTTGAGCACGTGGTTGGCTGCTCTATGAGAGTGAAAGAAACATAGTAGTTCCTCATCTTCAATACCAGGTTCCCCAATTCAGCTCTAGATCTTTCGAGAAATCTTGAAAGTGGCCCGGTCATGAGGGGTCTTAAAGGCAATATCTTTACCTAAACTAATCTGATTCATAACATTCTATATTTCTTTTTCAACCTTCTCAGCTTCTCAACAAGCTGGTTCTTGTTGAAATCAAGGTGTAACTTGCTTTTGATCTGATCATAGAAGGGTGTCGTGTTGTGATGATAAGCTGAGTTCTTGAACCCTTGTTCAGTTGTGAACTCGAGAAACCCTTGTAAGAGCCCGATCTCGTCTTCGTCCGTACACAGCCGCCGTGAATCGTCCAAAGCGGAAGTTGAGGGCTTTTTGCCATCATAAATTGTTGTTGTTATTGTGATGACGGAGGAGGAGGATGGTAGAGCTACAATTGCTAGTGCCGCTGGTGGTTCGATGGTTGCAGTGATGGTTGTGGTGGTGAGGGAATCGGAGTGGAGATCTTCTTCATCTTCGTCCTCTTCTTCTTCATCCATGTCTTCATTCGTTTCTTCTTCTTCTTCTCCTACAACCACATCTTCTCCGTCTTCCTCATACATGTTTTTGTTGTTTCCTTCTTCATTTGTTGCCATTCTTCAAAATTTTTCTAAAAACCTCTCATTTTTCTTCAAAGTTTTATAAAAATCTCTCCTTTTTCTTTTCTTTTATTCAGAAAAGTGAGTGTGAAGAGTTGTGAGAGGATGATTTCTTGTTGTGAGAGCTGCTCTGTGAGTGTGAAGAGTCTGAAAGAGATCCAGGAGTAGTGTTGTGGCAGTGGAGGAGAATTTGGCAGAGACTTCCAATTTGTTGAATTGTCAGGTGAATTCGTCACTTCCCAATGTGATTGAGGATGAGGAGTTGTTTATCTCCGTCGTTTAAAGACTTGCTTTCTTGGGGGATGAATGGAAATATAGGAGGGTTTGGAAGTATGGGTTTGAGTCCATTACCATTGAGTTTTGGTGGAAATTCAGGGGTGATGAGTTTGTCGAGTGGGAATAGGGATGTGATGGATGACAAGTGGAGAAAGTAGCAAAGTGGCTTTCACTATTTCCAACCAAAACCCAATCTCATGTGCCCAACACCCTCCAGGCGCACGTGCCCAGGAGGGTCTAGGCAAAGATTGGGCGCCAATACAAGGATGGCTAAATTTTTTGCATGTAAGGATGTACCATGATGTGAATTTTTTGAAAGTAATTAGTTTGCTCAAACCAGTACTAAAATACTAACCCAAAATGTGTGTTCGTTTTACAAATTTAAGTGCGTTCGTAATGAACACAATCCAAGAGACTCATCGAAATTAGTTCGGAACATGGAGGCAAGTGGTTTTAGCTAATTAGTGGAGTTATTTGTTATCTGGACACTTTTCGTAATTTTTGATTTGTCAATTGCGTATGTAATAGATGTAGGAGTTAGTTATTACTTTCCATTTTTGAAGTCAAGGTTTTTGGGTGGATTGATATAATACCCTTAAACTTGTTTGAATAATGATTTATTTTGAGAATTATGATATGGTAATATTGACCATAGATATGAGAGGAAGCCTTTGGAAAGTTAGTTTTATTTATGATTCATATTTGCACCATTTAAATTGTTTATGTGGTGTCTCAATTTTTGGTAATCTGCTAATGTAGATTATTTACAATTCGGAGCGTGACAACTACTTTGAACCATTGTCTAGACCCCCATGGCTTCAGTATGAATCAAAGGTGAGCCATCGTAAAAGATGTGCTTGGATGAGAAGTTCTTGATGAGAATTTTTATTGTCTTTCTTATCTTGGTTTTTGTTCTGAATTAACAACGGCGGGGGGAACGTAAAAAGACAAATAATCTCAATTGATGTAACCGCAATTGTTTTGCCAACACTGCAACCAAAAAGCGTTTAGATTGTTTCTTACTTGAGTAAGTCTAGTGAGCGAGCGAGGGGCACCCTCCCACTGCCCATCTCGCTTGCTCCCACTCCCTCGCCCCTAGAATTTTCATTCTTACTTTTGAATCGCTTACGTGATAAAAAAGACTCATCATTTTTTTAATAAAAAACCTATTATCCGATCCTCGGCGTCATCATTAAGCAGTAAACATAAATGGAGGACTCTTGGGTTAATTTGATGTCGTTGAATGTGCATAGAATGTTCACTTCCACAATTAAGGAATGGATTCAACAACACCAAATCCCAATTAAAGAATTGAATTTTGCAATAGTATGTAATATATAGTAAAATTTTCATAGCAATATTAAATATACCTGCTTTCGTGCCCTTGATCTCGCTGCAGATTCTCGATTCTTAATCATCCGTCGCTGTCTTCTTTCCACAACCTTCTCCGACGGACCGTCTATAGTCCTCTTTTTGCCTCTCATCTTACCGGCATCCATTCCATGCTGACCCGAATTGTCCATTTTGTCACACATTCCATCAGATGACACCGGACTCACTGGAGAACCGATCCTCAGCGGCTGACCCGGCCCATATCCGCCACTATTAGTCACACCTGCCCCGCCAAAGCACACTGGCATGTGCTGCGGAAACCTGCCGCTCCTCTTCCCATTCGCAGCATAATTGGACGATTCTCCGACCATCCCACCACTCTGAGGGTACGGCTGGTACGCCGGAATACCACCTGCAGTCATACCATTAGCCGCGGCAGTCTGGTGGTCCGGGTACCCGATACTCATGACTGGGCCTACTGGGCCCATTCCAAAATTTGGATTCACAACTCCATTGCTGCTCTGATACAGCCCATACTGCTGTGGCCCTGGATGCTGCTGAGGAGGTGGTGGAGGTGGCGGAGGCCCTTGTTGTTGCGCCCGGTGTGACGACGAAGCCCCACCACCACCACTACCACCGCCACCGGATTCCCTCACCACCCCAGCTTTGATCAAAAAATCCTCCAAAGTCATCTCCCCAAACGTCGTCTGGCGGTGCGAATAATCAAAACTCTGCTGCTCCTGTTGTTCCTGATGCTCCAGCTGATCCTTCTGGATCTCCGACCACACTTCCTCCACAGTCTTCCGACACAGTGGTGCCGGAAGCGAAAGCGACCCTTGCCGCTGCAAACTCAACTGAGTTTGCAGTGGCTTGGTAGCCTTGTTCTGCTCCAAAACCGGCATCAAACCTTCATCATCTTCTTCATTCACAGCCTGATTCTCCTCCGCATTCCAAATGTTCGACAGAAACTCATCCATGTTCATCGACCCGAAATTCTTCCTGTTGTCCGAAAATGTGTTCTGGAATTCGTCAAGTGTGAGGGAATAAATCGACGATTGCCTTCCTAACGAAGACGGCGTCGCCTTCGGCTGTTCATCATCCACTACTACTGATCCTCCTGCTACTGCAGCTCCCGCTTCCACCTTAGCTTGGGCCGAGGTTTCCGTCTCGACTACCATTGATTCTGGTATTACTTTCCTTTATAAACAATAGTAGAATAGCTCGCGCAACCGACGAACGTACTGATCAGTACGGCAACTGATCTATCTCTCACCAATATCTGAAATCAATGTGTCACTACACAAAAAGAACAAGAACGGAAGGAATCAGTTGGATATAGATGGATAGGAGAAGAATAAAACGTATACATGCTTTTCTTTCACACAGAGTTAATCAAACACCTCATATGCACTTCAAGATCAGCTCAAAACACTCATAAAAAAAAAAACATTAAAATGAGTTTTGGTGTGTAATTTAAGTTGAAGAGACAAAAAATGGCGAAACTGAATTTACATAAAAGAGTGAAGGAGACACGTCATCTCGGTGGGAAATATTATTACTTTTATTAAGTGCGGGACACGTGTCGGACATGCAAATACGTGAAGTCTGCAAATTTGTGAATTCAAGTTGAAGTCTAAAAACACGACAAGAGATTTGTTCAAAAGGGTATTTCCGTACTTTCGATGAGCAAAGCTTTGATAGGGCCAGGTTTGTGTGAGACACCTTGGATGTGTTCCACGTGTTTATCTAATCTAAATATTATAACGAGAATTATAACACGAGTCATTTATATTTTAGATTTAGTTTTTTAAAATAAAATTACTCATGTTGTTGATCGAGTACTTTGTATGAATAATTCAAAATGTAAAATTTTTGGATTAATATATATTGCTATTGTCTGCTTCTCTATGATTAATGAAATTTAAATAATGCGTGACTGAATTTTGTTTTATAGATAATGGTTATTTGTTCATTCATTCAATAATCAATTAACGCTCCTAAATTAGTAAATTTCACCATTAAATAATTTTTATTAAATAAAATGATAAATCAATGTTATATAAATTAGGTTGGTGCGATAAATAGTTGATGTAATTGAGTCAAATACACATAACAACTCCCAAATTTAAATGAGGGTAAAAAGTGAAAATGTGTGTTTATGTCATTCAAATTAAAAACGTTATTATATATATTTTTACCGTTTCAATATTAAACTATTTACAATAAAATCAGTCTCCGTAAATTATCTATATATTACAAAATAAACCCTTACATCTAAATAAGTCATACTTTTACAATCAAAACAAGCCTCTTTCAAACATTGATTAATCATACTTATGCTTCTGACATGAATTATTTGAAACCATTTATTTGTTTATAAATTATACATAGGTTCTTAAAATTATATATAATTATTTTATTAAAAAATTAATATTTTTTTCTTATTATTGAATTCTTAATGTAAAATTTTTGGATGTAGGAATTTTTTTAGAGTTTTAAATGCATTTTTTAATATGATATAATAGTTGCGATAATTTTGAAATTTGTGTATTGATTTATATATTTTAATTTATTCATTTTTAATATGTATTGTTATTGTCTACTTCTCTATGATTAATGAAATTTAAATAATGTGTGACTGAATTTTGTTTTATAGATAATGCTTATTTGTTCTTTCATTCAATAATCAATTAACGCTTCTAAATGAGTAAATTTTACCACCAAATAATTTTTATTAAATAAAATGATAAGTCAATGTTATATAATTTACTTTGGTGCAATAAATAGTTAATGCAACTGAGTTAAATAGTCGGGTTATAACTCCCAATTTAAATGAGGGTAAAAAGTGAAAATGTGTGTTTATGACATTCAAATGAAAAATGTTATTATATATATATATTGTTTTACCATTTTTATTGTTCCAATGTTAAACTATTTACAATCAAAATCAGCCCTGTAAATTATCTATAAATTATAAAAATAGACTTTTACATCTAAATAAGTCATCCACATTTCATACTTTTACAATAAAAACAAGTTCATTTCAAACATTGATTAACTATACCTATCCTTCTAACATAAATTATTTGAAATCATTTATTTGTTTATAAACTATACATAAATCCTTAAAATTATATATAATTATTTTATTAAAAATTTAATATTTTATTATTATTATTAAATTATTGTAATAAAATAAAAATATTAAATATTCGCATACATAAATCTCTTGGACACCCTAGTGAATATTAACTAGAGTCTCGTTCTCTCTCAAGTAACTAATGGTATGAAAGATATTTTTCTCCATTGTTCTCTCATCTTCTTTTGCTAGGAGTTCACATGAGAAACAGTAAAACAGTACATATGGGCCATGGCTTCCATAAAAAATTGTTTCTAAAAAAAAACCTACTGATCACAAACATCAAAATGATTTGATGTGACTCTATAACTAAAACAACGTTTGATTACTATTGTCAAATATATATATTTAACACTGTTAAATTTGATCTTCCACAAAAGAACAATGGAGAAAGAGGAGAGATGGAAGAAACAGGAGAGATATAAAAAAAAGGGTTATCATTTTCATTTCACCAAATTGAGGGCAAATTAGGAAATGAATGTGTTTGATAATGGTATGAATGTGTTTTTGTTTGATGCATCTTGGGCCGCATGTTGATGGGTTACTCCCAGTTAGTGCAACCTGCACATGAATTTTATGGTATGTTTGGTTGTATGGAATCCTATGTCATAGAAATTCATGAGAGAACCCTTACATTTTAGGCTAAATTGATATATCACTTCACATCTATCATTTGACCACCATTGATCACAAAACTAAATGGTGGATGTGGAATGATATATCAATTTAGTCTAAAATGTATGGCCCCCCTCATAAATTCTCATGGCATAGGATTTCATGCAACCAAACACACCCTTAGCACTGACCACCCAAGTATGATTTTTTGGATTGGGTTTGTTTGATTTTTCAAATTTAAAGAAAAAAAAACAAAAAAAACATGGAAGTTTGCAAATCAAGAGGGATCAAATCTATATAACCTGCAACTTCCACTCAAGCAAGCACCACAAATTAGTATTGTGCTTGAAAAATGATTTTTCTTCAAATTTTTTCACAATCAATTGAAATCTTCGCTTTCAGTAATAATAACATATTTCCCTGTTTTATGCTTTGCGCATTTTTTTTTTGTTTTTTGTTTTAGAAACCATGGTTCGCTCTAGCAGTGTGAGAAAATAACCAAACCATCATTGCTTTTCATTATTTTACGCAAAATCTTACAAAGGCCGTGGAAAATCTTTATTTCTCAAATTGAATAAGTTGGCTACTAACACAAACAAAAGTTATCATCTTTTAACTTCAGTGATGTCGATGACATCTTTTATAAATTTAATTTGTATTTACCAAATTACCCCTTCCAACAATTGTGTCCTAAAATCGTAACCATTGATATGAGAATCTCAAGGAACATTTGATGGAGACGACGGTGACGCTTTACACAGGGAGGTCATTAATTAAAAATATATTATTAGAAAAGGTAAATGATCATAGTCAAGATAGTGAAATCTCAAATAAGGCATGAAAGTTGAAAATAAGTGATGCATGATCTCGTAAAACTGTGATTGTTGGAATAAATTTTTTCCAAGATATCCAAATGCAATTCGACTGATTAGATAAACATATAAGAAGAAATCAAATCATTGAACTCGAATAGTACCTGAATCTTTATACGCGATTAAGTTCGCTTAAATCTCAAAGACGAGAAGATAAAGAAACTTGTAAGAAAGTCCTCTTTGAAAACCCTAGAGTTCAAACACAAAAGCATTAGACGAAGTTCCACATGAATCACATTTAATTCATGAAAGCAACTCAAACTATTGCCCTAATACAAACCTTCGAATTTTATCGATCGAGGGAAAGTTTTGATATATGTTTTTCTTCTCTGCCAAGCATTTTCTTTAATCGAAAGCAAGAGTTGTGGAATGATTTCTCTCTCGCTCGCTTGATAAATATTTCATAGTAGTTTTCGTCTGCAAAGCTTCAAGGAGTTAAGTCAATTATATTGGATTTAATAGAGTATTGAAGTCCGAGCGGAAAGTGGCGTTGGTTACTGATTGACACGTTGTAGACAAGTGTCGCCGCCTACGATTCAAGTTCTGCCTATTCGTCCAACGCGTGTCCCTTTGGCGTGATGCATCTGGTCCTAACCATACCGCACACATGTGGTTCTCTTTGTGAATGATTTTATACATATTTGCTTGGGTCCGACTTTGATGATGGTGCGCTGCATGGAGTGGAATGTGGTACCTTGCCCCCAATTATTAAGACTTTGATGATGATATATATAGGTATACACAAGTGAATATTTGGAAGAAAAAAAAAGACCACTAATTTTTCCGAGCTCCAACACATACATATATGGAATTAGCAACATACCAACTAATTTTATGATTTCTACAAAACTTACCCGAACAACTTGAACACTTCCTCGTTCGGTAAAAAAAATAAATGAAAATGATGGTACGAGATTCATGGATTTCGTTTCATATTTTGGGGAGGAAACATAAAGTGAATATGATTAAAACGCGTACATACAAGTTAGGTTTGAGTAACGACCAAACAAGTTTTTTTGTTGAACATGTATATATATATGTCACTCACTGGATTACTGAACAATTCTACGATGCATCAAATTAATACTTCATGCATCATAAAATTTCCCTCTTTTTGTATGTTTATGCAAATTTCACTTCAAAATAGTAATTATTAAATAAAAGATCGACCACTAGTAACGTGGGCCGGGGATAAAGGTGATCCTTTTGAATCACACTAAGATGTTTCCCCATATTGTGGTGGTTTCCTGGTTTGCAAACATTGACTTGCTCCTCTAGATATCGTGTAATTTATTGTTTTGCCCAAGTGGAATAAGTCGGTTACTTTCACAATCAAACGTTATTATCTTTTGGCTTAGTGGTGCTGGTAACATCTTTCGTTAATTCTAAGTCATTATCAAACTATCGTGCTAATGCTCACTAACATCTACGTCCTAATTTCACAATCATTGATATTCCCCACATATCTTGATCTAAAGAATCTCGAGAAAAAAAATTGTCGGGGAAGGTGTTTTACAACAGTGTGGTCACATAGAACAAAATTATTTGCCTAGTTTTCAATCAATTTAAATAGACAAATAAAGTAAAAAAAGTGACATCTAGTTATCAGTGAGTAGAGATATGACCGGACTCAGGGGGGGGGGGGAGCTGCTCATGCGCACAGATCTATTGGACGATCTAGATCTGTGAATTTGAATCGTTTTTATTTCACAATTTTAGAAAGGGATTGAGCCCCCTCCATTCTTTTTTTTTTTCTTTCATGAAACTTGTTTATTTTTTGTGTGTGGTTCATCTGATCTGATCTTCTTCGATTTCCTTCTCTAAGTTCAGTCTAGATCTTCTCTTTTAGATCCTTTGTTGAAAGATGGGTTTAATAAGATCTTTGGTCCGAAACCCAAGTCTGTAAACAATTGAAACTAGTATCTCCTCACGATTTCATGTTATAATCTCCTCCCTTTTATTACTAGCCTTTCTTATTTGCTTTTTAATTTGTGTATGACAGACAAATCTACTAGTTGGCTTGGCTGCTCAGTGAATTTGGTCTACTTGTTCATGTATCTCCCCTCTCCCTTTCTCTCTCACTCGTCAGTATATATGGGTGGTCTTGTGTGTTTATGTGAGGGGGCTTTATCTCCTCGAATTCAATGTTGCGAATCTGTCTGCTTCGAATTCATCAACAATGGAGGAGTTGTAGAGTGCCATTCAAGGAGCTATTGCACATTGTAAGAATTCAATGGGGGGGGGGGGGGGGGGGTCAAAACAAGAGTCTGGTGTAAATGAGTAAAGAGATCTGATGAACCCAAATAGTTTCAGCGAAAGTTTTTGCACTTTTTTTTTCATCAAATGCTTTGTTGGGTGTGTGTAAAAATAATTTCTTCTCAACTTTTTTGAATGAAAAGGTAACTACTGTGGTTTGGATTTGTTATTCACTCACTTGGCACCAAGAGTGGAGGGGGCTCAATCCATTTGCTAAAACTGTGAAATAAAAAAATTCAAATCCACAGATCTGGACCGTCCAATAGATCTAACGGTCCAGATCCGTGCGCATGACCCCTTCCTGCGCTTTGTGTGCATGAGCCCCCCCCCCCCCCCCCCCCCCCCCCCCCCAGGTCCGATATGACCTTAGTTAAATTGAGGCTATGGGTATTTCTTATCAAGGAATTAATTTTTTTGCGAATCACAATAAGTGGATAGCATTGTAAATTTGTGATTTTTTTTACTGTATTGTTAATTATGTCACGAATTTAAGAGATACTTGACATTTAGGTTTTATTTAATGTGTATAATAGGTTTATTTACTTGATTCTTATTTTTCACATATTTTATATACCCTTTAAATTTATTATGTGTTTCATGTATTATCAAAATTTTAAGTTTTTTCATCATACATTGAAATATTTCTCAAAAATTTTATTGACATCAGGATACACAATTAACTCAAAATCACAATCCTTACATAGTTGCATCTATTCAAAGTACCCAAATTTAAGACTTACTACAAATAATCGTGAAAAAAGAATATAGAAAACAAAGTGAAATGCTCTGTGCAATATTTTGCCACCATGAAGTGTTTTGAAATAGCGAAAATAAATTGTGCAATAACTCACAGAAAATCATGGGGTTTTTAATGAAAAAATTGATAATTAGTTGCAAATATCTTAACTAGATAACCAACAAATGAAATCAAATCATTGAACATGAAGAACACCTGAATTGAATTTCTATGAAGACCAACCAAGTTAGCTCCAAAACAATATATAATATCAAGAAACTTGTGCCACATATATCGAGACAATCTTCTCCAAAAACCTTAAGAGTTTGAAGACAAGTGCACTACATGAACTTTCAGTCGAACCATAATTAATTCATGAAAATAGCTCAAACTATTTCCATAAACTAAACCTTGAAGTGTTATTGATCGAGATTTTTTTTTTTTTTTTGGTATATATCGATCAATTGCTTAAGTTCGAAAGCAAGAGTTTTGTTGTATTTTTTTTCTTCTTGATGAAACTGATGGGTCTTCTATCACCTTTTTGATGGGTTTTTCTATACAAGCTTTCATTTGCAAAATTTTATGAGTTACTTATTTTTTCCCCCCTCTCTAGAAGGTATGGTGGTGGGGATCACTCATGGAGTTAGGTTAACTAAGTTGAATTTAATAGAGCATTTGAAATTTGTCTTGTTGATTGACATGTTGCAGGGAAGTGTCACCACCTATCAGTTCATGTTGCATCCTTCCTTTTGACGCATTTCCCTTTCGTGCGTATTTGAGCTCTGGAGATATGCCAGTGAGTATCGTTGATGATCGATTGTGCTTGGAGATCGATTGGGAAAATTTTGCAAGATTTGGAGAAGAGAGAGTTGAGAGAATTAACAGAAATTCTAATCGGCTTGGGTTTGCCACCTGGTTTGGCGTTTGGGAGGGGTATTTTTACATTTTTTGTCAAGTGGGTTTGCCGCCTGGTTTGGTGCTTGGGAGGGGTATTTTTACATCTTTTGTTTAGCAAGATTTTATAGGATCCTAGAACTAATTAAAGATCAGAATTGGTCAACACACCATAAACTGGTAAAGATGTCGCAAGCTGGGTTCGAATCCATGACCTAGTGGTATCATTCACCAAGCTCCAACCATTGAGTTGTCATGCCATTGGCCTTTTTGCTCATCTTTCTTTAAATACAACCACAAAGATGTAAAAATGAGGGGCAAAAAAAATGTAAACAAGTCAGGCCGACTAGAAGGGTTGGAGAATTAATGAGAGGAAGTATGCGTCACTGCCATGGAGAAAGGAGGTAGAATGAATTTTTTTTTTGCAAGATACTTTAGAGTAGGTCTGGGCAAGTCCAGGTAACTGGCCCGAAAACTTAAAATCGAAGCCCGGACCGAATTTTTAAAAACTGAAATTTGAGAACCGAGACCGGACCAAATAAGGTCAGTTAATCGGATCTCGGTTAACCAAATTCTCGGGTCAGGCCGGTCTCGTTAATTATAATTTTTTTTTCTCTTTTGAAAACCTACTCTGTTCCATCTTATCTTGCTTTGAGAAGAAGGAGAAGCTAATAACCTAACCTCGCCATTGCCATGGAAGACGAACATGAGCAGCTGCGGGAGATGTTGACATTAGATTCAGAAACATAGTTTCTTTGAACAAATGAACAACGAACGATTGGGAGGGTTTCTCATCGTCTTCTTCTTTGCGACTAGGGTTTGCTGAAATAACAATAGATCCAGCGAACATTAGATCCAGTTGCGGCTATGGTTTTTCATCATCTTCTTATTTGCGTCTTCCATTATTGTGTCTTCAATTGCTGAGGGTGGTATGTGGCCATGGCATCTGGTGGTGGTGGTGGTTCGATAGAATTTGGTGAAAAGGTTCGTCTGTTGAGAAGACTCTGTTTGCTGAAAAAACTTTGTTCGATAGAGTTTGTTGAAAAGACTTTGTTCGATAGAGTTTGGGGAAAGTAACTGAAACTGGGTTGGGTTGAGCTTTGGGGAATGAATAGGATTTGGGTTGGGCTTTGGGGAAAGTGACTGAAACTGATTATTTAGTGTTTTTTTAAATATTCGGACCGAGCCGATTATCCATCGGGCTTTAAGAATAGGAATCGATAATACGACCGATATATTTGGGTCGGACCGAACTTTAAAACCGACTAATAAAACAACAATAAAAAACCGGACCAAACTGGACCGCTTGGGGTCGGGTTCGGTATCAAATGCCCACCCCCCTACTTTAGAGTTAGTTAGTTTGTTTTGTTTATTTTTATTTTTAAAGGCAGGGGTATTTCTGTAATTTCAACGGATATTCAAAACCTATGAGCTTGCCCCAACTTAGATGAAAAGAGATAATTGTTCCTTACGTATTCAAACCATATTTAAAAAATTATCAATTAACAAAATCTGGAAAAATAAATAAATTCCAAAACCTACATCACGTTCAAATGAAATCGTTTGGTTCTTGCAGGTGGTGAGAAATCAAGGAAAGTGATAGTGATCGAGTTCAAGATGAACAAGAAGAAACAGAGAACAGGTTCCATGTTCATCTTCTTCAGTTACTATTATTAGATTCTTGCGTTCTACCGTTTTTAGGGTTTTATTGCCCCCTCTTGTTGTGCTTATAACCCGTTAATTAAATTTCGTATAGTTTTTAGGCATTTAGATGTATGCTTTAATGATTTCATTCAGAATTAGGGTTCGGTGAATTTTGATGTTAAGGGTGGTTGATAGTTGATACTCCTAGTTGGATATTCAAAAGTGAAATACTTAAACTAAAATTAACACTAAATTGGATTAGATTTATAGCTTCCACTATATGAACTGAGTTGTTTGAAGGGATGATGTTGGGGTATGGTGTTGATCTTTCACTCTACACTGATCAAAACTTAACAACGGTCTTTGATTCAAGTCAATGTCTGAATTTGGTTAAGGATTGGTGGGTTATATTTGATATCTAAGCGTGTGCTGGGTTCAATTTGGGGCAAATTGAAAGCTCTCGAAGGGAAACTTAGGAACTGGAACTTGCAAGTCTTTGATTGAGAAGTGTAGAAATTTTGATTACCAAATGGGGGCTCTTTAGGATTTGGAAAAAGAATCGTGGGGTTTGTCCAAAGATTTTCCGTCCATTTTTTATTTTTACATAATTGGCATACTGTGAAAGAGGATCCACATGCTTTTATTGATAATTTTAACAAGTAATTATCCAAAAGCCCCTAATTTCATGTCATTTTAAGCCAAAAATGTTGGTTGTAATTATTCATTCTAGAAATCCCACCCACATCACCCCTATTTATTGGAAAAGGACAATTAAAATTTTTTTTGTTTTAAAAGATACCTTGAGTGAATCAATCACATGGGAATTTTCTTTTCATTTTTGAAATCCCTATATTGTCCTTATGAAACCAAGTCCGTGCCAGCGGATCACCACCGTGCCAATCGCCAAGCCACTCACCCACGTCTAAAGACCAAAACACCCCTATCCTATACTTTCCCACCAACACCACAATCCCTTCTCACCTACACACCAACTAGTCCACAAAGACACCATGATCCACTACCATCAGCACCACCAAAACCACCCTAACTTGCCTCCATTACAGGCCTTAGAGTCCTCTCTACTACCCATTTCAAGTCATCTCCTAATCCAAGCTTCTCCTTCCACCAATCAACTCTCGATCAATTCACCTTACTAGACCCACAATTCCGTCTGCTCCTCTTCCTCCACCACCACGGCAACACAGTTCCTCCCGGAATTGTGATCTACAAATGAGGGGTAGTACCAATCCCATTGGATCTTTGTCAATTGAGTTAGAGCCAGTGACGAAGAGTCGGTGAGCTGATGGTGGTGTCGTAGAAATTCGACGAACAGTTGGGAGGGATGTGGTGGAGGTGGAGGAAGATCGAGGATCTTCGGATATTGTTTGAGATTTCTTGAGGAGTGGTGGGTGTTCGGGTTTCAAAGGAGGGTTTGCGGAGTCCCCGTTCGATGGTTCAGTCGTTGTGAGATCATTGAAAGAAAGAGGGGTGTTTGTGTCAATTTCAGTCTAAGTCAAATTTGGGAGTTTCCAGAACATGAAAATATGATTGTCCTTTTTCAGACACTCAATTTTCTCAAGTAAGGAGTTTTGGGCAATTCTTAGTTATTTTAACACCAATGGGTTATTGACACTTATTAATTGTCTTTTATTCTCTAATTCCGAATAACCAGGGAAACTACATTGACTGATTGGTCCATGGTTAAAATGACACCCAACACAGTAATTATGTGAAACTTTAGCACTCAAACAGAAATAAACAGTGTTCAAAAAATCGGCCTAGGCGCTAAAAGGTGGAAAACTGCCTAGATTAATGGCTGGGCGGGCAGTCTGGGCGGTTCTGGGCAGTCTGGGCAGGATCTAGGCGGCCTAGGCGAGGTCTAGGCAGTCTGGGCGACTTTTTTTTATTTTTATTTTTTAATAAGGCTGATTGTGTTCTTATTTTATTTTTCTTTCCTATTTTTTAGAAATAAACTATTTAATTATTTTTTATTCAGTATATGTCTAAATGTAGCAAAGGATGATTACTTAATGAAATTCTCAAAGGATCTGCCAGTACCAATTTTACTAATGTAAATTTTATCAAACATAACCGAGGTTATTCATGCAATTTGAAGAAAAATAAAAGAGTACACAAATTCAAATTTATATAAAGTACCCATCATGACCAACTTCAGTCATTTGAGTTTTAATAAATTTTGTTTACGATTGTTAATTTTCCATGTTTTTAAATTTTGCATATGTATATTGACATTAAATTGGATGTAATTGATAAGGTATTATGCTTAACTTTTGTAAATTATTAAAGTTATAATACAAAACCTAAGACCGCCTAGGCGCTAGGCACCTGCTTGCCGCCCGCCCAGCGCCTAGCGATTTTTAGAACACTGGAAATAAGCACAAATTTTTAGGAGCCAAAGAGCAAACAACCCATAAGAAAATCTAAAACAGACTTGATACATAATATCATTCGATCACTAAATATCTATTAACAAAGTAACTTTCAATGGGCCCCTACTTTCCATGCTCAAACTTCTCTTCTCTTATGTTGGGAAAAGTTGGAAAAATGTGATTCCATTAGCTTAGCTTCTGGGAGGATAATTGGTGTGAGCAAGGTAGCCTTAAGCCCATGTTTCCCAACCTGTTCAAAATGTGTGAAATGGGTCTTTTAGTCTGTAGCATATTTTTAGGATTCTAACACTCAGCAGCCAGGCTGGAAATTCTATTTCAGAAGAAGGGACTCCAATGAATGGGGAATGGAGGACTTGGGGAATCTACTGGCCATCATTCAGATGAAATGCTCATCATTCAAGAGCAATAGATTTCATCTGAACATGAAAATTTACTGTGGGAAGGAAAGAAGCAAGGCTTCTCTGTCAGTACATAATGTTTGGGTTTATCAACAATGGTGCTATCCAGGAACATGCAAATCCCTTTATTGCTAATTACTGGAATAATATGGTGAAGCACTACCCTCGCAAGCTCAATTTCTTCCTTTGGACAGCAAGGAAGATCTCTCACTGTTGACAATGTGAACAGAAGAGGCATTCAAATCTGCACTCATCGTGTATTATGCAACCAACCAGGTAGCCCTTCATTACATTCTCCTCAATTTCTGTCATGCAAAGAAGGTGTGGATTATTTTCCTTAATGAATTTAGAGTGACTTGGGATGTTCAGGGAGGTATCAAAGGATTGGATGAGGCAGTGAAAGCACAAACATTTCCACAATGGGAAAATGGATATGGAGTACAGGAATCCACTTTCTCAATTGGGCTCTATGGAAGGAAAGAACCACAAGAATTTCTGAAGGAAAAGAGCTTTTTTGAAGACTGTTTCGTCACTTTTAAGGAAGACATGTGGCTTATGGGGATCAGCTCACAAGATTATTTATGTTTAGTTAGAACAACCTCCTATTCTTGTAATGTTTCCTGGTTTTTCTTCTGTATGGTGAATTTCAGACTCACCATTCCCCTTTTTGTGATCAATAATATACTTTGGTGTGTGTTTGACCTTAAAAAGAAAGAACAGATTTTAAACTAATGGTGCTTTGAGTTGCAATCAATTATTCGATAGAAAGGTAGATAAATAGGTGATAATTTTGGCAGAGCTTGAAGATGTTGTTGGTTACTGGGATTTACTTGACGGAGATATATCCATTTTGCAGATGTAGAAAGGGTGGATCAATCAGAAGAAAGAGTACTGATGCTTTCAAAGATGTTATCTAAAATTATGATTTGGTAAAAGGTGGTAAACAGTCATGGTGCAGTATGAGAAACCCTCCAACTAAAACCAAAATTGGTTTTAGCCTTGACTGGATAGACGAAATTCTTTGAATTGATGATCAAAGAATGTGGGGCATGGTGTTTCAGACCACTAGGTCCTTTACTCTCATTTTGTTTAGTCTCAATATAGGTATTTCAATTGAGTCAATGTGGCTCGTAGACAAGCGGTTCAGAGTTTAGTTAAAGATTGGTGGGCTGAATTTGATATCTAAGGGAGTGCTGGGTTCAAAATTTGTTGCAAACTGAAAGCTCTTAAAGAGAAGTAGAACCTGAAAAAACTGATTAGTTGATTGAGAAGTGCTGAAATTCAATTGAACTGCAATGGGTTCCTTACTGAAATGAATGGAAAGAAAGAAAATGCACAAACAAGATTGCCAATCTTTATTGCAAAGTAAATTAACAGAGTACTATTAAGCGTATTTCAAGTCGTAAAGAGGATTTCAAAGGGGCCTTTCCAAATACTTTCATTGCTTGGCTAATCATACAAGGATAAGTAACTCAATTGATGAGATGATCAATTATCATTGAGGGTGAAAAGTTGACTGGCCCACCGAGTCATTGCTAAGTGCTAACCACTCTTTCTACGAGATATTTTTTGAATATGAAGTTCCCAAACATGGTATGATAGAATTCAATCATCTTACAGAGCTATACATTAATTCGAAAAATCAGGGTAGAAGAGATTCTGGGGGCTCTTTAGGAATGAAGAAGGATTGAGGTTGACAATATTCCACCAGAAAATTTCCTACAAAATTCGGGAGACCGTGAAGGAGGATATGTATGCTATTATTGATGATTTTAACACCAACGGGTTGTTGGATTGATATTTACATATGTATTTTATTTTGATGCTTTCAGAAAAGCAGGTAGAGGGTTGGTAATTTTCAGACAGACAGCTTGTTGAGCAACACTTACAAGATCATTGCAAAGAATATTGGCTACTAGACTCGAAAGAAGGAAATAATGGGAAAACTTATCACAAGCTTGGGCCCTTATTGCAAATAAGGTAGCGGATTCACAAAGAAACAACAACATGAAGGGCTCATATGCGAACTTACCTAGCAAAAGATTTTGATTGTGTGACTGGGGATTTTTGATTTTGTCCTTGATCATACTGGTTTTCATCTTAAGTGGCGTTCACGAATCAACGTGGAGATTTTGGGTATCAGTCGATGGAGTTTTCCTTGGGTTATTAAATGCACAAGGGGTATCCGGTCAGGGGTCCTTTATCCCCACTTATCTTCTCAATTATGGCCAAGTTCTTAATTTTGATGATTTAAAAGCAATGGTAGGGATGATTTAAGGATTTAAATCAACTCCAAGATGCATGAATGCATGGTTTTTTTAATCACCTAGGCAATGTTTGGTTACTCAATGGAATGGGAATGAGAATGAGAATGAGTATTACTATGTTTGGCTACTCGATGGAATGAGAATGAGAATGATTTGTGTCTTACCATTATGCCTTCAATTATCAACCATGAATTTTGGATCTATGGTACATAAGGAGGCTGGTAAGGAGGGCAAATAAGATAAATGGAGTGTTAACCATTACAATGGGCATTGTAATGGGCTTTAAAAGGGTTTTGAGAAGGAATACCCATTATAATGAAATTTGTAATAGTCATTCCCATTATACCATTTTTATACCCAACCAAACAAAGAAATGGCTTAAAATATTGTAATGGTATGACCATTGACCATTACAATGGTCAAACCGTCAAATCATTCCATTGAGTAATCAAACACGCCCTTAGGGAACACAAAGATTGGCTCGAGAGTTGAGGTGATAATGATTGGTCGTTGATGAAGTTGTTGAGCATTTTAAGAATTAATGAGAGAGACAACCATTTTCATAAATTCATAATATCCTTTGTATGTTCTCCATCCTCATAGATTGCAAATTGATGAGCATCTCTAGCAATTTGCATAATCGTCATTTTATTTCTCAAGCGCTTATGCAGGGCACTAGGTCTATACTAATAGTGTGTTTCGTCTTTACATGAATAAAGAAATTGTATTTTTTCTTATTAATTGAGAAACTATTCATCTGCTTAGATAGATGAAGAGATTTGGGTGTGGGGAATGAATCTAGTTAAGACATAGAGGGAAGGGCATACATGCCTGTAAACGCATGAGGTGTGAGGTGATGTGTGTGTGTAGGTGATAAGAGACATACTTAGCTGTTGTTGGATTTCTTTTCTTGATAAAACCTTCGTAGAATACTAACATACATAATACCATAAACAATTATTTTTTTTGGATTTATTTTCATAATAAATGATAGTAGTATACTACCGTACACAATTTCATAAAATCTAAATGGGGGCATAACTGTAAAAAATGACTACATAAGCGTCAAGTAACTTGCAAACAACCATGTAAAAGTAGCAATAAAATCAACATAAAAAAATCAAAACTTAAAGAGAAGAGGTAAAGAAGAAAGGAAAAAAGAGTCTCCTCTAATCCTTGACGACAACAAGGTTTGAGGGTTTGATGGAAGGAGGGAAGAAGGAAGATTCCTAAAGTTGGGCCTCCTTAAATCTTTGACGCCAACAAGGTTTTGTTTGTCAATCAACTCAGGCCTTGACAGTGGGCTTTAGGCTTTTATATTTACAACCTATAAATATATTAAATAAAATGATAAAATAACCATGTAAAAGTAGCAAGGCATTTTCTCACGCCTAAGGCGTTAGGTGTACCGAGGCGCACACCTCATTATTGCAATGTGTTGCTTCATCATGAGGCAGATTTCTATAAAAATGCATTGAGGTGCCTATGCCACCACCTGGATGACAATGTGGGGGATTATACGGGGAATCTTGTGTAACATTCATTCACATGAGTGTGTGTTAAGTTGTCAGAAATGAGGCATCAAGGTCCACCACCAGAGCCTTGGCGAGGTTACCGAGGTAAGACACTACCGCAGCTGATCCCTTTTTTTAAAAGGTAGTTTTTGGTGTGGTAGCCCTCACCTAACACGTGGTACTCTAAGGCTGGAGCATGGCGCTTTGAAGGAAAAATACAAATCCTTGGCGGAGCCCCTGACAATATAGATTCTATGTTTAATGAGACACTAGAATTGTAATAGCTTATATTTGTATTACTCCCCTTTAAGAGCTATGAGTTTCTCACTTACGAGCTCTCCTTTTTAGTCGATATATTACATGTCGTTTATTCATAACTAATGTATTATTATTGTTAGTACACACACATATATATATAAAGGAAGGCTATCTTGACACATTTTATTGGCACATGTTTTGTACCAAATTTGGGCCATTCATGTGCTATTAAATGAATGGTTGAGATTAAAAAGCTTTCGTTATATGTCATTAATTATTCTTTATTGGTTTGGCTTGAGCTAATTAAAGACACCATGATTTTTAATCTTGATCACACATTTAATCATACATTAGAGCATCTGTAGATGCTCAATCTTAAGCTAAAAAAATTTGACCAATTTGAGGTTGAGGGTGGGTGTACTCCAATGAGACATTCAACAAAATCTAAAAAAAGTGGCCAAAAAAGTAATTGTTTGGGGGCCTATTTGCCAATTGGATTCGAGGGGTCAAAATAGGCATTTGGGCTAAGCACGCAGAACAGTTATGTGTGCATAGAACTATTTTGCGTGCTTGGCTCCGCCCAAATCCAACCTTCACCATACTTTTTTTTGGCAATTGTTTAGGCTGACACCTCAAATCTACTTAGCTTTGGGCTGTCCGCTGGAGCTTGATAGCTCAAACTCGTATTTGACATTTGTGCTTGCCCATTGGAGATGCTCTTAATGGCTCAAATTTGGCACAAAATGTGTCAGGAAAACTGTGTCAAAATTCTTCCTGTCTCTTATATTGGCGCTGTTTACTTTTGTTTGGCATAACCAAAATAAATAAATAGATCACCAACAACAATGATGCAATTAACAAGAGACAATCCTAAACTTGTTTTATTACAGGTAAAGTGATAACACAAAAGTTGAAATGGAGGACTCCTTTTTAAATTTATTTTATTCTTTATCTAAATAACCTTGGATGTGTTAGGAAAAAAAGAAGAGAACAATATCAAAACAAGCAACTTACTTGTGCTAATCAGAATCAGATGAGTTAAAAAATTAGATCGCATTGGATTCCTCAATTGGGACAGGAACTGAAGGATCCTAAAGTAAGTAGGTTATAGTTTCTACAAATTGAAGGGGCAATGCTCTCGGTTCAAGCTGAAAACTTCAAAATTAGAAGATATATTAGACTCCAAAACTCATTCAGAACTGTAGTAGCAAAATTGTAGAGTTGAGTTTTGCTCGAAGAGTAAAGGGGCTTAGATGGGGCTAAAAGGCTTAGGAAAACCAATCCCGAAATGTAACTTGATGCTCTCTTAAAAGAGATGAGATGTACTGGCGGTCCAGGGCAGGTTTGAAATGAGATTCGAAAGGAGGATATTTTCATATAGCCAAATGGGTGATTATTCGATTCATTTGAAGCTCTTTTGATTTACGGAGAATTAGTGGGTGGTTATTCAATTCATTTGGAGGAATTTTGATTGATGAGAAATTAGTGTTTGAGGAGGCCAGGATCAGTGAGCATATTTGGGGTATTCGAGCAATTATACACAAACAGAAACTTGGAGATCGTCACTTGAAAGGGGTAGCCCTTTTATAGAAGCAAGAAAGGTGGCCAAAGATATTTCTGAGGAAGAGAGCACGGTTGCCATATGATTTTGAAAAAGGACACCGCTCTTGGAATTGATGGATTCCTCGTGGAGTTCTCCAAAATACTTGGGTTATAATTAAAGAGGTCTTCATCATGCTGGTAGAAACAAGCGACGATTTCTTGAGTGGAGACTAACACTACCTTGCCTTTATTCTATCTAAGAAATTGCTCCTGAGGTTAAATTTCAAACCCGTTAATCTGTTGGATGCTGTGAAAAATTATCTCCAAGGTACTTGCTTTGAGCCTGAAGGAGGTATTGCCTTGGGTTATCTTTCCTTATTAGTGTGCGGCAGTGAGAGGAAGGGAACATAGTAGATAGTTCATTGATTGTTAATGTATTGATGGACTCTAGAAGAAGGAATATTCTGGGATCATTAATAAAGCTTGATTATCCCAATCCCTTTCATTAAATGCAAGGCATTTGGTTGTTCTTTATAGAAGAGCATTATTCAATGTACTGACAAATTTCATCCTCACATGCTCGCACTTTGATTAAATGCTATTTGGGTTTTGAGGTGTCATTTTAGGATGATGCTTGGTGCAACCACATTCCCATTGAGCTTCTATTCCTCAAAGTTTATGATATTTTCCTGAAGAATTTAGGCTGTGTGAAAGACTTTTGAAAGCATGATGAATTGAGCTTATTGTGGAATTTTCATCTTCCAAGGGCCTTCAACGAATGAGAATCACAACTAATAGCCTAGTTATTAGAAGTGTTAGAAAAGTAATGCTTTGGCGTGGGACAAGATAAACTCATTTGGAATGGAAAAACAATCGGATATTCGGTCTACATTAGCGGGGGATGAGATTGATTTGTGTTGAATAGAAAAATAATTTGGTCAAAGAATCCTATTCATTGTTGATTTATGATCCACGAGATTCAAACGCTGCTAGTATCCTGAATTCCTGTTCATATGATGTCCATGCGGGCTGTGTGTGAGCCCCGCATCAATTGCTGATCGTATTGAAAATGTACTAGAGGTTTCCTTTGAAAGGTTCTTCTCGATCCAGCATTTGCTTATCTGGAAACGGGTTTGTCAGCCAAGATCCAAAGGGGGTTTGTGTCTAAAAGAGGATCAAAGAATTCAGTAAACCCTTGCTTCTCAAATGGATTTGGAGGTTTGGTATGGAAGCTGATGCTTTGTGGAGCTAAATTATTGCTGATAAATATGGAGTTTCTCAACTTGATTGGTTTGCTATGGAGCCATCTTCCTCTTATGGCTGCTCTTTGTGGAAATGAATTATGAATTGAAAAACTTAGTGCAGACAAACATCTTTTTTGAGGCTCACAATCACGAGATGATTAACTTTTGAGATCAGAAATGGATTGGAGAGGCATCTTTGAAAGCTTCTTTTCCTGCCATCGTCAATGCACTTAGAACAAGCAATGGAAGATTAAAGAGTTATGGGACAGTAATACTAGCAGTTGGAACTTTCAACTGAGAAGGAATCTTATTGACTCTGAAATCCCCCAAATGACCAACCTTCTTGCACTTGCTGAAAATGTTTCCTTAGACTTGGAGATTGATAAATGGTTATGGAATGGTAGGGATTTTGACTTCTCAGTGAAGGAATGTTACAAGTGAAGGAGTGTTTTAAGCATCTTTTCCCTCATTTGCCTTCTTCAAACGTCTTAGAGAGAGTATTCAAGCTACACCATTTCATTTGAATGAAAGAAGATTCTCCAAGAGCTAATTTCGGGGTGTGGACTATCCTTTATGATAGAATCCTTCCCGTTGAACAATACCAATAAGAGAGGTATCCTTCTCCCCAATCATTGTGTGCATTGTGACCAAAGTGAAAGTCCATTGATCATTTGTTGCTTTCATGCTCTTTTGTCAACCAGCTGGTACTTGCTCTGTGATTTCCATGTTTAAGTCTCCTTTTCACATTCTTTACTCGAATGGGTTGAACATTTGGCACTATCTTTCTCACTCTTCTTCCAATCTTACTCCTTTTGGAAAATGGGTTTGGGAAAGACTTGTGCATGCTATGGTTTGGATCATCTGGAGGGAAAGGAACAATAAAAAGTGTAAAGATAGCAAGAAGTAGATAATCTTTGGACTAATGTAAATGGGACTTTGTGACTTTGTGCATATAACTGGGATAGATTTAAGGATATAAAGTTCTTTTTTTATATGTTTAACTTGGACTTTTCTTGTATGTTTAATTGGGAGTGTATAGTTCTCACTTGACAAAATCAAAATTGTAAATCTTTTGTAGTGATTAGTGCCTTGCACTAATCTTTTTGCCCCTTGGCCTATATTGAATATGATATAATACTTGTTTTCTAAGTAAAGAAACACTACCCCGCGCGCGCGCGCGAAGAATTAGGGACTTAAGGTTTTTGTTTGTTAGTTCACTGGTGCATCTCACTACGAATCATTAGATCTGGAGAGGAAAATAGTTGGAGCCATTTATGTCGTGTGTGTGACTGTAATGATAATTCCTACACCAATGATAAATCCACACACCACTTGATGTGGCATTGAAGTTTTGCAAGAAAGCTTTCTGAGACCTTCATGGCAAATTTTGGCATCAATAGCGGCACTCTAAGGGTTTACCTTGGCAGATTTTGGCATCAATAGCGACACTCTTAAGGGTTTGCCTTGATACCTTCCATATGATAATTTAATTCGTTTTAGGGATTGGTTGGGCACAGAGGCCCTCACACGAACTCATGGAGTATTGGAAACAACACGATATAAACATATTGGAATGGAAAAAATAGGTTGAAAAGAAAGGTGTATTTAGTTATGTTGTCATTGGTCGTGCTGTCGAGACACAAAAGATACCAAGTTAAAAAAAAAAACAGCCTCACCTCTTGTTTATGGTGCCTTTTTTGCCTTGGAGTGCCAAAGGCATTATACTGGTGCCAATGAGTTTTTGTTTTTTTAACATTCTTTTATGAAATTTTTTTATGTAATAAGCTTATGTAATAGGAAGTTTAATTGAAGAAAACATTAGAATTAATCACAAACATTTAAAAAAAAATTGAAAAAATCACAACTATAAAATTCTAATTTTTTTTGGGCAGGGGTGGTTTCACTGTCTTTGGTGAGCTTTAGGCATTGTTAGGCCTTTGGCGCCATGCTTCGCGCCTCGACAACATAGGTATGCAGGGTTGGAACAGTCAAGTGGGGTTTCTTCCGATTCATTCATTTTAATTAATTTTATGATGAGATGATATATCATGCTTTTCTTTTCTTTGGTGCGAGTCTCTTATTCATTTGGTTGTATTTCTTATTTATTTTTTTCAATAAATTCTCTGATTTGAACAAAAAAAACTCAACTGCGATGAGTTGCAACTGCTCTCCTAGTCGAATCTATAGCCACTTTATCTAACTTTTCTTTCAAGTTATTACCTAAAAGCTTCTAATTTCATGTCAACTTAAGCCAAAAAGGTTGGTTGTAATTATCCATTCTAGAAACCTCAGCCACGTCGCTCCCATTTACTGAAAAAGGACAATTTCTATTTTTTTGGTTTTAAAAGGCGATTTGACCGAGTCAACTCATATGGGGTTTTCTCTTCATTTTTTGAAATTTCTATATTACCCTTATCAATTCAGGTCCGCGCTAGCAGACCACCACCTCAGAGAGAGACAAGTGTTTTGTCTCAATTTCAGTATGGTCAAAACTCAGAGAGTTTCTAGACCATGAAACTATGATTGTTCTTTCGTACACTTATTTTCTCATGCAATGACTTTTGGAAAATTCTTCGTTTTTCTTTTACAACCATCAACCTTTTTGTGGGGTAAAGGATATTAACTTACGTGGTAACTTCACAATATTCCATTAGGTTGTTGTAAAGTCAAAAGGATTTGCATAGGTTTGGCAGAATGAAATTAAATGGAAGAGAGATGGCAAACGAATGCGACAATAGGTTATTACTTCTTAAGACAAATGCAAAAAGCTCGAATGAAATTAAATGGAAGAGAGATGGCAAAGGAATGCGACAATAGGTTATTACTTCTTAAGACAAATGCAAAAAGCTCTCGATAGGCTTTTAAGCGGAAATTATGAGGATGCTAGTTGTGCAAGGGAGCCAAAAAAAGAGTGTTTGAAGAATTTCACCTACTTAGTGCTCATGTAGGTCTGCAAGGGAGCTATACGGGGTCCACAAATTTATAAATGGTTTGGTTACTAAGATCGTGGCAGATCAAGCCTTTAAAAAGCCTTGATTGCTTGGAGCAAAGCCATTAGTTATGGTCAGTGTTCTAACAGCTACTCAAGACACTATATTCTTTTGGCCCCACAACATCCCCTCCCCACCACTTCAAAATTTTTTGTAGGTCTCACTGATAATGAAGGATGAAGTTGATCTTGGTGAGGTAAAACCTATCGAAATTTTGATTTTAGCGTAAGCTTCAAAGCAAGCTTCTCTACGAAGGGGAAAATATGTGAATCTGTTTAGCACGCTCATAGGGGTGACTCGTTGACTCCTTGTTGGTAGTTACATAAAATCTAAAAGTGCCCCCTAATCTGTATTATAAATAAGAGGTCATTAGGGATTGAAGAAATTAGGGTTTTGGGGTCGAAAATTGGCTTTGTTTGTTTGTTCAAGATTGACTAGAAAAATTTAGTCTGACAACTTTGTTGATTTGCACAATGTAGTATTTCTACTCATGCCTAATACTTGGAACCTATAATGATATGTCGGAAATTTGATGATCTACACTTTTGAGTGTCCAAAACGTTGGAACACTTGTACTCATTACTTGTTACATAGGCCAAACTTCATCGATACCACTTGTACTTTAGCTTGTATTGTGGTTTTACTCGGAACTGCCAAGGCACTCGACATGCGCATAACAATGGACTTTAAGATGACCCTGATGAATGTATTGCATATTGTTATCTTAAATTTAAGTTGTAATGGGTAAGGTATCACTTACAGTTAGCTTTCACCTACATGACGGCTCATTAATTTAGCTCGTTAGACATGGGCCTGGTCATCTCCAAGCATGTACTTACCTTTTCTCTATTTAAGGCATCTAATTTTCATCTACGTGACCATCTGTAAAGATTTTAATCATTTGACAATATAAGAATGGGTCTAGTACGTATATATGACTTCTACTTTTCTCTTTTTAATTTTTATTAGATGTCATTTCTAAGATCTTGCTGAGAGGGCTCGAAAAGCTTTTATAATCTTGAGATTTTAAGTAACTTTTAATATGATGACCTTGTACTTGTTTTTGTAACACGACCCTTGATATAATGTTAAGGTTCTCGTTTATTCATTTAGAAACTATGCCACTGCATAGGAGATTCTAACTCAATCTATCGTATATATAATATATGCTTTATTTTAGTCAATTCTAGCCCCATTTTGGTTCGTCACCCTTTCATTTAATCTCATCTGTACAATTTGGGATAATAATTCTGACATGATGCACATATTTTATCCTGCTTTATCTATTGTAGGTTATGATAATGCTATGTACATACTAGATTAACTGTGGTAAATTTCTGAAAATAGTGTATGATCAACTTCTTTTAGCAGTGATATTCCTGATTTTCCTTGCTTATATAGATTGGACATTAGATTTTTTGCTTTAGCTGGATGATAGATGAAACTTGCCACGAATTAGAACACACTGAATTGCACTTCGAGCAGCATTGCTGGTTCGCATCACTCTTATAGAACATTTCAATGTTAACATGAAATTTAAAAGTTAACAATTTTAATTTTTTTATTTATTTATATTATTGCATTTCTATTAGGGTGATCTTGTTAGGCTTCAGCCTCCTATCAAGTTTACCTATTCAAGGAGGAAGTATAAAACAGACAATTGAAGATTGGCAAGTATATAGGCTGTTAACATTCTGTAAAACAGATTCTGTTAGATGCTCTGTATTCTTACGGTTCTGTTAGGTGCTATGTTAGCTTTACTGTTAGTATTAGTCAGTCTGTTGCTATAAATAAGACATTAGCAGGAGAAATAAGATTCATTCATTGAGTATAAACATTTTGTACAAAGAGCTCTGTGGGAGACTGGCAATCTCGAAACATGCCTGTTACAATTCATTTCTATCATTTGTAATCTACAACTTCACTCAATACAAATTCCATTCTTTCTCAAGTAATCTCTGTTATTATCAGTCTCTTGTAACAACAATTCTTCTCTCTTTGTGGCTTGCAAGATTCTGTGCTTCAAGGTATCACCAATCTGACAGAGTTAATCAGTCTGGAACAGCTTGGCATCATCAATTACTGCAAGAAACATCAACATTCAGAGATTAGTTCATATCAAATTGGTATAGAGCATTAAGATCTTGAAGAAAATGGCTGGAAAAACTGGATCGACAAATAATAACGCAAGAGTGGAAGCGGTAGAAGAAGTCGTGGTAAGCGTTCAAGAACAGATGGAATCTCTTAAAGGAGGGTTTCAAGAAGTAATACAGAAAATGGATCAGTGGATGAAGAAACAAGAAGAGGTCCAAAAAGGGAACTCACCTGTAGATCAACCTCAGAGGCCTTCAATCAATGTAGAAGCTCACAGTTTGAATGGTGGAAATGGAGGGGGTCATCTTCACAAGGGCAACACTTCGATAGAAGACCTAGAAGATTGGAGATGCCATCATTTGAAGGCTCAAATCCAGATGGGTGGATAATGAAAGCAGAACGATTCTTTGTGTTGCAGAAGTATGGTAACGATGAGAAGATTGAAGCCGCTGTCATGTCCTTCGAAGGGGATGCCCTTCTGTGGTATCAGTGGGAAAGCAAGCGAAGACCTATCGTTTTTTGGGAGGAATTGAAAGGATTACTCTTGAAACAGTTTAGATCTACACAAGAGGGGTCGCTTTGTGAACAATTTCTTGCGCTAAAACAAGAAGGATCAGTAGCAGAATATCGAAGAAGCTTCGTTTCTCATGCAGCTCCATTGGAATCTCTGAATGAAGAGGTTTATCTGAGTAAATTTATCAATGGACTAAAACCTTCAATCCGGGCGGAAGTCAGGATGCTTGATCCGGGTTTCCTGGGTCGGGCCATGGATCTGGCCCAGCGGGTCGAAGATAAACAGCTACAGATGGACTGGCTTAAAACGGGCTTCCCTTCTTATTCTCTTAAACAGTACTCGGGCCCAAGAACAATGGGGAATGGCTCATTAGGGCATTCTTATCAAGCTCCAGTAAGGGATTTCGAAAGAAATTCTTTCAATCCAAATATAAACCCTAGAGAACCAGAGAACCAAACGGCAGGGCGGAATGAGATCAGACGTATCTCTAATGCCGATTATCAAGCAAAGAGGGAGAAAGGTTTGTGTTTTCGTTGCGATGAGAAGTACTCGCCGGGTCACCGATGCAAGAAACGTGAGCTCAGTGTTCTTATTGCGCAGGAAGAAGGTGAAACGGTCGAAATCGAGGTTCAAGATTGGGAAGAACAGAAAGAGTTAGAGGTGGCGGAGATCAGTCCAGTGGTGGAGGTTTCGTTGAGTTCCGTCATGGGTTTGACAAGTCCCAAAACGATGAAGTTGGAGGGTGCCATTTCAGGTCAATCAGTAGTTGTTTTAATTGACAGTGGGGCAACCCATAACTTTATCTCGCACAAATTGGTCGAACAAGGCAAGCTTCAAATTTCTTCTACGGGTGTGTATGGGGTTATGATGGGATCTGGCGATTCGGTTCAAGGAAGTGGGATCTGTAGAGAAGTGAAATTATGTTTGCAAGGGTTGGAGATTCTTGAAGATTTTCTTCCACTAGGTCTGGGTAGTTCTGATGTAATATTGGGTATACAATGGTTAGAGAAGTTGGGAACCACTTTCATAAATTGGAAAGATCAGATTTTTCGATTCAGAGTTGGCTCAGATACATTTACACTCAAGGGGGATCCGTCTTTGGGTAGGAGTTTGATTTCATTCAAAAATATGATGCGCACAATTTCTCAAGAAGGTCAAGGGTTCTTGGTAGAATTGGGCAGTATGTCCTCGGTAGTGGAGGTTCAATCTGAAATTCCAAAGGAGTTGGCTGAGTTACTACTGAGGTATGACACAGTTTTTCAAGCCCCTTCCGGATTGCCACCCAATCGTGGCTATGAGCACAACATTGTGTTGCAAGAGGGAACAGGACCGATAAATGTTCGACCGTATCGATACCCGCAATTTCAGAAGAATGAGATTGAGAAGCTTATCGCTGAGATGATGGAGTCTGGTATCATCAGGCCGAGTGTTAGCCCTTTTTCTAGTCCGGTGTTGCTCGGGAAGAAAAAGGATGGCGGATGGCGGTTTTGTGTAGATTATCGGGCTCTGAACAAACAAACAGTGCCCGATCGTTTTCCAATCCCCATCATTGACGAGTTGCTGGATGAACTTCATGGAGCCGTCATATTTTCGAAGTTGGACTTGAAGTCGGGTTATCATCAGATCAGAGTTAAGGATGGGGATGAAGCTAAGACGACTTTTCGCACCCATGAAGGACATTACGAGTTTCTCGTAATGCCGTTCGGTTTGACCAACGCACCGGCTACGTTCCAGGCTTTGATGAATACAATTTTTCGATCGTATTTGAGAAAGTTCGTACTGGTCTTTTTCGACGACATCCTGGTGTATAGTTCCAGCCTCGCGAAGCATGTGGAGCAGTTGGAAACAGTTCTGAGTTTATTGCATCAGCATTGCCTGTATGCTAACAAGAAAAAATGTGAGTTTGGTAATTCAAAACTCGGCTATTTGGGTCATGTAATTTCGGCTGGATCAGTCGAAAGTGCAAGCGGTGTTAGATTGGCCTCAACCTACGAATATTTCGGAATTGAGAGGTTTTTTGGGTTTAACGGGCTACTACCGCAAGTTCATTCGGGGGTACAGTCAGATAGCAGGGTCGCTAATTTCCCAATTAAAGAAGAATGGCTTCGGCTGGAATCATGAGGCTGAGGTGGCTTTTCAGGGTCTGAAACGGGTCATGACTACTGCTCCAGTCTTGCGTATGCCTGATTTTTCGAAAGATTTTGTTGTTGAGACAGACGCTTCGGGGTATGCGGTAGGCGCGGTCCTGATGCAGGAGCACCAACCGGTAGCCTTTTTTAGCCAGGTGTTGGGACAACGGGCTCGGTTGAAACCGATTTATGAAAAAGAGCTGATGGCGATAGTGTTGGCAGTGAACAAATGGCGCGCGTATTTGTTGGGTCGACGCTTTATCATCCGAACGGACCAACAGAGTCTTAAATTTCTTATGGAGCAAAGCATCATCGGTCCAGATTATCAAAAATGGGTTCGAAAGTTGTTTGGTTTTCAATTCGAGATCCACTATCGTTCGGGTTCTTCAAATGCAGCCGCCGATGCACTCTCCAGAATTTCTCCTCCATCAACTTGCTTGCAACTGAGTGGGCCAACTTGGTGTGAATGGGAGAGCCTTAAGTCAGAGATTGAGGATGATCCTTCTATTCAACTGCTGAAGGATCGAGTGTTGCAGGGCTCCACCGATCAGAGATACACACTACATCAGAATTTATTGTATTTCAAAAATCGGTTAGTCATTCCTAGCTCATCTTCTCTTCTTCCCCTTATCTTCAAAGAATTCCATGGGTCAGCCATTGGGGGGCATTCGGGTGAGCTGAAAACTTATCAGAGAATTTCTAAAGAACTCTATTGGGTGGGAATGAAGGCAGCCATCCGGAAATGGGTCAGTGAGTGCGACGTATGTCAGCGTAGTAAGACTATGGCCACCTCTCCTGCGGGACTCCTTCAACCGATTCCCTTGCCAAATCAGATTTGGGAGGAGGTTACTATGGACTTCATTGAAGGTCTACCTTGTTCTGAGTCAGTGGATACCATTTTAGTGGTGATTGACCGTCTTAGCAAGTACGGGCATTTTATGGGCCTGAAGCATCCCTACACTGCTGAGAAGGTGGCATCGGTCTTCTCTAAAGAGGTAATTCGGCTTCATGGTGTTCCTTCTTCCATCATCTCAGACAGGGATCGGGTGTTCACTAGTCATTTTTGGCGTGAGATTTTTCGCCTCCAGGGCACAATGTTAAAGCTGAGCTATGCTTATCACCCTCAGACGGATGGCCAGTCCGAGGTGTTGAATCGTTGTTTGGAAACGTATTTACGGTGTTTCGTGTCCGAAAGGCCCAAACAGTGGTATCGATGGTTGTCATGGGCGGAATACTGGTACAACACATCCACGCATTCTGCTACGGGTTTCACTCCATTCAAAATTCTGTATGGCAGAGATCCACCTCATCTTCTTCGCTATGTTCCAGGGTCTACGGTTGTCTCTTCTGTTGAGCAATTGTTGTTGGATAGGGACAGTATATTAGCTTCCTTGAAGATGCATTTGTTACGGGCTCAGCAACGCATGAAATCTCAGGCCGATAAGTCGAGGAGGGATGAGACTTTCAAGGTTGGCGACCGCGTGTTTTTGAAAGTCAGGCCCTACAGACATAATTCTTTGTTCCAGCGCGATAATCACAAGCTCTCTGCGCGTTACTGTGGTCCTTTTGTGATTTTGGCTCGGATTGGGGCTGTGGCTTATAAGTTGGAGTTACCGTCCTCGACTAGGATTCATCCGGTTTTTCACGTCTCCCAGTTACGGCGGGTTAAGGGTCTTCCTTCTTCCCCAATTCCTCTCCCTGTTCAGCTTCACAGGGAGGTTGATATGGCAGTCTGTCCTGAGTCAGTGTTGGACCTCAGACGTGTGCCTTCAGGTGCTTCTGAGTCTTTGGAGGTTCTGATTAAGTGGCGTGGTCTTCCGGCGTATGAGGCGACTTGGGAGGATTTCCACTTGTTAAGCCATCAGTTTCCCTCTTTTCACCTTGAGGACAAGGTGCGTGTTTGGGGCGGGGGTATTGTTAGGCTTCAGCCTCCTATCAAGTTTACCTATTCAAGGAGGAAGTATAAAACAGATAATTGAAGATTGGCAAGTATATAGGCTGTTAACATTCTGTAAAACAGATTCTGTTAGATGCTCTGTATTCTTACGGTTCTGTTAGGTGCTATGTTAGCTTTACTGTTAGTATTAGTCAGTCTGTTGCTATAAATAAGACATTAGCAGGAGAAATAAGATTCATTCATTGAGTATAAACATTTGTACAAAGAGCTCTGCGGGAGACTGGCAATCTCGAAACATGCCTGTTACAATTCA
This sequence comes from Berberis thunbergii, assembly GCA_003290165.1. Classification (NCBI taxonomy): domain Eukaryota; kingdom Viridiplantae; phylum Streptophyta; class Magnoliopsida; order Ranunculales; family Berberidaceae; genus Berberis; species Berberis thunbergii. The sequence continues at coordinate 72,165 of QNQO01000649.1, forward strand.
TTTCTATCATTTGTAATCTACAACTTCACTCAATACAAATTCCATTCTTTCTCAAGTAATCTCTGTTATTATCAGTCTCTTGTAACAACAATTCTTCTCTCTTTGTGGCTTGCAAGATTCTGTGCTTCAAGGTATCACCAATCTGACAGAGTTAATCAGTCTGGAACAGCTTGGCATCATCAATTACTGCAAGAAACATCAACATTCAGAGATTAGTTCATATCAGATCTACCCTTCTTTAAACTCCTGAGAGTTCTCGATAAAAAATCGCATCTGGCTGTGAAGAGATCTTTAAAATATGTTCCCATGCTTGGATATTGTTCAGGCAGTGTGGGTGATGCAGGAGGGTTTTTAATTTGTTCTCAAAGTTATTTACTAAATAACTTATTCGTAAGCTTTCAATTTAATTAAAAGTCTTCTTCAATGTTTTAAAAAATGTTTTTAAGCCTCGAGGCGGTCAAACTTTTTCCGAGGCGAAGCGAGGCTTTTTTTGTAAAAAATAATGAAAAATATATATAAAAAATTCAAACAAATAAAGAAAAACAAAATCAATTATCAAGTGAAATAGCAATATAGCATTATACTGAAAGAAATTAAATCACACCATTATCACCTTATGTGTTTCAGTATTTTAGTATTTATGTGCCTACATGTATTGTTTGTTGAGTTGAGACTATCAAACTAAATTAAGGCTTCAATAAGGGAGTGATCTTAGGGGGCTATTGTCCATATAATTGCTTAAGATAACTAAAAACACAACATCAAGAACACCAACCGTAGCCAAAAGTGAGATCAAGAACATCAAGAACACCGACTCTTCGCTTGCATTTGCATGTTTAAATAGAGCAGAGATATGAACCAAGCAACAAGGAAACCAAAACATCAATGGGCCATAACATCTAGCCCAAGCCCAAGCCTAGGCCTAGTGCATGCCCCATAAAAGGAGCTAGCTATTTTGTTTCTCGAAGAACAATCTAGAAGGGAGCTTCCATCCGTCAATTTTACGCATCAACGGCTGAGATCTCTTTCTAGCCAAAATGGAAACCCCAGAAGAAGAAAAAATTTCTCGAGGCTTCATTTTGCTTCTTGAACTCCGCCCCATGAAAATAGCAATCTCCACCGTCCATCTAAAACACCCCATCTCGATATAAATACCCCACCTACACCCTTTACACCTTATTTTACCAACAAGGGAGAACATCAGGTAGAAAAGCAAAGCAAAAGCAAAGCGTCTCTTCGCCTGCGTTCAAGCTTCCATCTTTAACGTTAGTTAGGGTTTGTCTGATCAATCCGATACGTTAAGGTATTGAGATTGAAGATATGCTGTTGATTTCTATGATTGATTGATTTCATTTCAAGGGGAAAGAAAGGAATCAGGGTTTGATCGACCCCATTACTCCACGCTTACTCCCCCTCTTGGTCACTTGGTCTTGTTCAGTCAAAGCAACAAACACCCACTGCTCGTAATTGTCTGAGAATGGTGACAGTGATGAGCATGGAAGCTGGAATTGGGGTGGTGGGTACGAAATTGGGAATGATGACCTACTTCCTCTCTTCTTCTTCTCTTCTTCAGTTCTTCCGTTGTTCCCCTCTTCTCTGTTTGCAAATGAAACGAGGAAATCGATTAGGTTTTTGCAAATGAAAAGATAATGTCTGTCAGCCATTGGATCTGTTTAAAGATCGGAAGCAGATAAGATGATCAGGAATTACAAAAGCGTGCGCCTCATTACGCTTCAAGGCGTATGAGTCGGAACATGAAGGCGATCGCCTTGAATTAGCACCTCAACTCGTACGCGCAGAGGCTATTTCTGTGCACCCCGCTTCGACTCGCGCCTCAAGGCTACGCCTCAATCACCTTTTAAAACATTGGTCTTCTTAGTTTTCTTTTAGGATGAAGCTTTACTTTTTCTTTTAGGAATAAACTGCTTGTTATTTTATTATTTGATTCTACTTTTTTTTTAGGAATGAACTACTTATTATTCAAGTTATTTGAGCACTATAAATAGAGTTCTTCCTAAATATTGTAGGATACCTTTGATTTGAGTAATTTAATTGACATTAGAATTATTTCTCTGTGTTCTTGGGCGAATCTCTTGTATCTTTTCCTTGTGAATTGTCTGTTGAAATAACCCGTAAGATAATCTCTATTCTGCCTGGCGTCAGTGGGACATGGAATGACTGCTGTCTTCTTGCAGTTTCTCGAGGACTAACTTTCTATCTTGGAGTTGTGACTCAAGTGCATTGGAACAAAGATACAATTAGAGAGCATCAAGATTCCAAAGTACGCATACTTGAATAAACTGAATCACATACATATTCAAAGTTCAATTTAACTCTACTATACTGAAACTAGTAGTTCCATCTATATATCATCTGGTAAAGCAATAGGTCATTAGTTCTAACCACCAAATGCATTCTTTGGTGCATTTAGTACTTGATTCAGCATCTCGTTCCAAATATCAGGAACCCCAGGCAGGCACCAATGGCTACAATCAGAAGTGTATCCCTTGAGGTGCAGCTTATCCTTTTGGTCTAGAGCCTTGGCATAAACAGAAGGATGACCATCTCTCCGCAGAGCTGACATCGTTGTGATGTCGTGTAGGTAAACTGGGAAATTCATATTCTTAAGCACCCCTTGTAGTATGGGTAGTTGTGGAGGAACACGAGGTTGGCGAGTATAGTATTTTACAGGTTCTTTTTGGTTGTAGCATTTCCATCCATTTTCCCTGTAGTATACCAAGAGCTATAATTAGAAGATCCAAGTAGAGCTCATACACCAAAGACTCATTCCATTTGTATAAATGAGAACTAGTAAAATTATGGCCTAATTCCATTTGTATAAATGAGTTGATTTACCTGTTATGTCTAGGTGAGACACTTCGGAAAATTACTTGTGTTCTTCGAGGATCTAGGTTCATATCTACCCATCTTGCCCATGTAGTAAGTCCCTTCTCATAAGCAACCATAGGATTCAAATTTGTCAATACATGGTTCCCCTCCATACAGTAGTCCCACCTGCAATATCCCCATATGATTGATAATGAACAATAGTAATGAAGATGATTATCAAGGTTCAAGGATGATATCCTAACATATGAAGGTCCATCACTTACGAACTCCATCTGTTAGTATGTGTCCACCAGTGTGCTGAATCAAATACAAGGATATCGACGCCTCTCCAAAACCTTGCATTTTCTTCAATCAGATCCAAGTGTAGAACCCTTTGTTTTTGCGCCTCTTCCCTTATTTCTACTAGAAATGGAGCCCAGGAGAACTCGATTGATGTCTCAAAATCCTGCAATATTTTTCTTATTAGAGATGTATTGATTTACTTTACTCTAGTTCATAGCTACTTTGAAGTGAGTGTAGAAATGACAAAAGGCAAAGGGATTAGTCGAAGAAGCTTGAAAGACATATATGAATCAATGCTTTTGTGATGTACATTACCAGGGCATGGAAAGCCATGGTTGGACCATTATAGGTTACCATCTTTCTGTCAGTTGGAATGACAGATTCAATTAGACAAACAAGAGATTCCCATTGGTTTCTCATTATTGAATCTCCGACCAACATTATCCTCTTCCGTCTCATGCTTCCAAGAAAATCTAGTGCATGGAACCTAAATGACAGAACAAAGTCAAAACATTTGACATTTAGTAAGTTGTTTTATGAATGATAGAAACAACTTACCTTGGAATTGAACAACCGTGCGGCTGCCACCTCCATCTCTGGTAGTCAGTATCTGGTCTTCCGTTTTGTTGACAACTTATTCGCGTACTAAGATAAGGACAGGTGGACTCATACAGTGGGTATGAAGCATCATACACCCATTTCCCACTAGACAAGTCACAAGTCTTTGAGGAATGGTGTCCAGTTTGAACCATATTAAACTCATCATCATTCTCGTCAACCCAGTCTTCATCATCTATGTCCAACTGTGTAGCTCTAGCACCCGTGAAGCTCAGGATAAGAGCAAAGAAGAAGAAGAGAAGGAAGCAAGAGGAGGGTCTGAAGTCACCCATTGAGTAGAACTTGGAATGTAGAAGGAAAGTGAGAACTTAGTTGAAGTAAGTTGGGTAGGAGGTCCCAGAACAAAAGATAATTTGACTTTGGAGTTTGAACCATTTGATTTCTGCATGACTGACGGGGTGTGGGTGGTGGACCTGTGTGTTCTTTTTAGGGATGCTATGATGTCTAGCAATCTATATGTTTTTTTTCTCTTTTGAAAATGCTTTCATGAGGTTTATCTTAAACTACAAGATGGAATTGAGAAGTGTATGATGCCTTTTATCTTTGTTACATTGAGCACATTGAGCTAAATGAACAGGTTTAGATTTACTTTAACATTTGATTATGGGTAACTATTGAGTATAAAACAACTGTTAGAAGTAGACAGGAGCTTCAGTGGATCAAAGCATTGAGAATTAACCTGTCAGAGGCCTGAAATTAAGGTGGTTTGGATGATTAAGGTTGCCCCACTTGTGAGCAAAAGTCCCGTAACTTTAGGTTTTAGGCAGAAACTGTGCTCATGTTCATCATTGTTGTTTCTCCAACCTCTCCAATGAAAGAAAGTTGGTATGGGATGGCTTTTTTTTCTCAGTTGTGAGGTCAAAAGCCGTTGGATCTGTGATTGAGATGCACATTATAGTTGGCCTTGTATCCCAGTAGATTCATGGAGAAGGAAACAATTTCTTTTCAAGAACATTGGAGATGATTTGTTTGGCAGGGTTTACGGTTCACTTTGTGGTTCTACCACAAATTCAGCTCTTAATGTTGTTGAGAATGGAAGATTTTTTGTGAAATAGATTTGCACAAGTAATAAAGTAATTTTAATTTTCTTCTCACTAAAATAGAATACTGAACTTTTGATTTTTGTTATGCAAGTCGATGCATCAAAGTGGGACATGGTGACACAACAAATTTATTGATAAAACACACCGATATAACACTCTTGGATGGAATGGATGTCAAGGATTCCTTAATAGCGGGTGGGTATGGGACGAGATGGACCTTGTCCCTATCCTACCCCGTTCGTTCGGGATCGGGACTGGATCGGAATAGGATAGACCTTATCTCGACATCGTCCCATCCCAAACGGATTCAGAACGGGGCGGGATGAACATGTACTAAATAGTTTTCTAATGAAGAGTAACAAAAAATTTCATCTTACACTGCTTGTACACAAATAATGTCTAATTTATGCACATATAACTTTCATAATAACAATAATGTCATATAAAATTTATTGTCCAATGAACTTACAGTTTTTTATGTTAAGCATCCTCTATGTGATACAAGAATAATTGACGAATAACCAATCTAAAATGTGAAAAAATATAAATTTTCATGGGTTCTATTTGACATAAAATATTCAAAGCATAGTTTCTATCTAAATAAAGGAGTATTAAATCAAAATAAGTTAGTTTTCAAACAATAGATGTTTTGATTTAATTTGAACACATTCTAAACTTTTCTTTAGAAGAGTAGTTTGATTAAATTAATAATAATAAATATTAAATAAATAAGTTCGAGACATGAATGGATGGGCGGAATTGAAAATCTTCATTTTGATTTCATCCCACTTTAGATTAGGACGGGATGAGATTATGATGGATTTAATCAATTCCACAATGACTCAAACAAATTGGGACGGAATAGAGAATCACGGGATGGGATGCCCACCTCTGGCGGTTGGCACTCATATATTTAGTTAACAACATTTGGTGTTTTTTTTTTTTAAGAATTCAATATACAAGTGCAATTTTAAATGTCAGGAAATTTGGCCATTTTTATTAAAATATAATTTATAAATTATACGAGTTCTCTAATGGTATTCATATTAAATGAAGTGGTTGGTTATGGCTAAAAAAAAATACTAGATTAATCAAATTACTCAAATAAAGCTAAAAAGGGCTTAAAACATTATAGGTCAAAATGAGTTATTCTACATGGCGAGGAAATGAGCGAGGGGAGGGAGGTGGCGGGATGGGGACCGTTCACCTCCTTCGGGATGCGCGCACCAAAAAAGACGACACACATCCTGAGGGAGGTGAACGGTTCCCACCCCGCCACCTCCCTCCCCTCGCTCATTTCCTCGCTCACTTCCTCGACATTTAGAATTTTCGAGTCAAAATAGATCCAATAAACCACCTTTCAATCTTGGGATTTGCGATCTGGAGGAGGAAGGATATGTGGCATCCAATATGATGATTTGCTGTTAAAACGTAGAGATAGAGGAAGCGAGAGTGGGGGTTGGTGGTTGGAAAAGAGATGAAGGAATATAGGTGCCATGGGGCGGTGGTTGGGCGATTTGAATAGGGATGAATGAAAGGGGTGGCTGGGAACCAAAAGGAACTCTGACGTTTGAGCGAGTGCAAAATGGTCCATAATAAATTTAGTCGTACAAAATTTTACTGGTCATGTTGTTCATTTTTTAAAGATCATTATAGGGTTCTGATTTCTCTTGTATTAGTATTAAGAGCATCTCCAAAAGTCTCTTGAAAGGGACTCCTTAATTCATTAAAATAATATATGTTAAAGAACTTTTAGACAATAAGGAACATCAATTTTCAAATGATATCCAAGGATTTTCTTAAAAACTTTTGTTCATTAATATTTTATTATTTTTCTTTTAATACGTGGGTTCAATAGGTTACGAAATTACAAAGTATTTATTATTGTGATTGATATTGGAATTTACATAGGTTAAAAATTATTAAATTAGTGTTAAAGAACTCCTTCACAGCCAATGAGGTACCAACTCAGCGGTGGACTTATGATAGATGAAATCACAAGTCTAGGATTTGAACGCTGCTAGTGGCATTTGGGGTGGGAGGGGTTAAAGGAAAAAAAAAATCTCATGCATTAATCTATAATATGAGAGTATATATTTTATTAAATTTTTATCTCAAATATTATCCAATTTAGGAAAAATAATATTAAATAAAAATAAACAAAAAAATGAAGAATAGAAAATTAATAAATAAAAGAGAAATTAAGGAGCCTCCAAGGTTGTTGGAGCATATATGCAAAATCATTCATATTTTTTTACTAAGGAGTTACTTATAAAGTATTATTTTTAGTGAATTAAGGAGCCTCCTAAGGAGGCTGATGTAGCAAAATAACATAGCCTGCTGGAAGGCCTGCCTAGTGCCTAATCCAATGGATACAATAGGAGTCAGGTGGCCAAACCATTCAATGAGCTATTACTAGCAAATGAAAGTTAAAACACATGGCACATCAATGGCAGCAGGTCAACTTTGTATTAGAGGTGAGAAGTTCACAATGCAGGTTTGTGTTATATCCACAGGCCCCTCAACCAAGAGCAAACCTAGGCCACCTAGCAAAACCCAAAACCAGTCCTAGAGAGATTTGAAAAATGAAAAGGGGGATTCAATTCTTGAAACAAAAAGGGCCCATAGTTGGCAGATCAAAACCCCATTATGGGCTCAAGCATTTGGTTCTCCAGCATATGCTTGAGTGGGATGGCGTAATGTACCCTTTGACTGCTTTGAAGTTCAGACTACATCAGAAAAGTGGGTTTTTTTTTTCTTGTAAAGTTCTCTCTTCCAGTTGGTTAGAAGATAGAACCTTGAGGCCGATTGGTAAGGGTCTAAAAACTTGAGGATCATAATGAAATTATGAACCTAGTGTGATTGTCTTAGCTCAAATTATAAGAGTTTTTTCCTTTGTTACCTTGACAGATCAATTTGAAAACAACTTATCATAATAGCTTATTTTAAAGACTCTGATTTTTAGTTTACGGAATCACAAAGCAGGGGGGATATTTATAGAGAAAGGCCATTGCAGACTTAGGAGGTCAAGTTGCTTGAATTATGGCAGTAATTTTTTAATATTTTAAGCAAATGCAGTAAACAAACATAGGTTGTCTTCTGACTGAAAACATAAGCCTAAACCCTACCCATTTAGTACATATGAAATTAGAAACCCCCATTTTGATTTTATCTACGAATTTCTAAAATAATTAAACGGATGAAGTTGAAGGAGGAGGAATGAGTTACCTCAGTCGCACCCAAGTTTTCAATTACAACAATTTTATTTCCTGGAGTGAGAAAACATCAAGCAAAAGAGGTAGTTGTTAAACCCTAGTTAGCGATAAACCCAACTTGGAACATAAAATAAATAAATAAGTAAATAAAAATATTAATAATTAATATTAAAAAATTAGTTCGGGACGGGATTGGCGGGATTGAAAATCTTCATCCCATCCCATCCCATTCTAGATCGGGACGGGACGGGATCGGGATGAAATTATTCAATCCCATTAAAACCTGAAAAAATCGGGATGGGACGGGACGGGATCGGGATGAAATTATTCAATCCCATTAAAACCCAAAAAAATCGGGATGGGACGGGACGGGATTGGGATCGCGGGATGGGATGCTCACCCCTACTTTAAATCTTAAATAAAACACTTGCCCTATACTTTTATTTATTTAATAATAATAATAATAATAATAATAATAATAATAATAATAATAATAATAATACTTTAATAATAAAGTATTATTATTATTATTATCACGAAGTTTCCTGTAAGAATAATTCTAGTCAGTCAGGTTTGGTAGCCACTTTTATGCTAAGTTTTGATTTTTTATTTTTATTTTTATACTTCTACGCCTTATATACATGGTGTTTGTGGTTGTGTTTTAAAGAAAATGAGTAAAAAATGTAAAAATAAAAACTTGGTTCAAAAGTGACTACCAAACCTGACGTACTAGACTTACTCTTCCTGCAATATTGGTACAGAAGAAATACTCAACAGGTATCGTGTCTAGGGTGGTTATATTAATGGTTCGTTGATGTTTTAGTTCAATATATATATATATATATATATATTTTTTTTTGTGAACTAGTAAGAGCCCCTATTTATTTTTTGTTGCACCTGCTTCTCTAGAGTATTGTAAAGCCCAAATAATTTCACTTTTAGCCTTAAAACAAGGGAAAAAAATGCACAAGTTGTTAGTGGGGTACTAGCTCGGCCGGTTGTTTTGTGATAGATAGTATCACAAGTCCAATGTTGAACCCTGCTGGCGGGTGGGAGATGTTAAGGGGTATAAAATAATATAAAAAGGCCCAAATTATGGTCATGCTGAATGTTAAATCAAGGAAGTAAATGACAAGAAGCAAATGAGCACAATCATTTTGATTATCAAGCTTGAAGTTAATTAAGGCCCATAAACTCATGCAATCATTTTGTCGAATTTGTTAAATTGGGCTCATGCAAGCCCTTTGGCCTACAAAAAAATAAATTGAAATGAAGATTTCTTGGCATAAAACACGATTTCCTTTTGAGTTAAATTAATATGGATTGCGTTCAAAATGTCATTATTGTTTTGATAGATCAACTCATGGATTAAAATGTTACATGTCAAGGATGTGTAATTTCCGATCTCAAGAATTCGCTACAAAAGTTTGCTGCAGAGATTGATTTCATCTCAGCTGGGCGCAAATTGACTTTGGTAAATTATATTACCATGTGAATCATTTCTTTTTTGTTATGAATCTTGAGTAAACATTTCAGGTAATGGTAACATTGGTTGAATTTTTAGAGCTCAAGATGTGTAATACTTGGCTATTCTAACTGATGGTCATTGTTAAAGGTATGATGGCTCAGTGATTGAACAGTGACGGGAAAAAAAAATACAGTTCAAATGTAACCATATTTCACCAATCAAGCTGCACAAGGTTCCCACATCTCAATTTTTTTGCACATTTTTCACAATATTTTATTAATTTTCAAATGTCTCGTAACATTTATTTCTGTATAAATTTATTTATTTATGGTGGAATGATTGGTGATAACTAAATTCCAACTAATCCATACCCACATGTTCAAATCGTCGGTCTTGACTTGTTTCTAAGAGATGGATTGGTAATGAGACGGCTCTTGAATTTCAATCGTAAGAAAAATGAGAATTCGAATCAATTTTTCATAAAAAATGGCTTATCAAACAGACCCTAAATGTTGTGTGTTTGAGACGTATATGCCATTCGTAGCAAACTAGTGGTGGCAGGCTTGATATACAAACTCGAAAGAAATCATACTGGAATCAATTATATGGTATTTGGCATATTGCATTGATTCAAACTTGGGATGCTTGGCCGCCAGTGTTGATCATCGCATTTCTTAATCAGTAATGTGGGGTTGGTGACCTTTCTTTATAATTGTTTCAAGAGTGGCTACTGATCTGGTTTAGATCACTGTACTAATTTTTTTTTCTTTGGCTGAGAGTGATATTGAATATTATTGATCATCATAGTCCTCATTGGTAGCCTTATTCATTATTGAATCAATAAATCGATAAATAAATAATTTCGCTAAGGGTGTGTTTGGTTGCATGAAATTCTATGTTATGGAAATTCATGAGGTGACCGACTAAATTGATATATCACTTCACATTTACCATTTGACAATTCTCATGTTTACGAAACTTTCATTCCCACCATTTATCACAAAATCAAATGGTGGATGTGTGATATATCAATTTAGCCTAAAATTCCATGCAATCAAACACAAAACCCTCTAAAATTCCAATGGCAAAGAACCACAGTGAGCCATCAAAAATTTTCAATTCGTTTTAACAATATCAAACTGAACTGTTGTAGGGTCCCTATAAACAAAACCCTCTCCATCCCCTCCCCTGTTTCTTCTCCTTTTCTGTGTCACTCTGTATCTCCTCAATTGAAAACTCTGTCTACAGATCGAATCGAAGCTCTTTTTTCACCCAAACAAACTTTGGGTTCCTTGATTTCAAGATCCCACCTTGGCATTAGTTGCAATGGCGGGCGAATCGAACAAGAAGTGGGTACTAATGGTGACTGCACAGTCACCAACCAACATTGCTGTGATCAAGTACTGGGGAAAGAGGGACGAAACCCTAATTCTACCCATCAACGACAGCATCAGTGTCACCCTTGATCCAGAGCATCTCTGCACCACCACCACTGTCGCTGTCAGCCCAAGTTTCGAGTCGGATCGGATGTGGCTCAATGGAAAGGTTCATTCTTGACATGGTTTCTTGGTTTGAAAAACCCAATTCAAGAATTCTTATATGTGTTTATGTGTGTGATTTTTGGTTTAGTGTAGGAGATTTCCTTAGCTGGAGGTAGATTCCAGAGCTGCTTGAGGGAGATTCGAAGCCGGGCGAATGATGTTGAAGATGAGAAGAAGGGGGTTTGTATCAAGAAAGAGGATTGGAAGAAGTTGAATGTGCATATTGCTTCGTATAACAACTTCCCCACCGCCGCTGGACTCGCCTCTTCTGCTGCTGGGTTTGCTTGCTTTGGTAAAAATAATTGACTTGTATATACTTAGTTTACGTTGTTGTAGAGTCAGTTTTTTGCTTTAGCAATCAAGTTTAAAAAGTTATGGATTGAAGAGTTCGCTCTACTCTCAATTATGTTGTTGTAGAATTAGTTTTTGCTTTAGTAATCAAGTTTAAGAAGTTATAGATTCAAGAGTTCGGGTTCAATTAGCAACTTTTTTTATGCATTTATGTGGGTAAAATTGGATAGAAAGATATATTGTGCTTGGACAACATCTGGTTAATCTAATAGAGTATTACAATATTCATTGTTTCCGTGCAGTTTATTCACTAGCCAAACTAATGAATGTGAAAGAAGATCAGGGACAACTCTCTGCAATTGCAAGGTAAGATGCAAATGCGCTCATCTTTTTGGTTTAACACGAATTGATCTTTCTAGCTGCACATTGAGACGTCAAGTTGTTCATATGCAAAAAATTTATGCATTTATAGCTTTAGGGAGTGTTTGCTTAATGTCTGGTTATTCCAAAAAAAAAAAATGGCAGTTATTATATTACTGATATGTTGGGCAGGTTGAGGCTAGCAAAAGTTTGAATAAGACATTTAACTCTAGTTAGAGGTTCATTTTTAATAAGAGTCTAACTCAAACAATAGTCGTTGCTCAATGAATTTTTGTAGGATTGTTGCTTACAATTTTGGAATTTTTTTCTGTATTATTCATCAATTCAAACATATTGGTTTGTGCCTATACAGGCAGGGATCTGGAAGTGCTTGTCGTAGTCTCTTTGGCGGATTCGTTAAATGGGTCATGGGAAAGGTAAGGCTGGTGTCTTTAGTTAATGATTGTGTTAGATTTGTGTGGTCTTTATCATCTTGTTAAGTTCAGCAATTCTAATTGTCTGTCTGAAATTGTAAAGGACACAAATGGAAGTGACAGTCTTGCCGTTCAACTCTCAAGCGAGACACATTGGGATGATCTTGTAATTATAATTGCTGTGGTATGTATATATACATCTTGAGATGTTATTCTGTACATCTAGTCACATGTCACATTCTGCTATCGTCGATTTTTTTGTTTTTGGGTTCTTTTTGTTTTGGTGGTAAAAGCATATGATGGATCTTGAGTTGCAGTTCTCACAAAGTTGGATCTTGTTTTGATGAATACACTCCCATGAAATAATAATGATTTCAGGGCCATATATAGTTATATACTGTAGATGTTTCCTTGTACTATTTTGATCTGTATCATCTTTTGTCTTCAAAAAAGTTTGTGTAACGTTTCAATAAGGTTTGAATCTTTCGCAAAAGAAAAAAAATCTGTATCATTTTTCTGCCTTCATCCTTTTCTCTTTCCTGTTTTTATGATTTCTAATATTTTGAATAGTTTTAATTATTGTCATTCTTCTGCCTTAACATTCCTTCACTTCGGGATCCTTGTCTTTGGATCTTAACTAGTGTCTCATGCATAATGTTGACCTATTAGAATCACAACGCGTATTGTTTTGTCATAAACCACCTTTCAAGTGTTCTATTGAGTTTGCTTGCATATTGAGTTTCATATGGTAATAATACTACATCCAAGCATAGTTATCAAAATCTAACGATAAATACGATACTATATTGTATCTAAGCCTCATCAATATGGTATATATATTTTACGATATATCGATATAATATGATGCAAGGATATACTGTTAGTGATGAATGGATGGATGATACCAATAGCTTATATGCTTAAATATGTAATATATGTTTATTTGTATCTATTTCTTAATTTTTGCATCTTGTCTTATGATACATGTATCTTAAATTTAGGTTTCTCATATCATCATCATCAAAGCCCATTTTCGATATTTTTGGGGTTGGCTACATGGATTTTGGCTCTCCAAGCAATGCGGTATTCCCACATATCCTCAATGATATCTTCATTCACCGCCTTCATCCAAGTTTTTAACGATTGTCCCCTTCGTCTACACCCCGGTTAACTTGTCAATCTAGACATTTGTTAATTGACACCGTGTTTGGTCTCCTCCGGACGTAACCAAACCAAGTTAAACGTCTTTTATCTAATTTTTTCTTCTATAGGCGCTACACCTAAGGGTGTGTTTGGTTGCATGGAATCCTCTACCATGGGAATCAATGAGGGGACTCATACATTTTAGGCTAAATTGATGTATCACTCCACATTCACCATTTGATTTTGTGATCAATGATGGGAATGGAAGTTCCATGAATATGAAAATTCCACTCCTCAAATTAGCCTAAAATATAGGGGTCCCCTCATGGATTCCCATGGCATAGGATTTCATGGGAATCCATGAGGGGACCCCTACATTTAGGCTAAATTGATATATTATTTCACATCTACCATTTGACCACCATTTAATTTTGTGATTAATTGTGGGAATGGAAGTCCCATGATCATGGGAATCCCACTCTTTGGTCCCCAAAGACACGTGATTCCCATGTTCATGGGACTTTCATTCCCACCATTGATCACAAAATCAAATGGTGGATATGGAGTGATACATCAATTTAGCCTAAAGTGTAGGGGTCACCTCAAGGATTCCATGCAACCAAACACACTCTAAGTGTCTCTTAATTCTTTCATTCCTAATTTTATCTTTACGGGTTTTACCACACATCCACCTTAACATACGCATTTCTGCTACTGCCATCCTATGCATATGTTGTCCTATAGTAGCCCAACATTTGAACCGTATAGCATGGCTGATTGAACAATTGTTTATAACATTAACGTTTTAGCCTTGCAGGCATCTTTCTATCGCATAATACTCCTGACATCATTCTCCATTTTAGCCAACCAACTTTAAGCCTATGGTCTACATCTTCTCCAATAACCCCGTTCTTTTGAATTATAGATCCTAGATATCGAAAAATTTCACACTCTGGGACCTCCACACTTTCGCTCTCAATTGCATTACTCCTCCCTCGCGATTCACAACCAAAGTTGCACACTAGATACTCTGTCTTCGAACGACTAATTCTAAAACCCTTATTCTCTAAAGCCTCCCGCCACATATCTAATTTTTTACCTAAACCTTCACTAGTCTCAACAATTAAGACAATATCATCTGCAAATAACATGCACCAAGGTAGATCTTCTTGCAGATATCTTGTCAACTCATCCATGACTAAAGCAAAAAGATATGGACTTAAGGCCGACCCTTGATGTAGTTCTACTGACACTGAAAATTCACTAGACATCCACCCACTGAGCGAACACTTGTTACAGCCCCTTCATACATATCCTTAATGATGTCGACATAACATTGAGACAATTTCCTTTCAAGCACCCACCAAATTAACTCCCTGGAGACCTTATCATAAGCTTTCTCCAAATCAATAAAAACCATATGCAAACTCTTATGTTTCTCTCGATATTTTTCTATAATTTGCCTAAGCAGGAAGATGACCTTCGTAGTAGACCTACCCGGCATAAATCCAAATTCATTCTCCGAAACCGTGGTTAAACTCCTAAGTCTTCGTTCTATTACCCTCTCCTAAAGTTTCATTGTATGACTCATAAGCTTTATCACTCTATAATTCGAGCAATTTTGAATATCCCCTTTGTTCTTATAAATCGATACTACAATGCTATGCCTTCACGAATCTGACATTTTTCTAGTTTTCAAAATCCTATTAAAGATATTAGTTAGCCATTGAATTCCAACTTTTTCCAGACATTTTCACGCTTCAATTGGTATATCTTCCGGTCCAACTGCCTTCCTGTCTTCATTCTTTTTAAAGTTTCTTTCACTTCTGTGCCACTAACTCCGCAATGGAACACGCGATGTGTCCCTTCCTGTTAAGCATACCCCTCCAAGTTTAACTTTCCTACATGTGTTCCATTGAGTAGGTTCCAAAAGTAATCCTTCTATCTATCTAAAATAGCTTTATCCTATATTAAAATTCTTTCATCCTCATGCTTAACACACTTAACATGACTCAAGTCCCTAGTTTTTCGTTATCTTGAAGATATCCTTCTCCCCTTCCTTTGTACCTAGCCTATTATACAAATCATCATATGCTTTCTTCTTAGCTTCCCCTACTGCTTTACTACTCAATTTCTTAGGTTGCTTATAAAGCTCATAAGAGTTGAGACTCTAGGCATCTATATCTTTGCCACTCTTTAAAGCATCATTTCTTTTCCGCAATAGTTTGTTGCACATCAGCGTTTCACCACCATGTCTCCTTATCATATACACCTCTTCTTTTGGCCTCTCCTAACTCTTCTTTCGCACATCTTCTTATTCGATTTGCCAAATGTTGAAAAAAATCCGCGCTACTAGTCCTATCATTTGGTTCTAGATTCTCCCAACCCTCTGAAACTGACTGACCATCCAAAATTTTCTTTTTAAATTTTTGGCACACATCTCCTTGTAAGGTCCACCACTTAATTCTCGGTCTAAGAAATACAATAAATATTTTGATATCGAGAGGAACATAAAGTACAATAAACATTTTGATAACTATGCATCCAAGAAATTATATACTTTGAGGCATCTTATTTGAGTAGCTTATCCATTTAATATATAGTGCAACAACGACCATTTAGTGCCACTATAATTTCGAACTTCTTTGTTGCAAAATTAGTAATCATAAAAAATATTTAGTCAAAATACACATGGTCTATGTACTGATGGATTCATTTGGTACTTCTTTTCTAATAGCATCCACCAACTGGATTTTCTAGGGATCATTATATTGTTTCCCATAGCCGTTTCCTGGATATTATCAATGTGAAATTTTGTCTAATTTGAAGATTTTTACAAGTAGTACACCTTTTATCAGGAATAGTTCCTCTTCTCAGATAATTGAAAATTCCACGCTTCACTATTCTTGATTCCAGGTCAGTTCACGGCAGAAGGAAACAAGCAGCACTTCAGGAATGCGTGAGAGTGTTGAAACAAGCCCTCTTCTACATTACAGAGCAAAGGTATTTTGCTGCTATTAGTTATGAGATCTACAAAATCTACATTTGACACCCATGTATTTTGCATTGTAATTGATTCTTTGTTGAGTATCTTTATCATCCGAGTTTTGTTTGCTTGGTCCTTTCATCATATCACACTTTCTGTGGCTAAGATCACAGATTACCTTGTACTGATGGAACAACCTTATTTCTGAAACTAAGTTTCATGGTTAGCTAAAATTAATTGCTGGTGGGTTCTTTTGTATTTCAGCTTTTCTATGCCACTTAAACCTCTGCAATATCTTATTAATACAATCAAACATCCAAAATGAGTAGAACTTGATTAAAGTTGATAAAGCTAGTGTAGCTAGTGATTCTGATCATTATTATTTTGGTTATGTAGGAGGTAGTACCAAAACGCATATTGCAAATGGAAGAAGCTATTAGAACTCTCGATTTCCCATCATTTGCACGGTTAACCTGTGCTGATAGTAATCAATTTCATGCAACTTGCCTGGACACTTCACCCCCAATATTCTATATGAATGATACATCCCACAGGTCTGTACTGTTTACTTGCTGTCTTCAATTGATAATATCTCTTCGTATTTATCAGATTTTGTGAATTATTCGAGACTTCTATAATGTTGGTAAACAACTAAAATTTTTCAGGATAATTAGCGCTATGGAAAAATGGAATCGTTCTGAAGGAACACCACAGGTATTATTTACTGATATATTCAGTGTTGATTACTTCTAATGCTATAAGCTGTACATTACCTACCTACTTTACTGCATTGTATTAATGATAGAATACTGAGAATCAAGATTAAAGAGAAAAGTACTTGTAAAAGTTGTTTTTTCCTATTGAAACTAAAAAATGGAGCTCTTTTGTATTAATGATAGAATGGACTCCATGGTTGCAGTATTAGAGTATGATCCGTTTTGCAAACAGTCAATATACACAGTTAAGGTTGGCACTCAGGGAACGAAACTTGTTCGTACGGTTGAATTATGACCTAAGGAATGTGCTGATGTTGGACATATATATATGAAAAAACTGAGGTATTGACTGTGCTAATTTGCAAAGTGATGGAATGATCATTATTTGCTTCATATTTAATGATCAACTATCTATAACTGTAATGCATGGTGGAAGCATGTAGGAATCAGTACAATTAGATTGAAAAAAACTAAAACCTATTATACTTCTCCTTGCTCCATGCTATGATATGGACAAATTTATGTTCAATCCCTTGATGATGCCCCGTACTTTGAGATCAGATGAACTATGTATAAACTTTGTGTCTAGTTCGCTTAATGCAATGAGATATTCGAGGAGGTCACTAAATTTTCTATACGTAACAGGTGGCGTACACATTTGATGCCGGTCCTAACGCAGTGCTAATTTCACCCAATAGAAAAGTGGCTACCCTTCTTATTCAGAAGTTGCTATTCTACTTCCCTCCATCTTCAGATACTGATCTGAGCAGGTAAGGATGATTACCTTATTGCATTTTTTCTCCTTATAGAATTGGTAATGCAACTCAGTCAAGAAAATAGAGTAGTCTATTCACGTAACTTTAGTTCCATTTTAAAGTACTGAAAGTAATGTTGTCTTACTCTTTCTCAGTTATGTAATCGGAGATAAAACAATACTTAAAGATGCTGGTATCAGTACAATGGAAGATGTGGAATCCTTGCTACCACCTTCAGAAGCTAAGTATAACACACAGAAATTCAGCGGTGATGTCAGTTATTTTATCTGTACCAGACCTGGGAAAGGTCCAGTTTTGTTTGAAGATGAAAGCCGAGCTCTTCTCCACCCTGAAACTGGTATGCCAAAGTGAGTTATACCCGTTCTCTTGTTTGGACTGTTCTCCGCTTGTGGCTTGATAAATCACCTCAAGAGTGGAAATATTCTGAAATCCACTCAGGTGGTCTTCATGTTTGACATCAATGAAGATATCTCGTGAGCTGAGATTTGGCGGTGTCGCAGTTAGTTTATCTTCTGTTTGTAGTTGTACTATTTTCTCTTTGATCAAATTAGGGTGGTGTACTCGCTTTTGTTGGAAATAAGCTTTAACCAAGTAATAATTTATTGTAGAACCCTTGATGTTACTTTTGATCTATACAAGTTCATTTGTTCTATATGGTTAGAATCATAGTTTTTAATGATCTGGTGGATTGTCAAAGGTGTGATGGCTCAGTGGTTGAGCAATGGAGGATGATATCACTAGGTCACGGGGTCAAATCCAGCCGGCGACGTCTGGGGTGGGAGGGGTTAAGGGATTCAAAAAAAAAATGTTCTGTTAAATTCTGCACAATTTTCTGCCACGATGCCTGAATCTTAATATATCAGATAGTTGGTCCCAGTTTCAGAGCATTGATTCGTGTCCGATGTACAAGGTGAATGAAGTTTTCCTTGTTTTGCAATTTGTTGGGTTAAATATCAAGACAACTTGTTGGGTTTCATCTTTCTCCCATTTAATGACTTGGCGGGTTTTAATTGCCTTCTGATTTCCTCTCTCTTTCTGATTCCTTGCTTCTAGGGTTATTTTGACAAATATCCTCTTGAATATTGTGGACTGGTCCTAATAAGAAACTTAAAAGCAGTAGAGTTGGGATTTCTCTGCCATTATTGGGTGGCCTAGTCCAAAATCTTGCAGTGAACATTTTTACAGATTTACGGTACCTTAAGTTGTTGAGCGTATTGAAGAAGGAAAAACAGATGGAGTGAACTCTGAACAGTTGTCCTCATGTAAGGTCCATTTTGTTGGGAAAACAAATACAAATTTGATACCTTCTGGGATGTTGAATGAAGGTCCATTTGCTCACCTGACTCTGGTGCAAAGCTCGTTTTAGTTGACTTTCTTTACTCATTTCCGAGTTGCTTTCAGCACAAAAAAAGAAGCTCAGTTTCTCTCGTCTTATTTAACCCTCGGTGGTTGTTGGCTTTGGACCAAGTAGGAGCAACATTCTTAATATCTGTTCAGGATGAGGTAATGCTGCAGCGTCTCCAAAGCAAACCTCACCACCAAGGGAATTTGAACTACCATGAAATGATCAATTAACAATTAACAATCACAGTCCAGCGAAAGCCAGTGCTCATTAAGCGAATGAAATGTTGACATTTTGAATTCCAAAGCAAACCAGTCACATATAGATCATAGATACCAAGTTTTAACTGTGTCGGCGAATATGAATTCCTTGCTAGAGCCAATAATGACTCCTTGATCATCTTTACAGCCATCTGATTGACGATCTCTTTAATAGCTGTCTTTTAGGATCAGCAGCCAATGGATTTCTGATACACTAGTTCATGGATTATGATCCACGTTTGGGATTAAATTTCAGAATTGGGTGTTTAATTCCATCTTCATTCTCCAGGAGATCACAGAAACAACAGTAGCTGGGAAAGATCGGATTCAAACTAACCAGAATATAAAACCAGTAGATTGCGCGCTAAAAATCATTCATTAACTTGACACTGAAATACACTCGCTAGTTTGACTTAACTGCAGTAGTGTTTTCAAATGTAAAGAGACTGCTACGACTCAACTGGACATGCTGCTTTAAATCTGGAGATTGACGTGATGAATACAATGTAGGGTAATAATATGAAAATAAAAATAAGAATTAGGTTCTACATGTATACCATAACTGTATCCTAAATCTTGGTCAAGCCTTGCTTTCATCTACAACTTGCCATTTCGGTGACACAATTAATGTGACGACCCGCCTCCCGCACTGTACAGATACTGTCCGCTTTGGGCTACCATCCGGCCCGCACGGCTTTAAAAGGCCTCTGTACAATGGGGAGATAACCCTTCACATATAAAGATCATCATCCTTCCCTACCCAGGCGATGTGGGACTATGTTTCCCCTTGGTAGCTCGCCCAACTCCTCTTGGGATCCACGGGCCTGTTGGGCCTATTGGGCTCCAACCCTCACCCTCACCCTCCCCCTCAAGTCCGCCCACACAAGGGTCTCACAGTCCACCCCCCTTAAGGCCCAACGTCCTCGTTGGCCACACAGGCACAACGTCCACGTTGCCCGAGGGCCCACCTCCACGTGGCACACTTCCGACTGGGTCAGGCTCTGATACCAAACTGTGACGACCCGCCTCCCGCACTGTACAGATACTGTCCGCTTTGGGCTACCATCCGGCCCGCACGGCTTTAAAAGGCCTCTGTACAATGGGGAGATAACCCTTCACATATAAAGATCATCATCCTTCCCTACCCAGGCGATGTGGGACTATGTTTCCCCTTGGTAGCTCGCCCAACTCCTCTTGGGATCCACGGGCCTGTTGGGCCTATTGGGCTCCAACCCTCACCCTCACCCTCCCCCTCAAGTCCGCCCACACAAGGGTCTCACAATTAACGTACCCAGAACTAGCCCAGACGCATAACATAGTCTATCATCATTTCATGCATCATTCACCCAAGTTCTAACAATTGTATGATCATGTACAAAAGTACATTGTGCATTGAGTTCCAGACTACAAAGTTCTGCAGAGAAAACTCTCTACCCCTTCTACAAGAAAGTATTCTCCACCCTATCCTCTGTGGAGAGAAATAATGATAACTGAAAAGGCAAACTGAACCGAGGCTAAAACAAATCACGAAACAACTCATAATCCTTCCCAAACAAACAGCTACACATATAGAAAGCATAAGTAAAATGATCAGAGCTAGGCTGAAACTGGAGGCTGTTCTCCAAGCACAAGCGATCTTATAATAGCTTCACCCATACCATCAGCAAATGGGAACAAATGACCTGCATTCGGTAGCTGGTGATATTGAATCCAAGGGAGCTTTCCAGCAATGTATTGCTGCGCTCTAATTGGCACTAGTAGATCTTGATCTCCTTGCCATAGTTGTACAGAGCTTTTTGGAAATGAGTTCTCGAGTTCCAGGGGGCTGAATTCCCAACTTCCGAACCCAATTATTAAGTCTCGATAGATGCTTTCAAAGTCACCTTGCTGCTTTACAAGTTCCTGCAATAACAAAAGTTAATTTCAAATATATCACATTCATAGGTACATTAATTACCTATCAATTGTTAAAATGATTGGAATTTCCCAAGTATGGAAACATGAACAGTTCTTCACAAATGATGCACACTCCACAATTAAAAACTTGCTTTAAAAAAATAAAATAAAACCCTCCTATCAAGACTTTCAGATCCAAATAATCAATGAAAACATGAGCAAGCCAGACTAAAAAAAGGACTAGTATAAAACTTGTACGCTATCTAAAGTATTAATTCTCAGAAACCAAATTTGGGAAGATCAGAACCTTATGGGTAAAGCTGTAAATGTGGACTGCTTATAACCTTTAGACTCTTACGTGTCATGTGGCTTAGCTTAAATTACAGTGATTTTTTCCTCAAGTTTGTAGTGTAGACCATATGGTACAATCATGCAATTGAAGTTTGAAATAAGAGAATTCAAGTCCTAAAGCATGTTTAAAAGAGTAAAGAAAAAATGGCTTCTTGCCTGGGTTGCACGGATACAGGTATTGGTACAGGTAGGGAACTGACATGGGGATACGGCAAATTTCTAAAATTGAGGATACAGGTACGGGTAGGATATGACATTAAAATGAAAATAATTATATATTTTTATAATAAAAATAAGGTAACATAATCACTAATTATTTCATTAATTTGTTAAACCCCAAAAAGCTATCACAACTCATAAATATATGCATCCTAATATGCACATCCCACAAAATATGTCAAAAAAATAGGGAAACGGAATTTGTTTGGCCATATCAGGGACGTATCCTAGCCATTGACTATGAGATACATCCTTGACTATATTCGGGGTGTATCCGAGGTATATTGGTATCAGGAGAGTATCCAAGGCTAGAACGTTGGATTTTTTTGTGTATACGTGCTTCCAAGCTTCTTGCAATAACTTATTAGAATTGCGAGTCGTCCTTTTAGACAAGAAACTAGCATTTATGTGAGAACTCAAGGAAAAAGTAACTCGTAATTTACTCTTAAAGTTAAATCAGGTTATAATGAGACTATTAGCAGAGATGTGAAGAACAATGCTGATATGCAATCTCAGACTAGTATGTAAAAGGATGGTTCTTATATTCAATAGTTGTTTATGAAGTTTATGGAAGGTGATTCATTTCATGGAAGTCCAGAAGACAGTCTCAATTGGATAAGTTCTTAACTCTTAGGAATAGAAAAATGATATAAGGGAAAGTTGCATTCAAGTAAACCCCAATTTTAAGAACATTATGGCAGATCAAAGAGTATTTGAGGTAGTTCATTCACATAGCACACACCAACTTCAAGAATGCTCATTGGTGTATGGTACATACATCTTCTGAATGTCTGTAGATTCATAGACATGCACACAAGAGCACGCATCTAACAGATATTTACAATAAATGACATATTACTGAGATTATTACAACAGTAACTGTAGTAAATGGGCACACAATTACAACACACAGATTTGTGTAATGAATATTCACGACCAAAACAAAATTGTATGTGGGGGCGCATCTCGACCATCTATGTGGCAACTGGCAAGACAATCATTGATTATTTTGGGTAGCACAAGTCAATAATTGAAAATTGGTAGCGACACGTGGATAGTCAAATGCCCCACACGACCCACATCCAAATTCATTGGAGGCATATATATCAAAGGGGAAAGGATCCCTTAGTTGACACTTGACAGACTCTCCATTACACCCTTTGATGATGCTATGCCTAATACACACTAGAACACACATGCAAAAAGGAAAAGCCCCTCTCTTCCGCAAACACTCCAGTTACACTAGACAATGCCAAATCCCCCTGCAGAGCTCTCAAAGTGCACAAAGCACACGAGAAAGATGTGAGACACACATACACACAGGGAAAAAAAATTCCCTCTATGTTATCTTACAGAAATCATTTGACGAAAGTTGATGTTTGACCTCTGTATGAAATGCAAGATGCAGCATGTACTGAAATTGATATCTTGAACTATGGTCAAAGAAGTTTGGCGGCAAAGAAACTGATAACCGTCATCATTGTCCAGACAGAAAAAAATCACTTATCCACCATTTGGGTATGTTATATGCAGTTTTAATGTCCATCATTCTACAAGTAATTCTTGTAACTGAAGAAAGTAAATACCTTATAACTCAATCTCGGTGCAAGTTTGGGGAGGATCTCTCGATCTGGAGGGGAGAGTACATCAGGTTTCTGGGATGCAACACTTGAAGCAGGAAAATATTTCTGAGTGTTCCACCAGTAGGTGAGCCATGGGAGGTAGTGAGTCACCCGAAGAGCCACTTGGTCACTTACAGGTTGCTCTTTGTAGATTTCATTAGTTAGATTGGCTGGAAAGCCAGACCACC
Organism: Berberis thunbergii; assembly: GCA_003290165.1. Classification (NCBI taxonomy): domain Eukaryota; kingdom Viridiplantae; phylum Streptophyta; class Magnoliopsida; order Ranunculales; family Berberidaceae; genus Berberis; species Berberis thunbergii. The sequence goes on from QNQO01000649.1 coordinate 95,766, forward strand.
AAAAATTGACGACTGGGGCAAGAAGAGCAGCACCAGCTAGTCTGCCAATATTTATACGACCCACTTGAGACATGAAACCAGAAGGAAAGGATTTGTAGATAGAACGCTATGTTCTGATGTCTACTTGTATGTATATTTTGATCTATATTGCCCTACTGAAGTGGATTAGAAAATGAAATGAAAAACTAGAGAAAATTTGAAGTATATCATACCGGTGAGGGATGTACTTGAGGCAGGTCCAAATCACTTGTCCTCCCATGGAATATCCCATTACATAGAACTTAGATCCTAAACCCAATTGATCAGCAAGCTCTTCGATATCCATAGCAGTGCTCTTTACTGTCCTCTTTGGGTTAGGATCACTCTCACCATAACCAGCTCTGTCAAAAGATAGCAAGTAGACACCAAGTTCTTCAGCAACTTCCTGCAAGTATCCACCAAATGTATAACCAAAGTATCTGAGCTTCAGATGAAGATCCTTATAGTGAGGTAAAACAGAAAGAAGAAGCTTCAATAAAGTACCTGAGATATGAGCGTCATATCATGTCTGCAACAGTCGAAACAATGAACGGCAATAATCTTATACTTGGCCTTATCTTTTGGTGCACCATGTTCTTTGTAGGCTAAATGCCTTCCATCCTTGAGCTTTATTCTTGGTCCTGTAACAGGTGGACCATCTGGGGTGCCACAAATCTTAGACGGTGGTGGTTGAATGGTCTGATAAGCCCATGCCACAAACCCTACCAATAATACTAGAAATATTGGTTTGTACATCCCTGAAATGTTTCATTTACTGATCAGCTTTCCTGATTTGGTCATGATAAATAAGCTAAAAAAAAGAAGTAACTGGATTTGACTAAAGATTATGTAGTCAGGATTGCAAAATCACCCCTACAAAAATATTATTTTAAGCATCACACAAATGTTGCTAGCAATGATTTTGTTAAATACATTCTGACAACCCTAAATGGATAGTTTCTTAAACATCTCTTAGATTGTACAGTGATACATAGGTTTGGCCATCTTTTATAGGTTAACTATATTGCAACCAACCTCATATACAAGTTCACTCCGCATCGCTCGGGTTGCACTTACAAATCTAAGGTATTACCGGCTATCAATAACAAGCTAAAACATGAGTTGAATGTTAGAAAAACAGATGGTCTTGAGATATTACTGTAAATAACCAACTAACAAAAATGAAATATATTGTTGTAAGCGTCTCTACGATGTTCATCATGCTCTACTACAGATTAATTTATGAAATTTGCTCTTTTTTTTATAAATTTATTATTATTATTTTTTAAGGGCAAGCAGGGTTTTTATTGGATCCCAAAGCCAAAATGCCTTTGGTAGGGTTCGAAACATGGACTTGTGCTATCATCCACCACAAGTCCTACAAATTATTAAACCAGAGATACTGTTTTAGGACATTTTACAATCCAACCAACAACGACTTTTGGCATGATCCTTGGCATCTGAATGGTGTTATACAAATATTATGGTAAGTAAACTTATATTCTGCACTCACTATTTAATTTCTATAGATCCACTATCCGTTGTAAACGGTATAATTAAAGACCCTCTGAATCCTAATCCGAATTATATACCTATATGGGAATCTCCATTCATCCAACCAATCACCTTTATAGGTAGCAATTTAAAAGAATTTATCTAAGCAATACCCTTATGAGAGGATTCCTCCAAAACCCATCTCTGCATTCAAAGAAAGAATTCCTATAAACGAGACCGAACTCTTGAAAGGATTGATCTAAGCAAAACCCATCCCATCAGTCATTCAAATTGAAAGGATTCAACCAAATAACTCTTTCTCTTCCACACTAAATCTGTCAGATCCACACATTATACTTTCTTCAGAAAATACTCCCAGTGAACTTTACATTCAAAACACCTAAAATTACCAAAACAATATATTTAAGACCAAATGAGGCAAATCCCATAGACTCAAAAGTTGTATCTTATGAACAAGATGGGATTTTGATCTACAGATGCAAGAAACAAGAGATGCCCATTGACAAATTGAACAAAAGGGGTATATTAAAACACAAAAATTCGAAAGAAAATCGACCTGAGGGGAGCTTAAACGCAGAGTTGTTCTTGGATTTCCTGGTGTGAGCTCGAGCTGATGCGGCTGAAATTTTCTTGCCAACTCCCGCCATTTCTGCAAATCCAATTTCCCTCAACACTTTGCGAAGAACCTCACACGAACCCACCAAAGAAATCGTCAATTACTTGTGGCGAGAAATTTGAAATTTTGGTTGCAGAGAGAGAAAAAATGAGACAGATTTATTAGAGAGAGATCAGGTTGTTCATCAACCTCTCGTGGCCTCTGTTTTTGAATCTCTTGAGTTGTCAATTGGACTGACTGAAAAGCCCCCAATTATTTACTTTTATTTACTAATCAATCCCAATTTTTTTTTTCACTTTTTTATATCACATTATTATTGTTTATCTGTATAGTTACTTTTATTTTTAAATCCTTGAATCGAATTACAAAGCGAAGAAAATATGTGAAATTATCAATCCAATTTATAACGATGAGGGATATTGTCCATCGTACACAAGTGACAGTAAAATGCTAACATTGTTCAACTATTACAACGTATTTCAATTTAAAACTAAACAAGGAATCGATATTAGCTCTATTAAAATTAGGGACAAATTGCCAATGGCATGACAGTTTAATAGATAGAGCTTGGCGAATAGTACCACCAGATCATGGGTTAAAATCCAATTTGCAGCATTTTTAGTAGGTTATGAGCTCAATGGATAAAGCTTGGCGAATGGTACCACCAGATCATGGGTTAAAACCCAACTTGGAGCATCTTTAGTGGGTTATGAGATCCTATAAAAACACTAGCACCTTTCAAAAAAAAAAAAAAAAAATTAGGGCCAAAGGTTGTTCATCGAATAAATGATTGTTGAGATTGATAGTTTTACCTATCTCACACTTCCCTGAAATGAACAGTGTTGGTGTCTTTAAAACCAGATTTTTAGGTTTCAAAAAAGCCCTCCAAACTATTTGGTATTTACGCAAAAAAGTGAATAAAAAATAAAAAGGATTTTTTTATGTAATTCAATGTAAAACAATATTAAAGCTTTTTACTATTTTAGCCTCACATATTTAAACTATTTACAATAAAAATTAACCCCTGTAAATATTCATTAATTATATCTAAGCCCTTAATATAATATATTTAAAGACCTCTTATTATTTATAATTTATATAGAAGCTCTTACATCTAACTTTTGTACTAATCATTTTGCCATTTACATTTCATACTTTTACAATCAAAACCAGCCCCTATAAAACATTAACTAATTATATTTATGCCCCTAACATAATTTATTTGAAATCCCTTATTTATTTATAAACTAAAAATAATTCAATGTTTATCAAAGGTGTGCGTATATGTTGTTGATAGGGGTGGGCACGGGATGGGATGGGACGAGGTGGACCCATCCCTATCTCATCCCATTCATTCGGGATCAGGACGGGACGTGATGGGATAGACCTCATCCCATCTCAAACGGGATCGGGACGGGACGGGACGGGATGAGTACGTACTAAATAGTCTTCCAATAAAAAATAATTTTTTTTATCTCATATTATTCATACACTAATAATGTCAAATTTATATACATATAAATTACATCATAAATAATAATAGATATTACATAAATAAATATTAAATCTTTTTTGGAAGACAAATAAATATTAAATTCATTTAGAATTAATGATTCAATTAATTTAGATTTCATATAGAATTTCATCTTACATTGATTTAATTTCAACACATCCTAAACTTTAATTTAGAAGAGTATTTTGATTAAAATCAATAATAATAAATATTAAATAAATAAATTCGGGATGGGATGAGATAGGCGGAATTGAAAATCTTCATCCCGATCACATCCCACTCTAAATCGGGACAGGACGGGATCGGGATGAGTTTGATCAATTCCAAAAGGACCCAAAAAAATCGGGATTGGATGCCCACCCCTAGTTGTTGATCATTATTTTGTGACCTTCATGTACACCATAACAATTAATTATTCACATAAACTATAGCATGTTTTCAATCAAACAATAAAATGAATGTTACATGAAAAAGTGTATATCTACCCACCAAGTACAAAAGGAGAGACAATCAACTTCACTTCATGAGGCAAGTTAATATCTAGTGGTGATTAGTAGTGTCAAATTGTTATGTTACTAGCATATTATCCGTGCCGTTGGCACTTCACATACATTATCATGCACTAACACCCTTACCACCATTGCCCTAGATCAATTCCATAACCGTGCCGTTGGCACTTCACATGCATTATCATGCACTAACACCCTTACCACCATTGCCCTCGATCAATTCCATAAAATAAATAATATTTTAGAATGTAAACTAACTTTTTTAGAATTAAACTCGGTTAAAATTAGAATCGATTGAATGTTTGGGGTCTTTGTTTGAATGTTCATTAAAATGTTTGTCTGTTTCTTTCAAAAATATTGTACTTAGACATGAAAATAATAAAAATACTTGCATATTTTAATAAATGTTTTAATAATCCAGATACATATTATGAAATTTTAAGTGTTTGTATTGATCATCAGTTTTGTTGGAAAGATCTTCAACATTTAATTTCAATGATACCACGTTTATCGAAATGTAACAACTATATAGATAATTATGATCATTTTCATTTTGATAAGAAAGAAAACATAATACTTTATCTCTCTGCAACATGTACATTCTACCAGCCATTTTCACAATTTTTTATTTTCTTTGCCATTCTACATGTTTTATATTTACAAACATGTCATCATAAGAAATTAATCTCAACCATCAATACATTTCCCAACTTTCAATCCTAGTCATCTTGTCTCTAATCCTTAGTTTGTCTCAGTCAGCAATGAATAGTACAACACCACTATGAATTGTAATAAAGAAGATATATTCATTGTCAATTTATTTATTTATTTTTGCTACGAACATTTGTATATAAATTGTTACTAAAAAACTTCATTTAGTGTCTTGAGTAGTTGTTTTTTTGCAGTTTACAATGACCTAGTACACATGTACCAATTTAGCCCAAAGAGTATTTGGGAGCTGTTGAGCGACCGCTGACGCAAATACAAAAAGCTAATGCACATTGATAGATCTCAAATCATACCGTGAGTGCACGGTTGCCTATTGATTTAGAAACAGGCAAGAACATTTCGAATCCTACAATGGGGCTAAAGTTTTAACACTAATTTAGCAAATCAACTTAAAATACTTAACCTAGTAAGAAAAATAAGTTTTTTTTAAAGAAGATTTCTAAAAATAATAAGAGCAAATGTAAATCTAGCTTATGATGAAACCTTGAAAGAAAAATCTTACCATGGATTGATAACACCCTTATGTCGCACTCTTTGTTGATATTCAAATCACACTCATGAACATAGCCTAAGATAGATTGTCGTCTCATCTTAGGGTGGATCCTATTTTGCTTATTGATAGTTGTCTTATGGATTGTATGTTACAATTGGTGTGGTATTTCAAACTTATCTCTATGTCAGACTTCGATGAAGCAATGGAAATTTGATGATATTTTGGTCTTATTGTTGCAAGTCATGTTGGCAAGTTATTGAATGGAAAGTTGGTTTGGTATTGAACTTTTTGAATGTTTAGGTATTGAATTGTTTGCACTTCATGATGGTTTGGTATTGAATGATATTGTAATATGCCAGACTTTAGGCCATATGTGTAATTACTTGTTAAACTTGCAATAAAGAAAAATATATATGGTCATTGTTACATAGTTCATTATCATTCAATTCCTATTCAGGGTAGCTAGAAATGTTTAGCTAGAAATGTTCAAATGTCGTAGTCATTTGGAAAATTATTGGTACATTTGGAGAGTTATTGTTTCTTCAATTTTGAACTTGTTCACCTTCAACTTCCTCAATAATTATAATAAGAGAATAGCGTTTTCACCACATATCTGTTATCAAAAGCCACAACTCCCAACCACTTAAACCCCTTAGTACAATAATCACACTTAAGGTACTTTTGGCCATTTGTTTAAGGTTGAGGAATTTTTTTTATATAATTTAGGCACGGAAGATCATAGACAATCATTTGTCAAATGATTTGGATTGTCACATTTGAAACAACCATTGGAACCTGAGCTCGAGTTGAAATTTGGTTTTGAGCTTGAACTACCTTCTCCTATTCTCTTTGAAATTACTTCATCAAGCCACAGAAACCCATTGCATCCGAAAGTTTGACAAGCCAAGAACATCCTATTCGGGTTTCTTTTGGTTTGGACTTCAAAATCTTGCATACTCCATTGCAACCCTTCTTGGGACAAACACAATGCAAATAAGGGCAGTCTTCACTTGTATTATTGTGTTAACGCCAATGTTCGCACGGATCTACAAAGAAAAAAACTATTTTTTATTACATTTACCTCCTTATCATAAATTACTGGCAGTAACTTAACCCCATATAATAATTTTGAATTTAAGAATGCTCCCTGAAACATATAGATCTGCAAGAGGTTAAAGATGACCTGCAACTCTAAACCAATATCTACAGAAATGTGAAAATCAAATGAAAAATACTGACTTACCTCCATGATGGTATTCTAAATTGAAATATATTGATGAAATTACACAAATCTAGGGTTTGTAACCTTTATGTAATGAAACCTGCAATGAAACCCTAAGTTAAAAACTAGGGTTTGCTCAAGCTTTTCAAATTCAAATGCCTTTGATCTGCAGTGAAACTATGACAAATAACAGGTGAGGAACTCAAACTTCATATAATGAAAGAGCTCCCATTTAAGTAGGGGATGCAACCAACGAATCTTTCCTTTCCACCAATGACTCTCAACGGCTATTTCCGAGGAATTGTTCGACCTTCACTTGATTCTTCAGATTTTTGACACGTGGATCCATATGCATATTAGAAAGCTTTGAATCATGGTCGTTTGATCATTCAAAGGCATTTTTATCCTGAACATTTAATGTTTTGAAATCAACTCGTGCCCTCATAATCAAACTGCTAGTCATGGGGGGAAGTACAATAGTGATTTATTATAGGGTAACATCATATTAACTATTTATTATAGGGGGCATAACGCAATTAGCCTTTGTTGTAATATTATAACTCGAAACAAAACCCTTCAATCTTCAACCAATTCTTAAAAGTTGTTAGAACACCTGAAGAACCCACAAAGGCTCTACATTTTCCATTCTAAGCTTTGCTCCTTCCAGATCATACTAACAAATTTCCAAAGTACATAACAAAACTCAAACTCGCACAAAAGACCTAAAAATCATGAAAATTGAGCCAGGTCTAAAAATGGCCAAAAGTGGAGAACGTGTGTGTTCTAGAGGATTAATAATTTTTTTAGTGAAACTCGCCTAAATTGGTTTATTTTGGCCAGTGATACATTTAGAAATTTTAGAGAGATTTTTTAGGTGATCTGCATTGTTTCCCAGGGTGTAGCAGTTTCCATTGCTTGATTAATTGCGCTATTGAATACATAAATTACAGTGTAGCATTAAAGATTGTTAGATTATAGTGTAGCACTAAATATTGTTAGATTAATATAAACAATCTGATTTGTTGTGTTGATCATCAAGATTATTGTGGCCGTTCTACTAAATATCTCCCAAATCTACACTAAAAAAAAAGCTCATATCTGTACGATATAATGCTAAATCATACTTCAATAGATCCCTATTATACAATCTCTCCAAGTTGTCACTACACCAAATTGGTACTTTTGTAACAACTCTCAGAACAATATTACCTTTGAGATGTTACAATTCACCAAACAATTTCTAGTCAAAACTAAATTTAGTCAAAAAATGAAAAACAGTAACACAAAATAAATGATACAATAAGTTAAATCACCATGAATAGTATCACTTTTATAACCATACTCTTCATGGTGATACAATTATTGTATCATTTTGTTTGTGAAAATGTGTAAAATTGTTAGGTGAATTATTACACTTCAAAAGTGATACTGTTTTTGGGTTGTTACAAATACGTCAATTTGGTGATGTGTTTTTGTCGAAGCGAGACAAAAGTAAATAAATTTGTGTATATTATCAAATCTGAGTCGGATTTTTTACAAGTTATTAAATCAGATTGACTGTGCCTAATCTAACAGGAAATGTTTTTACATATATATTTTAAAAAAAAAAGAGTAAAAGTTTGAGCTCGCTCAACTGACATTCTTTTGCTCCATGAAGCCCTGGAAGTATTTTTTTTTTGTGTGTTTATTTTTACCTTTAATTATGCAGGGTTACCTAAAAAATAATTGTAAATATAAACAATCATTTATGTAATTATACACAATCATTTGTCTTAATCTCTTGATTTCGTCAACAAAACACACATAATATGATAGATTCTATGATACAATTTTCTATTTTGTGGAGGAATTGTTGAGGAGAAGAAATGATTTTGTTCAACAATGAATGCTCAAAAGTTGAGTCTCGTAAGGGCTTTGAGTTGATGAGAGAGTCATCGGAGAGTGAAAAAATTGAACAGGGAAAAGTTTTTCGGGGGAACCTAAATAAAGTTTTCCCACTTCAAGCGAAAAACATTTCACGGGCAAATAAAATTTCTCTGTCCTTAAAAAAAATCAAACGCCGGAAAACTCAATTTTTTGAGAAATTTCCTTTTTCTATGAAATACCCAAAAATCAAACACACCCTAAAGCTAAATCTATATAAACCCCAATTCAAAGATAAACAAGAAAACTAATAATTCAATCACCAAGAACAATGTTTTATGCTTTGCCTTATTTATAATATCCTTAACTTCTTTGGCAAGCAAACTAATCTAACCCTAACCCTAACCCTAACTAATATGAGTTTTTCTATATAGTAGGCCCTATTACACAAAATATTAATTAATTATCCCTAATTAACCTGCTTACATCTATAAAACAAAGCATAACCCTTACATGAATATACCCAAATTTGGATAAACTAGGTTCCCATAAATACATTCTGAAACAAAACAGAACATCCCATCTTCAGGCCTCAACTATTAAAAGGAAGAACCAATTAAGAGAATTAGAGAAACACTGCAACAAAACCTAGATGGATAGAATCGTAAAAACAAGAAATTTGAAATAAGTAAATAAATCTAGCAATGGTGAGCATAATTGAGATTGGAAAGGATATCAATAAACTTTTCGCTTTGTATTGCTACAGGAGACCTAGACTGTCTGCCTGTTTCATTGCTGTGTATGTGTCTCCATGATACTATTTGTTTTCCTTGGGGAATAAAACAATCGTTTCATTGCTAACCTTTGTTTAGTAAGTTATCTCAAAATAAAACCACAAGCAGACCTAGAACAACAATTCTAGCTAGCCTTGTTTCCTAGCATTTTCTTGGCATTTTTTTAGATTTTTTACACTTCTACCCCTTTTATAGATGGTGTTTGTAGTTTGTTTTAAAGAGAAGGAGTAAAAAATGTAAAAACATTAAATATATATATATATATAAAAGACCAAAAAATGCTAGCAAACATGGCTGGCTAGACTTACTCGACCTAGAAAACAGGCTTTTCTCCAAGCACAAGTTCTTTTATGATAGCTTCACCCATGCCATCAGCATATGGGAACATGTGACCTTCATTGTTTAGCTCGGTATACTGAATCCAAGGTAGCTTTTCAGCAATGTAGCGTTGCAAGGTAACGGGCACAAGAAAATCTTGGTCTCCTTGCCATAGGTGGACGGAACCTTCAGGAAATGAATTCTCGAGGTCCATGGGGTCAAATTCCCAACTTCCAAAACCAACTATCAGATCACGATGAAAGCTTTCAAATAGACCTTGTTGCGTAATTTGCTCCTGCGAATAAATGAATTATATCAGATGAACCAGTCCAACATGAAAATGACAGAAAGTAGTTTGGATTATATACATCGTAAGATGTGCTTACTCGTATATGTGCTGAGCTCTTTATTGCAAAAGTTAAAATATGTGGAAAAAATTACTAATGGTAAAAAAGATTATTTTGTTTTCAAATAATGTATGCAGATACAAGACTCCTATCCTGAAAATTTAACCTGGTAGATGGAATAGTTTCTTGCATAAAGTTAACTCAAGATCAGAAAACATATACTAGCATAAACTTCAAAGCCATCAAAATACCAGTACTCATAAGCTAAAGGGGATTGGGAATTGGGAACCTCTGCTCCCTTAAGGTTGAAGGTTGATGGTCCCACCTCTGCTCCCCTAAAGGGGATCGGGATTAGGTGATTCGACTCAGTCAATTCTGAAAGGACTTGCTCTAGATTGGATTGTCTCTTTTCAAAGCAAAGAAAAAATTCATCAAGTAAACCTAAGGATGTCCACAGTAGATGAAAAGAATGGATGTTGCAATTCGTAAAGTATGTGTAAAACATATACAAGCATTCAATTCAATATTAAAGACATTTGATCTAGATTGGAGTATCACTATAAGCAAAGACAAAAAATCATTTTTTAAGGTTTGGAAAAATAAAATATTGAAAAACAGAATCCACAATTTTACTCACTTTGCACTACACACTTTGATGATGCTAACATCCGCTTGATACAAGTGTGGCAAGAGCACGCACATATCCAGAAAGGAAAAAGAAAAAGAAAGGTCCTTATAATTCACACATTTGATGGCTAAAACCGATTTTTTTTTTCTTTTCTCTTTATTTGACCTGCAAGATTTTGTAATCATCTATGATGCCCTGACAGCTTAATACTAATTGACTATCTCTCCCTGCTATTAAATGAAACTCAATAGTTTGTTATTCTGACTACAGTTGTTGCAATTCAGGGAAAAATAAATACCTGATAACTTTTTCTCCCTTCAAGCTTTGGCAATTGCTTTCTATCTGGAGGAGAATAAATCTCAGGTTTTCGCCCTGCAACACTTGAAGAAGGGAACCATTTCTGAGTGTTCCACCAGTAGGTGAGCCAAGGTAAGTAGTGAGACACTCGAAGTGTCCACTGGTCCTGCACTAGTTGCTGATTGTAGACTTCTGTAGATAGATTAGCTGGAAAGCCAGGCCACCAGTAGTTGATGACTGGAGTAAGTAAAGTTGCACCAGCTAACCTGCCAGTGTTTCAGACTTCCCACTTAAGATACATTGATACCAGAAAGAGAACAGAAAGGTCAGACAATACAAATACATAGAACTTATACTCTCTCCCTACAGAGAAGACTGGATGTAGTTAATATCAGAGGTTTCTCTACTCATAATGATGTATAATCAAGCGTACCCACACGTCTGTGTATCTAGTCATAATGAATTTGCTTACAAAAGATACGATATAATTGGGTAAAGTAAATGGGCTCATCATACCGGTGAGGAATGTACTTGAGGCAGCTCCAAATCACTTGACCTCCCATTGAAAATCCCATTACATAGAATTTGGATCCTAAACCCAACTGATCAGCAAGCTCTTCTATATCTAAAGCAGTGCTTTTGACATTCCGCTTTGGGTTAGGATCACTCTCCCCATAACCAGCTCTGTCAAAAGTCACATAATATATGCCTAGTTCTTCAGCTAATTCCTGTAAATATCCATCCAGTATGTAATCAAAAACTTTGAGCTTCAAATGAAGAGACGAGAAGTAGAAAGAAAAATACCTGTGTTACGAATGACATATCATGTCTGCAAGAGGCAAAGCCATGAACAGCAATAACCTTATATTTAGCGTTGTTTTTTGGTACACCAGTTTCTTTGTATGCTAAATGCCTTCCATCACTGAGCTTAATTCTCAGTGCAGTAACAGGTGGGCCATCTGGGGAGCCACAAATATTGGGCAGAGGAGGCTGAATGGCTTGATAGGCCCATGCCACAAGACCCACGAGCAGAATTGCAGATATTGTCTTAAACATGCCTGATACAGTGATACATTACATTTAGATATCAACTTTCCTGACTTGCATACACAAAACAGCTAAAACATATTGCAACAAGGTAAAGAATATTATCTTAAGCATTGCATTCATATACAGATAACTTTGCAAAATAGGCTACTAAAGTTAAGCGGAAAAAAACCGTCTTAAGAAATTCCAGTTACTGCCCCAATATTAAAGGTAGAATCTTGAGGATCCGCCAGATGTTTCATTTCAACATCAGGTTTGACAATAGTATTATTATAAGTTAAAAATAAAGTGAACAAATCAAGCATGGTAAAGAGAACCCACTTCTTTACTAAAGAATGAAAAAACTGTAAACAAGCCCGAGGCGAACAAAGGAAGATATTACAGTCCCACTCCGTCTCAAGGAAGACCAATGGCAAAGGCAAACAGCAAAGCAGAAGATATGCACAGGAAGCAAGATAAAACTTCAACATTAAATTTGGGTTGTCCCAGAAACCGTATTAATAGGTCTTGATATATCGGAATCGCCCTCACAACTTACTATGCTAAAACAGCTACGTAAAATAACCTAAACATGAGTATATTATCTAACTATATTTTGTAATGCTACAGTCATGTCAAAAAGATTATAAATTTCACCTTAAGCATCCAAGAAATGTATTACCTCAATTTTGCTAAAATGTCAACCTTCTTAAAAACAATCTTAAACATGAATTATAGATATTTTTTAAGGATATTTCATTCCCCTGCAACAAGATTAGAGGTATGCTTTAGGTATCCTGCAACATTATGCACAATTTCGACTAGCTCAAGACATTTCCAGACCATTTCAAATCATATTAAAAAGTACAAGAATGGAATCACATTAGCCACACCCGACTTCATGAATGATTGAAAGCTTTCACCTAGGCAATGCCAATCTCTTGAAAATGTCCATCTAAGAACTAATGATCCCTTCATAAATTGAGAGAATTCATCTAATACCCATCTCTTCAAGGATTGTAGAAAATCATTTAAGCAAAACCCACCACTTGACTGAGTGAATTGATTCATCTAAGCAGAATCCATCTCCCAATGGTTGAAACTTGAAAGCATTCATCTAGAGACCCCTTCATTCCAAAAATCTTTCAGACCAATATCATCCCTTATTCAGACTCTACGAAAACCTAACTACATCCACATCAAACCACCCTAAAATCAACATCAAAATAATCACCAAATCAACACAAGTAGTGGGGATTAAGTGACTCAAAACAATCTTGAATTAAAGAAACTCATAGATGAGTTTCAAGAAATGAGTTTCAAGAAAGACTACTAAATTCACAAGTGTTGCGCCTCACGAAAGCGTAACCAATGCGGAACACAATTGATAGTTGCAATAGAAAGTAATAAATCCAAAATATAATCAAATACAATAAGTGAAAAATAAATATAATAAATAAAACAAATAGTATACTTCATTATTTTAAAAAATATAAATATAATAAATGAAAAATAAAGTAAATCATGTACCCCACAAGTGATTTAACGTGGTTCAGCACATTTGCCTACATCCACGGAGCAAAGAGAATAGTTTCGCTATTGAGATCGAAGAATACAAACGAAGAGAGACTCCTACACAACCTCGATGACATTAAACACACGCGTCTAAATAATACCACACATATACACAAGCGTATATAACAGTGACTCTCTCTCCTCACTTCTCTTCTCACACACAGACAAAGGCCCTTGGTCCCTTTTTATAGCAAAGAATGGCAGTGAGGGAGTGGTAGTGGAAGAATTTCCACCACTTTCTTCTCCCTTCCACTCTCTTCCACCACCTTCTTGTCACATTCCCTTTTTTCTTCTTTACTCCACAACCTTTTCCATCGTTCCATCATCTTCTACTGCCTTCTTCGAAAAGCCAACTCATCACAAATTGAGTTACTCCACCAAATTCAACTTTTCGATTACTTGTAACCATACTCCATTACAAGAAGTACAAATGCACCATTTTGAACAGCTCCACCATTACCATGATTTTTGGACTCTAAAGCATTAACAGAGAAGATTTTCTTCAAATTGGGTACATACAAAACATCATTCAAAACCTAAACAAGTTCATTATGCAACTTCAACTTAATTTTACCTATCCCTACAATTTTACACTTGTCATTATTGCATACATGGACAACTCTGCCATCAATCTCTCTAAAGGAAGAGAACTAGTCCTTACAAGGACACATATGATTGATAGAATCCAAATCAAGAAGTCATTTGTCAGAATGACTCACAAATGTTGAACTTGCAATCAGAGAATACACATCATCCTCATCTTCATCCAAATTATGCACCACATTAGCATTAGACTTTTTATTTTCCTTTTCTATTGCAGTTTTCAATATTCTATTGGCCTTTCTCATGATAGTCAATCTTCTATTGGCCCTTCTCATGACATTCGACACATTCATCTTTGGGCAAAAAATTTTGTCCACAAATTTTCCTTTTGACTGTGATCTTCCTCTATTATAACATTCTAATTTTCAGATCTTCCCGTCGCTACCAATACTTCAGACATTGCATCCCTATGTACCTTGAGATCCATCATCCTAAATTCATAATTGAGTAAGGCCATAACAACTTCATCATAATTCAACTTTTATTTCCTCGTTAACAAAGTTGTAACATGATGCTCATATTCTTCAAGAAGGGAATTCAAAAAGCACAAAGCCTTGTAATTTTATGTAACATATTTTTCCAAATTCACTAGGTCGGCAGTAAGCCTATTGAACTCACCCAAGTGCTCAGAAAGAGTAATCCTAAGTTTCATATTCATTTGAAAAAGTTGCTTCATGAAGAAGAACTTATTTTAAATACTCTTCATCATATAATTAACTTCCAAAAAATTTTCACAACACTTTAGCGGAGGTTTCCTTCATAACGAAGTATTTTTGTTCCTTTGCTAAACAAAGTCGGATAGACCCAAAGCATTCTCTAAATTTTGTTGTGCTGTTACAATCAAAACTTCACATTGCTACCTGCCAAAATTGTTCTTCCCAAAGGACATCAAATTTACCGATTGTAGCGGTAATCAGTTTTGAACTTGACAGCTCTGTCACGTTTTTTAACACTTTCATACACAACCACCAATTCACACACTTACAAACAAACCCAAGGAAATACCTTCAACTCTGATATCAATTTATTGCACTTCACAAAAGCCTAACCGATGCGTTACATAATTGATAATTGATAGTTGCTATAGAAAGTAATAAGTCCAAAATATAATCAAGGGAATATAAAGTAAACCAAGTACCATACAAGCGATTTAACGTGGTTCAAAAAGTTTGCCTATGTCCACGGAGCAAAGAGAATAGTTTCACTATTGAGATCGAAGAATATAAATGGAGAGAGTCTCGATAACGTTAAACGCACTTGTCTAAAAATGTGTATATCACTCTCTCTATCTCCTCACTTCTCTTCTCACACACACACAAAGGAAGAACTCAACTTCGGATGGATTATCCAAACAAGGGACCCTTGGTCCCTTTCTTATAGCAAATAGTGGCAGTGGAAGAGTTTCCACCATCTTTTTCTCCCATCCACTCTCTTCCACACCTTCTTTTCCCTTCCCATTTCCTTTTTCTTTACTCCACAAACTTCTCCATCCTTTCATCATTTTCTACGTCCTTCTTCAAAGCACTCATCACCAAGGATGTCCAGAACGGGCACGTGCGTCATGTTGGACACGGATACGACACACCGACTCGGCAATTTTCTAAAAACTAGGATTCGAGGACACGACGACATGTTATACCTTTTTTTTATAAGTCGTATGAACATAAATAATAATCTAATAAAGAAATATTTTAAGAAAAAAGAACAAGATGGAGATGAAGATGAAACACAAATTGTGTTGAAAAAGAAAAAAAAAGAACATAAAGAAGAAAAAATAGAAAAGAATATGTAAAAAAATGGAGAAGATGATGACACTCTATAGCAAGAAAAAAAACAAAGTAGAGTAGATAATAAGTAGAGGTGATAAGAAGCAAAGGAGAGAAGAAGAAGCATACACTACCTCTATGCTTCATCGCTCATTTTATCTTGCATTGCAAGTGAAAGTTTTTTACTTTTAGATAGATTAACAACCTTCAAATTAGGTGGTTATATGTGCCCATCTAAAAGTAAAAAATAAAATAAAGTTGGTTATTGAGTTTTGATTGTTTTCTAACCAAGTTTTGGGTGTGTCGAAGGCGTGTCCGACATGTTGACTACATGGACCATGTGTCTGACATCTGCCGACACGTTGACCAAGTGTTTGATGCGTGTCGGTGGCGTGTCGATGTTGGATATGGATACGACAAGTTTTTCGAAGAGTTTGTGCTTCCTTGCTCATCACAAATTGAGGAGGTGGTGGTGCTTCTACCAACTTCTTTGTTTTTCAACAACAAGAACTTAAAAGATACCCTTTTCCATAAGACCAAAGGGAACATAAGAATACTCATCTCTTCAATGATGGTAATGAATCAGTTAAGCCAATCCCACCACTCGACTAAGTAATTCAGTCCATCTAAAGCAAAACCCATCTCTCCAATGGTTGAAGGCATTCATCTAGAGACCCCTTTTTTTCAAAAAAAAAAATTCTCTCAAAATCATCCCTTCTTCAGAACTAAAAGCAAAGTACATTTACGAAAAACAATCATCAAATCTATAAATTTTTCAACACAAACAATGGAGATTACAATGAAAGTGACTCAACAATCTTGAAAGAAAGAAAACCCAGAGAACAAAACTAGTCTCTTTTTCAAAAAGGACTATCAAACTCACAAAATTAAATATACCCATTGTCATAAAAACCAAAAGAAACATAGAAAAGAAAGAAAACTCACCAAAAGGAAGCTTGAAAGCAGAGTTCTTCTTCGATTTTCTGGTGTAAGCCCTTGCTGATGCAGCGGAAATCTTCCTGTTAACCGCTGCCATTGCTGCAAACTCCAATCCCCTCTTATAGAAGACGCTTTTGCGAAGAACCCCACAACAGAGATTGTCGATATAACTTGTGAATTGAAATAGTGGTTGGTAAGGAAAGAGAAGGAGAGACAGAGACTCTGCCGTGACAGAAAGCGAGAGACCCGGGCGTTTAAAATGTAACATATTTTAATTTTTCTGGGTTTAAAACTTGCGGATTTTATGACGAAAATACCCCTGGTTCATTCTTGTTTGCAATTTTAGTCCAAAATCTGATTTGTTTCAATAAATTAATTTTTTTAGTTTAATTAAATTTTTTGGCGTGCTGGCCTCATGCTTTGAAGTTACCTCCTTGATTCGTTGTTGTCACATTCTTTGAAATTATTTCTAGTGTATGATCTTCACGAAAGCTAAGAGTGAAGGAGGGTTTTGAAAGAAGGGGACGGGATGAATGTAAAAACGACTCACTCAATTCGCTTGTTTAAAGTTTATTGGATATCTTATGCGTGTTCAAATATAAATATAGATTTAGCAGATATTTAAATGTTTAATTTTTAATTGATCCACTTTTATTTTTTTTATCAAAATAGGCCCAATCCATCATTTTCATGGGGGTAGTTGATGCTAAAAAAACATAGTTGGAACAAAGTCTCTTTCTTAATAAGGTGAAACAATTGAAGATCATCAAAATATATATATATATATATATATATATATATATATATATATATATATATATATATATATCATCAAAATTGACATTTATAGATGAAGTATAAGAAACAACCTACATATTAGTCATCCGTTCATTGCAGTTTCTGCCTACCCCGTTGTCGAAAACATGTAACTCTATGTTAACTTGTGTTTCAATCTTCACAAACACCAGCAGATACAAATGGGTAATTTGCTTCATTCATGTTCTGCGAAATAGAACAAAAGCAAGTAGATAAAAGTCAAAAAGTAGCTCACCACACTTTTGATTTAGAGGTGGTTCTTCTTTACTCGCTTGAACTAATCACGCTTTGTTGTCCCCCACACAGAGCTTTCATGCATGCATGCAATCCACCAAATGGAGGGTCTGTAAAATTTGCTTTATGCAATTGTCATGACTTCTACTGGATGACCCATATCTCAACCACTCCCCCCTCCATTCATTTCAATTCAATTAAATGACCTTTGACCTTAATAAGTATTCAGAATGAAGCATTTAGCTGAATAATCAATATACCATTAGGTGGATGGCTAAGGTCATTCACTGTAGTTTTCGTAAAATATAAAGAGAATGAATAGAGAGAATAAACAAAGAAAATACCTGACAGGTTTTAGATTATGCACGCACATATGATATTATTTGTTTGACAGATCCATATGATGCGGTATTGAGAATGGCTGACTTGCAGTTCCACCAAAAGCCAGAGTCATGATCGATCGACTTCTTTTTCTTACTCTAAATGAACCTGTTTTGCAGAAACGTCAGAAACCCAATGACCCCACTGCAAGAAACACAAGTTGCAACATCAAACATTTAATTGATAAACTCCGAGTCAAGGAGGTAGGTGTATTGAAATATATTAGCCAGGCAATAATACCTTTTGGTAAGGCTACTGGATTAAAACAAGGGAATGAGAGACCACAATAGAGCAGTAAAAGATGGATGTGTCATCGTTCACCCTTCTGGCATTGTCATGTATGTTTTAAGCAAAAAGACTGATTCGTAATTTTGAACTACCTCTTCTCCGCAAGGATGCAAAGTTGCCTAACAAGCAATTATTAGCTGTAACTTATTGTATATTTACCAACATTTTTCACTTACTCAGGGCAGCTTTCATCGCTTTTGGGTGGACTACATGAAGAGTGATGCAGGAGGATCTGAGTCAGATGATACTGAACTGTCAGATAGCACGTTGTTAGCACTGAGATACCTATGAGTTGGCAGATCAACGCAAAGATGGCAGGAAATCGTAATTTATTCCTAATTTGGGAAGTTTTTTTGTGCGTTTCAATATTTTTGCCATAACTTTGGCTACGGGTATCAGAATCGCGCATATGACCACAATTCGGAAAACTCTTTTCGGTGCGCACGTCGTGGCCACCCAGCTATGCTCGATGCACATCTTTTCGATGCCAAAATCCAATATTTCCCCTTTCGAATCTACAATTTTAGTAATTTTTTTCCTTTTATGGTAGTATTTCTTTTATCGTTTAGGAAGTGATTTTGAATCCGATTTGGGTTAGATTTTTGACATATTATTTCTTTTATTACGTATTTTGTTTTAGCATGATTATTGGGATTTTTTATTTTTGGTAAAATTCTAATAATAGCGAATATTAGCTATAAAGCCGGACTTGTGGGCTGATTTTAGGGATACTTTGATTTGAATAATTTTAATTGAACATCAGAGGTGTTTCTCTGTGTTTTGAGCGAATCTCTTGTGTATTTTTCTTGTGAATTGTCTGTTGAAACTAGTCTGCAGAGTAATCGATATTCTGTCAGGCGTCAGTTGGTATCAGAGCTTCAACATCTTCTTGGATGAAATTTCATCAGTTTTTATGGCTGGTGGTCGTGGTCGTCGCGGGCAGGTTCCGAACGAGGAAGCATCGCACTGTGATCGTAACATTCAGGATGTGATGATTGAGGATTTACAGAGACAAATTGCAGAGTTAACCCAGCGTCTAACGGCACAGGATTTCGGTAATTGTGAGATGGAAGATCACGATTCTGATTTCAGTTTCAAAAACCCATATCACAAACATGCTCGATTCTGGGAGCACCGTGGTCGAGAGGATCGTCATGGAGACCTTGGTTTCATAGTGGATCTGCCCGAGTTTTCTGGTACGTTACAGGTTGAAGGATTTGTTGATTGGATGAATGAAGTAGAGCGTATTTTTTAGTATAAGGAAGTTCCAAATCCTTTCAAAGTGAAATTGGTCGTCATCAAACTCAAAGGCAGAGCATTTGCGTGGTGGGAGCAGTTGAGGCGATCACGGGACAAGCGGGGCAAGGTCAAGATCACTGATTGGGAGAAGATGAAGAAGAAGATGAAGGGTCACTTCCTTCATTTCGGCTATACTCAAACCCTGTTTCAACGACTTCATTTGTTGAGGCAAGGCATGAGATTGGTTGATGATTAAACGGAGGAGTTTTATCAATTGATAGCCCGAAATGACTTATTTGAGACGGAGGAGCAGATAGTAGCACGATATTTGAGACAACCCCTGCAGGATGTCCTCAGCCTTCACTCGTTGTGGACCGTTTCTGAAACATATCAACATGCACTTGCTGTGGAAAAATAGCATAACAGGAGGCCAATGATTAGAAGTGAACAAAACAATCGGCCAATTCGCCCTCAAGAATCCCATCCTGCCTAGCAGTCACCACAGGGTAATTCTAACTCAAATATTAGATGTTTCAAATGTGGTGAACATGGACATAGAGCGACTGAGTACAGGAAGCTTGCTATTCAGAAGGGCAACAATCTCCTTATTGAAGAAGACATGGTAGACGAAACTGAAGAGCTTGGAGAGCTTGTATATGACGATGATGAAGATGGAGATGTGTTGTATGGGGATGGCCATGAGACTCTGGTTGTTCGTAAGAGCCTACTGACTCCCAAGGGCGATTCAGGGGACGATTGGTTGAGAACGTAGTGTCTGAAGAGGTTGTCCAGAAATTGCAATTGAAGATAGATTGTCATCCCAAGCCGTATGAATTGTCGTGACTGAATAAATGCAGTGAGGCAATAGTAGATAGGCGATGCCCAATGTCTTTTTCGATTGGCAAGAAATATTTTGATAATGCTTGGTGTGATGTTGTGTCTATGGATGTTTGTTATGTATTGTTAGGCAAACCTTGACAGTATGATCACAATGTTATTCATGATGGGCGGAAAAATACATATTTCCTTAACATCAAAGGGAAGAAGATTGTGTTGGCACCTTGTCGGGAAGGACCCACTCCTACCCCGATAGCCAATAATACTAACATGCTTTCTAGGTCTAGGTTTTTTAGTTGAGATTGAGTGTGGAGATGTGGTTTATGCTCTGCTGCCTTGTGGGAATAGTGCAGCAGACGTGAATCTAGATTTGCTAGCAGAGATGCAGCAGTTGCTAGCAGAGTTTTTTGACCTGATGCCAAAGGATCTTCCTCCTGAGCTGCCACCTATGAAAAATATTCAGCATCAGATCGACCTTGTTCCAGGGTCCAGTTTACCTAATTGATCGGCTTATCGCCTTAGTTCCAAAGAATCTGAAGAGTTGCAGCGACAGGTGGTAGAGTTATTGGAGAATGACTACATCCGTGAGAGTATGAGCCCATGTGCAGTTCCTACATCACATAAGTGTTTCTATGTAGGGTTGCCTAAGTTACCGAAAGCCAAATGATGTTGAAAGATACATTTTTGTGGGCGATGAAAAATCGGTGGATGTTGAGGCAATAGGGCATTTTAAGTTATTGTTAAGAACTAGTTTTTATTTGGATTTGAAAGACACTTTTGTTGTACCGTTCTTTAGACGGAATTTGATTTCTATTTCTTTATTGGACAAATATGGTTATAATTGTTCATTTGGAAACAATCAATTTAGTCTTTCATTGAATTCAAATATTGTTGGTACTAGTTCATTAAGTGTGTTTGATAACTTATATTTGCTTGATACTATTGCATCATATAATGAAACCTTGCATGTGGATTCACGGGTTACTAAACGCAAGCTAAACAAAGGAAATTCAGCAAAATTATGGTACAAGCGTTTGGGTCATATATCCAAATCTAGAATTGAACGACTTGCGTCAGAAGACATTTTGGATTCACTTGACTTTTTCAGACTTAGATGTTTGTGTTGAGTGCATCAAGGGAAAACCGACCAAACAAAAGAGATTAGGTGCTAATAGATCTTTAAACGTCTTAAAATTGATACATACAGATATCTGTGGACCATTCCCTATGGTTTCTTGGAATGATCAACGATACTTTATATCATTCATAGACGATTACTCACGTTATGAGTACATTTATCTCATTCATGAGAAATCAGAGTCACTGGATGATACAAGTCTTTCAAAATTGAAGTTCAAAATCAACTCAGTAAGAAAATAAAGTGCGTTAGATCTGATCATGGTGGAGATTACTACGACAGATATGATGGTTCAGGAGAACAACGTCCAGGGCAATTTGCTAAATTCATAGAGGAATGTGGAATCGTCCCATAGTACACCATGCCAAGTTCACCTAGCATCAATGGTGTTGCTGAAAGATGAAACAAAATTCTTAAGGATATGGTAAGGAGTGTGATTAGTCATTCTACCTTACCATAATCACTCTGGGGAGAAGCAATAAAGATGATAGCTTATATTCTAAATAGAGTACCAACTAAAGCAGTTGCCAAGACTCCTTATGAACTTTGGACAGGCTGAAAGCCTAGTTTAAAGCACTTTCACATTTGGGGATGTCCATTTGAGGCTAGGCCTTATAGGCCAAATGAAAACAAATTGGACTCCAATACAATAAGCAACTACTTTATTGGTTATTCAGAGCGATCTAGGGGCTACAAATTTTATGATCCCACAATTAGGTCTATTTTTTAAATGGGAACCATGACATTTTTTGAGGATGTTGAGTTTGGGGGGAGAAATAAGGAAAGAGACATTGTCTTTGAGGAAGAATCGGTCTCGACTCCTACTACTGTTTTTGACAATGTACATGTTTCTGTACCTGTCATTGATCAAGAAGCAGATCTGGAATCTCAACAAGACAATGTTGAATAACTCCCTGTTCAAATTGAAGTAAATGTTCCAGATAAACAAACTCAACAACCTTAAGAACAAATGCCATTAAGGATATCCACGAAAGAAATGAGAAATGCTATTCCGGATGATTACATAGTTTTTCTCCAAGAACATGAAGAAAATGATGGAATATATGGTGGAAAATGATCCAATCAACTTTCATCAAGCCATGCAAGATTCTAACTCTCAAAAGTGGATAGATGCTATGAATGAGGAGTACAAGTCTATGCAAGACAATCAAGTTTGGGATCTTGTCCCATTACCTAAAAATACAAAGCCCTTTGATTGTAAACGGATATTCAAAACCAAGAGGGGTTCAAAAGGTAATGTGGAGAGATATAAGGCTTGTCTTGTAGCTAAAGGATTCACTCAAAAGGAAGGCATCGAGTATAAAGAGACATTCTCTCCGGTTTCAAAGAAAGACTCGTTTAGGACAATCATGACACTTGTTGCACACTTTGACCTTGAGCTACATCAGATGGATGTTAAGACAACATTTCTCAATGACAACATTGATGAAACAATTTATATGGTGCAACCAGAAAACTTTGTGTCTAGAGACCCAAAGAATATGGTTTGCGAGCTAAATAAATCCATCTATGAGCTCAAGCAAGCTTCCCGTCAATGGTACCATAAATTTCATCAAGTAATTGTCTCATTTTGATTTCGAGACAAATGCAGTTGATAAATGTGTGTATCATAAGTTCAGTGGGAGTAAGCATATCTTCTTGGTTTTGTATGTTGATGACATACTGCTTGTCACTAATAACAAAGACATGTTGCACGAAACTAAGAGATTTCTATCAAAGAAATTTGAAATGAAAGATCTTGGTGAAGCTTCTTTGTTTTAGGGATTCAGATACACCGAGATCGCTCTCTGGGTATTATTGGATTATCGCAAAAGAGTTGTATAGAAAGGTGCTTAAAAGATTTGGCATGCAAAATTGTAAATCAGGAGACACCCCTGTAGCTAAAAGAGACAAATTCAGTCTTAAACAATGCCCTAGGAATAAACTTGAAGTTATGTATCAGTTGTTGGGAGCCTAATGTACGCTCTGATTTGTACACGTCCAGATATAGCATTCATTGTTGGAATGCTAGGCAGATATTTAGACAACCCTGGGATAGATCACTACAAAGCAGCCAAACGGGTTATGAGATATTTACAGAGAACAAAGGATTACATGCTCACATACAAGAAATCAGACCAATTGGAGATCATAGGGTATTCTGAATCTGATTTTGCTGGATGCCAAGAAAGTAGGAAATCCACATCTGGCTACATTTATCTATTACCTGGAGGAACTATTTTCTGGAGGAGTGTCAAGCAGACACTCATAGCCTCTTCCACTATGGAAGCAGAATATGTAGCATGTTTTGAGGCATCTGATCATGTATTATAGCTACAAAATTTTGTCACCGGGCTGCACATTCTGAGTAGTATTGAAAGACCACTAAAGTTATATTGTGACAATAACTCAGCAGTTCTATATGCCAACAACAACATGAGCTCATCTAGATCATATCATATTGAAATAAAGTTCCTAGTTGTGAAAGAGAGAGTACAGAATAAACAGATTTTCATAGAGCACATTGTGACAAACTCCATGATTGTGAATCTGCTTACTAAGGGATTACCACCCAATGTCTTTCATGAGCACACTGATCATATGAGTGTTATATCATTTGAGGATATTTTGGTTTAGTGGAAGTTTGTATATTTGATTGCTCTATATTGAATTTTGGACACATTTTGTGTATTTGGGTATTTTTTGTAGAAAAGTATTCAGTTTATTCACACTCTGGTTTATTGTGTTAAAGTTCAATCTCAATAAAGTTTAAAGTATGACCAGTTGGAAATATGCATGTTTAGATCACGTTACATGTTATTTCCATGTTACGCATCCATGATTGATCTATGTCATTTGATTGTATGGGTATATGTAACCATTGATGGATTTAGTTGCGCTAAATGTGACGAAAGTTCATTTAATCCTATACTTGTATGTTCAATGGACAAAATTGTTTGGAAATACCTTTATATGTGATAGCAAATTTTGAGTTCATTAGGTTATACACATTTTTTAAGGTAACATATGTGGCCCAAGTGAGAGATTGTTGGAAAAATCTAACATGTGTGAGCACACATATGTGTTTAAAGTATAGCCCAAATAAATTATGATCTAATATGATTAATTGGGCTAAGGTATTAAAATGTCATGGGCTTAATGTGTAGATATACTTAAGCTTAATGTGTAGATACACTTAAGCAATTTCTAATTTGATGAGGGACCAAATTAGAAATTGGTAAGTTGGAATAACTGATAACCCATCAGCTATAATTTCTGAATTATGGTCCCCAATTGAGCGGGTGTTTTATTTTTCTGAAATTCTCTTCTACAGAGAGATATACAGAAAAATTCCATATCTCCCCTACATGAGTTGGAAATAATATTGACCCTCTTGAACTAACCCTCTATGGTAGGGGTGGGCACGGGACGGGATGGGACGAGATATACCCATCCTATCCCATCCCGTTAATAAGGGATCGGGATGGGACGGGATCAGCAGGTACCCCATTTCAATTCAAAGACTGACTTAATTTGTGAACAACAGGAAGCTTTTACTTCTAAAATAAAAGCTTTTACAGTGAGGGTATGTGCATACAATATATGACATGATTGCAACCAGGTTGAACCCCGACCCTCGCTCATTTCATGGTTTAATTGTTTCCCATGCCCTCACTGGTGATCATGAAGGCGCGGTAATTGGGTTTTTTTCAATTTACTGCAAAGTTTTGGTTTCTTGAATGAACACTTGTTTTGTTTGAGTTAGAGAACATTGGTAGTGTTATGCAATAGTTGAAAAACCCATTCTGCACTGGTTGAAAAATTGATACTTACATGATCACGAAAAGAATTCAACTTACATCTTCAATTTCAATAAGTTTGGATCCTGTTGTGGAGTGTGTTGTTTCTTAAAAAAGAATATGTGCACCATGTTTTTGGAGGATTGGAATTTGAAACAAATTATCTTTTTGGTTTGTTGCATCTTATGCACATGGAAGAAAAAAGGGGCAGATTTTTACAATAAATTGTTGGGAGAATGGCGACTACATTTCATTTTAATTGTCTTCTCAGTGTACAGGTAAGTGAATATGTACTCTTCTAGTGGTTCATGTATTATGCAATCTTGTATCCTCTTAATAAGTTATGTCTTTGAATTTTACAATAAACTGTGCTACTCGTTTGCTTATTACACGAATATAGTATATTCTAGATTTCAATTCAAAGGCTGACTTAATGGGTTTTACATTGTAGTTTACATAACTCGAAATCATTTCTTCATTAATATTGTATGCACATACCCTCACTGTCAATGCTCTAAAGTCTAACTCGAAAGGAATATAGAATAGACTAGCATCCACAATTCTAAAATAAATAATTAAATAAAAATATTAATAATTAATATTTATAAATTAGTTCGGGACGGGACGGGATTGGCGGGATTGAAAATCTTCATCTCATCCCATCCCATTCTAGATCGGGACAGGACGGGATCGGGATGAAATTATTCAATTCCATTAAAACCCGAAAAAATCGGGACGGAATCGGAACGGGAACGGGATCGCGGGATGGGATGCCCACCCCTACTCTATGGCTACAAACCGTTAAGAATCCTATGAAGTGATCTCATCAGGCTTGACTTTCATCCTCTCCATATCAAGAAAAACTTCAATAGCTTTGTGACCAAGCCCATGGAGTGCAAGGCCAGAGATCATAGAATTTCAATCCCCCGTGTTTCTTTCATGCTGAATACCCTTAAAAATTTCATAAGCATCTTCAATACAACCACATTTGGAGTACATATCTGTAAGAGCCAATCTCACAACCCTAGAGTTCAATCTAATCTTAGCAGATCCCATAACCCTAGAATTCAATCTAATCTTATTTCCGCTTATATAAGCATGAACCCATTTCCCTTCCTCAACAAACCCCAACTCCACAATGGCTGAAAGAACACTAACAGCGGCCACGCCATCTGGTTGAATTCCTGAAACCAAAATTTCCCTAAAAACGATTCAATGCATCCATTGCACGGCGATTAAGTACATAATCCGACATCATAGACGTCCACGTGACCATTATCACACATTCTATTGAAAATCTCTCGAGCCAACTCACATTCCCCGCATTTAAAACACCCATCAATCATCGTATTCCATGGTTTCGGATCGGTTTTGTTAATGTTCGGTTTGAAAATTTTAAAACCGACCTAAGTCGGTTCGGTTTTCAGCCCTAGTTTGTACACGTCCAGATATAACATTCATTGTTGGAATGCTAGGCAGATATTTAGACAACCCCGGGATAGATCACTACAAAGCAGCCAAATGGGTTATGAGATCTTTACAGAGAATAAGGGATTACATGCTCACGTACAAGAAATCAGACCAATTGGAGATCATAGGGTATTCTGATTCTGATTTTGCTGGATGCCAAGAAAATAGGAAATTCACATCTGGCTACATTTATCTGTTACCTGGAGGAACTATTTTTTGGAGGAATGCCAAGCAGACACTCATAGCTTCTTCCACTATGGAAGCAAAATATGTAGCATGTTTTGAGGCATCTGATCATGGATTATAGCTACAAAATTTTGTCACTGGGCTGCGCATTCTTAGTAGTATTGAAAGACCACTAAAGTTATATTGTGACAATAACTCAACATTTCTATATGCCAACAACAATAGAAGCTCATCTAGATCAGATCATATTGACATAAAGTTCCTAGTTGTGAAAGAGAGAGTACAGAATAAACAGATTTTCATAGAGCACATTGTGACAAACTCCATGATTGCGGATCTGCTTACTAAGGGATTACCACCCAATGTCTTTCATGAGCACACTGATCATATGGGTGTTATATCATTTGAGGATATTTTGGTTTAGTGGAAGTTTGTATATTTGATTGCTCTATATTGAATTTTGGACACATTTTGTGTATTTGTTGCAGAAATAAAGTATTCAGTTTATTCACACTCTGGTTTATTGTGTTAAAGTTCAATCTTAATAAAGTTTAAAGTAGGACCAGTTGAAAATATGCATGTTTAGATCACGTTACATGTAGTTTCCATGTTACGCATCCATGATTGATCTATGTCATTTGATTGTATGGGTATACGTGACCATTGATGGATTTAGTTGCGTAAAATGTGACGAAAGTTCCTTTAATCCTATACCTGTATGTTCAATGGACGAGATTGTTTGAAAATACCTTTATATGTGATAGCAAATTTTGAGTTTATTAGGTTATACACATTTTTTAAGGTAACATATGTGGCCCAAGTGGGAGATTGTTGGAAAAATCTAACATGTGCGAGAACACATATGTGTTTAATGTATTTAAAGTATAACCCAAATAAATTATGATCTAATATGATTAATTGGGCTAAGGTATTAAAATGTCCCGGGCTTAATGTGTAGATACACTTAAGTAATTTCTAATTTAATGAGGGGCCAAATTAGAAATTGGTAAGTTGGAATAACTGATAACTCATCAGTTATAACTTCTGGGTTATGATCCCCAATTGAGCGAGTGTTTTATTTTTCTAAAATTCCCTTTTACAGAGAGATACAAAAAAATTCCATATCTCCCCTGCATGAGTTGGAAATAATATTGACCCTCTTGAACTAACCCTCTATGGCTACAAGACGTTAAGAATCCTATGAAGTGATCTCATCATGCTTGACTTTCATCCTCTCCATATCAAGAAAAACTTCCATAGCTTTGTGACCAAGCCCATGGAGTGCAAGGCCAGAGATCATAGAATTTCAATCCCCCGTGTTTCTTTCATGTTGAATACCCTTAAAATTTTCATAAGCATCTTCAATACAACCACATTTGGAGTACATATCTATAAAAGCCAATCTCACAACCCTAAAGTTCAATCTAATCTTAGCAGATCCCATAACCCTAGAATCCAATCTAATCTTATTTCCGCTTATATAAGCATGAACCCATTTCCCTTCCTCAACAAACCCCAACTCCACAATGGCTGAAAGAACACTAACAGCGGCCGCGCCATCTGGTTGAATTCCCGAAACCAAAATTTCCCTAAAAACGATTCAATGCATCCATTGCACGGAGATTAAGTACATAATCCGACATCATAGATGTCCACGTGGCCATTATCACACATTCTATTGAAAATCTCTCGAGCCAACTCACATTCCCCGCATTTAAAACACCCATCAATCATCGTACTCCATGAAAACAAATCCCTCTCCAGCATTTCGTCAAACAAATGCCGCGCTAAACCAATCTCCCCCGCTTTAAAACACCCCACTATCATCGAATTCGAAGAAATTTGTTAGGATACCAATCCTATTTAGTATTTACTTGAGATTAGAATGTCTTAGTTATAACAATATTCTAATTAGGAAATATTAGCTTGTTTTGAATTAGGATTTATTGTTTGATTAGAATTAGGTTTGAATTCAATTAGGAAGTATTATTCTTTGTTTTCAGCTATAAATACATATGATGTAATAGAGTTTAGGAAAGCAATACAAGTTTTATTTAATTTATTTGGTGGTTGATCCCCAATCAAAGGATCTAGGTGGTTTGATCTCCAATCAAAGGTCAAGGTCTCTATTATCTGGTATCAGAGCATCATCGATTCTGAGCCAAATTTTTTTTTCTTGTTACTTCGTTTTTCACCCTCCACAACAACCTCCGATCTCCTAAATCTTCATCCAAAAAAAAAAAAAAAAAAAAATACCTCGCAACATCACCGCCGTCGCCATCATCTTCGATTCAGAGCCCTTCGCAGCATCCGCCGTCGCTACCACACCGCCTGCGCCACAGCACCGCCCTACGCATCATCACCAACCCTCGCAACAACAACACCGACCCTTCGCAACAACCGCCCTTTACCACAGCATCAACCTTCGCCACAGCACCAACCCTCGCAACAGCACCGCCGTCCCCATCACTTCTTCATCGTCTTCATCTTCGTTCCAGCCCTTCAACAACTTCATCATCGATTCAGAGCATCCCGTTTCAGAGCATCCATTGTCGTTTACGAGCGTCCACTGTCGATCCAGCGCCTCCAGTTTCGGCGCTTCCACTGTCGAATCAGAGCATCCACAATTATTCATCGATTCCGAGCATTGTTCTTAGCCGATTCAGACCAGCGCATCCAGTTCCAGCGCTTCTTCGATTCATCCAGGCGCTTCATCAATTCATCGCTTCCAGATTCCAGGGCTTCCACCACTTCCTCGTTTCATCCCAGCGCATCCATATTCATAGCTTCATCCCGATTCCAGCGTTTCATCAATTGTCTCGATTTCATAATTCCAGATTTCCTCGACTCCAGAATTCCCCGATTCTTTTCAATTTCATCTCCTAATTAATCCACACCAATTTCGGCACGTTATCATGACAGTTGCTGAATTACAAGAGCAGATCAATGAGCTTACTGCTCAAGTTACTGGGATTACATCCCACCTCCACACCCTTGAGGCCACTAATGCTACTATTCTAGAGGCATTACGGAATCTCCAACCAGGTCGACCAGCACCGTATGTTCCACCGGATCCACAACGGCCAATTATTCCTATTTCGGGCAAGGGCCTCCGTATTGATTTACCCCGTTTCGACGGAACTGATCCGTATGGTTGGTTATTTCAGGCCGAACAGTACCAGGAACTCAATGGCCTTTCCAGCGAGCAGATGCTACCCGTTGCCGCTCTTCACCTTCAGGGTGATGCCAACTCTTGGTATCGATGGATTCGCCAATCACTCGGCACACTAACGTGGCCACAATTTTCGAAAGCTCTTTGCTCTCGCTTTGGTTCTCGCGAACATATCGACCCGTGTAGTTCTCTTTCCAAGTTAGTACAACGAGGCACGGTTCGCTCATTTATTACCGAGTTCGAAAAGCTATCTAATTTGGTGCCCGGGTTATCTGAACCACATCAGATTAGCATGTTTTTATCAGGTTTGCGTGTTGATATTCAAGCAGGCGTTCGGATGTTAAACCCTACCAGTATTACACATGCTTTTGAGTTGGCTTTATGTCAAGAAGATGCCCTTAATGCTACTCGATCTAAAGGGCCTGTCCAACATTTTGCTAACCTAGTGCCTGCTACAACTCCTTCAACGCCAGTTCCTAATATCCCAGCAGGTGTTAAGCGTCTGTCATGGGCTGAACAACAAGAACGTCGTGCCAAAGGACTTTGCTTTAACTGCGATGAAGTATATAAGCGTGGCCATCGTTGTCCTCAGCCCCACGTTTTGCTCCTCGAGGGTAATAAGGAAGTAGAGGACGTTTCTGATGCTGACCCTCCTGTTTTGGATCATACTTTATCTGAACCTCCTCTAGGGATTTCTCTTCATGCTCTTCTCGGGTCCCCACGGCCTGAAATCATGCATATTACTGGACAATTAAAACACAGGTCTGTCACTGTCCTAGTTGACTCTGGTTCAACTCATAATTTTTTGCACCCGTCTTTTGCCAATCAATGTGGGTTTCCAATCCACGATGATGGTGTTTTACGCGTCATGCTTGCGGATGGTGGCCATTTGCATAGTCCTGGCTCTTGTCGGGATGTTTCCCTTAGATTACAAGATTATGAGTTCCACGGCAACTTCTTACTCCTTGGTATCACTGGATGTGATGTGGTTCTAGGTGCTGAATGGCTTCGCTCTTTGGGTGTTATTAATTGGGACTTTTCCAAGCTGATTATGACATTCTCGGTGGCAAATCGTACTTATTCATTATTTGGCGACAATTCTCCTATGGTCTTGGATAATACCCCGGTCCATTGTTCTTTACCAGATGATTCTCCAGTCAATGTTCGACCTTATCGTTATCCTCACTTTCGAAAGGCCGACTTTGATAACGTTGTATCTAATTTGAAGGTTGCAGGCCTTATTCGAACCAGCACCAACCCTTATTCTTCATCAGTTCTCTTGGTTCAAAAAAAGGATGGTTCTTGGCGCATGTGTGTTGACTATCGAGCCCTTAATAAATTCACTATTCAGGACCGCTGGCTTATCAAGTGGACCAGATTAACTACATACGGGCTTATCAAGTCGACCAGACCCCTTGTGGAGGAAGCTACTTGAGAAGACTATGAGCAGTTTCTTGTCCGTTTCCAGATTTTCAGGCTTGAGGACAAGCCTTGTTTCAGGCGGCGTGGGATGTTAGGATACCAATCCTATTTAGTATTTACTTGAGATTAGAATGTCTTAGTTATAACAATATTCTAATTAGGAAATATTAGCTTGTTTTGAATTATGATTTATTGTTTGATTAGAATTAGGTTTGAATTCAATTAGGAAGTATTATTCTTTGTTTTCAGCTATAAATACATATGATGTAATAGAGTTTAGGAAAGCAATACAAGTTTTATTTAATTTATTTGGTGGTTGATCCCCAATCAAAGGATCTAGGTGGTTTGATCTCCAATCAAAAGGTCAAGGTCTCTATTAAAATTAAATCTCTACAAGCCATACCTTCAAACATCCTTCTATCCAATTCAAATTCCCCAACATCCAAATACATCCTAAGCACCGAATATAACACAAACGGATAATTCAGAATGTGGGTTTTCAAGATCTGTCCATAAACTTGCCGACCTTCTTCGAAAGCTTCCACTCTCCCACAAGCTTTTAAAACAAAGGAAAGGGAGAGCTCAGCATCCGTGAAAATCCCCAAAGTAAACAGCATTTGTGAGTAAAAAATTATGGCTTGAAAAGATCAATTTATTGGGTCTTTGGATTCGATCAAAGTCCGATAGTGCGTGATCGCGACCGCCCGAGAGACCAGAGAGGGAACAGAAGAGCATAAGTCTGCTTATTGCAAATGTGTCCGGATTTGATCATTTGGGTGTGGATTTGGTTCATTTCGGGTATTGTTTTGCATTTCTGTTACGTAACAGTGAGAGAGTTGGGTTTGAATTTGAACTTGCAGAGAGGGGTTAGAGGAGGTGATGAAATGGTGGTGGTGGTTATCATGTTGGGGGTTAAAGGAGAGATGTCTTTGTTGTGATGAACATTGCCCGCCAAAATCAGTTTGAATGTTTTAAATTCTCTCTTTGTAAACGGGCTTCAATGTGAGTATTGGGCCTACGGCTGCTGATCTTTGCATGATGGGCTTTGTGTTGGCCTTCTGGCCTTCGTGGGAATCGAATGGGCTACCCTCAGATAAACAGCGAGAAGGGATTTTGTAGGATCCCGCCAAAAGCATTAATCACTTTGGTTCGTTCGAACTCTGGATTTGTAATACCATTAGTATAAATTTTAAAGAAAGAGCGAACGTAAAAGAAATTGGCTTCATTAGTTTGTTTGAAAGGATGTTTTTATGAGGTAAAGGTTTAACATTTACTTCTTACTAAAAACAATCATCTAGTTAGACGTATTCTTACATTTGTTTAGTCTCTACTTGAATGCTGACATTTGTATTTATAAACAAGCTATAAGTCTGAGTCTGGTTAGAGTTAGAATTTTACTATTGATTAAGTTGAAATAAGAATTCGAAGTGAGCAATAAGCAACCTATTCTTACTTTGTTCATCAATTATGAATATCAATTATAAATTAGTTCATCACTATTTGCTAGGCTCCAATTTGACCTGCCAAAGTTAATAATGCATTACAATTTTATTATGAAAACCTAATGAACTAGGTGAAATATTTTTTTCCTATGAAATGACATGAAACTTTCAATTTTATTTTTATTTTTTATTCTCAACAAAAGGTAAACATGTTAAATAAATAAAATTTCAATAACTCATAACTTATTCTATCATCTCACAAATAGGTATTAATAAGAATAAAAATAAAATCTTAACTATGCAAGGAAAAATAATTTGAATCCCGATTAATTCGGTATTCCTAAATAACTATTATCCATGTTAATATAGTATTCATGATTATATAATTAAATAATTAGTACACATGTTAACTCCCCCCCAAGATGGCGCATAGATATTGCAAATGCCCAGGTTGACAAGTGCATCAACAAAGACATTAATTTCTCTTAGTACCACACCCAATTATCGTCCTACTGCTGAGACTGATTGTTGTAGCAATGCGGACAACTTGAAACCAAAAATGTCACGCCCAGATTTTCGAGAAAACGAAAATCCTTTTATCCATGTAGGATTAGGATTATCCGCTTCCCCAAAACTCGAGACGTAAAAATTTAACAACTGAAACATTAAATAAAATTAACATACACAAAAATTCTAATCGGGTAATTATTTGAATATGACTACTCCATAAAAATAAACCGTCAAAGACGTCGTCCCAAAACTCTATAACCTGAGAAAGGCCAAATGGCTACGTTCCAATAAGAACGTACCTAAGAAGCGTAAACTTACTTAGGTCAGCGAGGTAGTTGGTATGAGTAATTTTCATCCTTATAAAATAAAATAGTTTACATGATTTAGCATGAAAATTTCATAAATAAGAAAATAACACTCAAAGTTTTGTAGTTTCTCAA
This sequence comes from Berberis thunbergii, assembly GCA_003290165.1. Lineage (NCBI taxonomy): Eukaryota > Viridiplantae > Streptophyta > Magnoliopsida > Ranunculales > Berberidaceae > Berberis > Berberis thunbergii. The sequence goes on from QNQO01000649.1 coordinate 129,912, forward strand.
CGAGGCAAACATTGCATACTAATAAGTTTATCATGCTTAAAATATACATTTATTTTACCAACACTTACAAAGTGAAGGTTGAACATGGTAAGCTCGACCTGCAAAAATTGTTAGTAGACTTACCATCCTGCACGAAATGGTTAGCTAGAAACAAACGGATAAATTTTATGAGTTATTAATTCTCATAAATGCAACTTATTTTCAAACAACGTTAAAAATCGTAATCATAATAGAGTATTATTAAAATATCAACAAAACGCATTTGCTACCTTTAGGAAAATATATAGTTCTCATTCAATGGTCGAATGAGCATTTAGTTTGTTCCCTTAAGGCAATCATGAATAGACACAAAAATCTCGCTTATTTTCCACAATCGCACTATCCTTCTTGTGACGAACACACCTCACCCAAGTATGTATCCGTTGCCTTCGAAACCATTTGGAGCGTACATGTTCCAAGTGGGGTGCCACATCGAGGAACATGTCATCTCACCCGAAGTTCGATCTATGGCAAACATTTTCTAAATACTACACGTACTACCGAACTCACATGGAACGACGTACCCGATATGCAAGCTTGTTTGTATACCAAAATTATATCACATGTATACAAGCAAGTCTGTATACTAAAATAATTTTTTCTTTTTTTTCACATTTTTTTTCGAAGTTGCAAAAAAGAGCATAAAAATCAACTAAAACTCAAAACTGTTTTATGGTAACACTTTGTCAACCATAAATAAATCAACCACAATATTAACCCATTCTTTTGGGAAAACTAGCATTTTCCATAACACAACGGGGATCAAACCCAATCAATACGAGGATAATTTTTAGCAATTCAATTTGCATAACAATCCAAACTACACAATCAATACTAGTGTCATAATCTTTAGTAGTCATTGCCTCCATTCGTGTATATGCAAAGAAAAATAATTCGGATAATATACAAAGAGTGTTGACAATCTGGACATGAGTAACAACACATTCAACCCAAACTGCACAATTTCTTTTACATGATGCCACAGGCTATCGAGACAACAATACCAATTATGAACCAACACACAATCATTATATATTTCATATACCAAAAGTATTGTATCCCTACATATTTAATGTACTTGAAGAAAACAAACATCAAGTCTTCGACATTCTTCTACACACATCACCACTAAATGGAAATAAATCAAACAAAATAATTCATTCATAGAACAATCAAAATCCTTAACTCCACTACCCATTCCACATCCAAGGAAGCGTCGAGGAAGATGATCGTTGCAACAATTCAAATCACACACTCCGAAGCATTCAACTACAATTTCACTACCCAACCAGAAACTAGTCAAACTCTCTCCAAGCCTTCCAACTTCCTAATCAATTTAAACAACCCCAACTCATTTATAACTAGCCTAGTTTTATTCGCCAAACAGTCGGGTAAATAACCCTCCAAACAATATTGAAATGAACAATCTGTCCTAACTAGACAGATTGACAAGTCATCACTCAAATGTACATAATTCTCACATTAGAACTCCAAATTGACTACCGTTAAGGACTATATAAAATAGACACAAAGAGGTTTTCAACCATATATAGTATACCCCCTGATTATGTTTGTAACATTACAGATTTTACAAACAAAATAGGCCATCTGTCAGCATTCGTCTAGATTTACCTTTTGTCACTAAAACAAGTATATCTTTCCGCACAAAATTCAAATTGTGATACCGTAAAATATTTTAGAAACTAAACTCCAACAGGAAAATTTTGATATATAGAATGATATGATACACCCTAAATAACCCAATAAAAACTAGCATAGAAAACTTGCACAAAATCAAAACTGATAGAATACACAAACAAGTTTTAGCTCATAATTGAAAAATGTTTCCGACCTTGATTTCTCAAACTCCACTTCATCCCAAATATAATTTTTAAGCTTATTAGGTATAAAAAAAAAACCATATCACTTACAAAAAAATTTCCAAGCAAAAATATATGAAAAGAGAATGGAGGAAAACTGACTAATTTCTACCAAAACTTTTATATACATAGATTATTTGTTTATGTCTCGAGGGAGATCTAACCGTTGGATTAACTCCAAACTAACGGTAGGTTTTTCATACGTGTGTTATGAACATATAGATTTAATTGAAGGTATTCTGACATCTATAAAATCTCGATCCAATGAAAATACTAAGACCGCGCAGAGCTATATTTATTATGGGATTTAAATAAAAACCTAGTTGTATGTTTTCTCTTTTTACTCAACCAATTCTTACGAAAATACAATAAAAATTTCACATTTCAGATTTATATTTGTATTCCCTAACCTAACCTTAATCAATTGATTAATCTAAAAAGGTAAAAGAGAATGAAGAGGATTCACCAAAGTTATGCATTATTTTTCTTCTTCTTCTTCTTATTGTTTCACCTCTTTCCCTTAATTCTTTACGTAAGTTCCTCCCATTATTTTGTGTGTGTAAAAGAAAAGAACGATGCTAGGTTTTTCCAACTATTTTATAAAGCTCTAATTAGGGTTTCTTAATTTTAATTTTTTGGTAAATGTACACACACTTTCTACTCATTTAACCACTAAAAATAAAACAAGTTTTACACATTATAAAATTATAATACATTACAAATTTATAAGTAAATATTATTTATATTTGTGTAATTAGGCAGGTATTACAATATACACACCTCAAAAGAATTTCGTCTTGAGATTCGAAAGGTAAGAAAGCAATGTGAATTTAAAAAAAATACAAATTAGCAAAAGAAATAAGATTTTTAAAAAAAAACATACATTTTCATATTAGAAGTTATTCAAATCCTATACTAATAGAAAAAATTTCACATTACAAAGTCATACATCAAACATGCATAGATACGAGGTTGTTACCTGCATATATATATACTATTTTAATTAGAATACAAAAATAATAAATTGAAACACATTATATACAATCATATTTATAAGGACAGTGAAAAAATACAAGTATTACAAAAAAGTACAGTTCATGTCATTCAACTTAACATCATAGGGAATAGATGTTGGTTTTGAAACCACAGTCACAATCGGCATAGGCATAGCAGGTACAATGGAGCGTCAGACATAATATAGGGCAAAGAGAACACAACAAACAACAATAACAAATCAGCAAGATAACAAAACAAGGCAATAAATTAACAAGACAAATCATCAAGGTAGTAAGAAATTAGCAACAATAAATTAGCAAGACAAAAATAAATCAGCAAAGTAAAGGCATAACAAGGCAAGACAAGGTAAGGTAAGGCAAGAAGGCAAATCAGCAAAGGCAAGGATAACAACGGAACTGATACCATGTTAAATAAAACAATTTTAAATAATTCATGCCTAGTTTATTCAATATTTATAGGGATACAAATATAATCCCAACTAAGAAAGGAAAAATAATTTGAATCCCGATCATTCTGATATTCCTAAATAACTATAATCCATATTATAATGGTATTTCTAATTACATAATTAATATAATTATTATTCATGTTAACATAATAATCAACTCTACAAAATCTCCATTGTGTGAATCCATATTAGGTCAATAATGTTTGATTTACTTTTTTGTGTACATACCTTATTAGATTGACTTTTGAACAATCTCTATCCATAATAGTAATCCAGTCTTATAGTACATTTTGTGTCAATGCGTCATCTTTTGCATTCCCAAATTTTGCTAGCCAAGTTATAAATTTCCAACCCATCCTCTTCCCCCTCATTAGCAATTGAAAAGTTGGTTGTGTGTGTCTGTAGACTTTTTGAAATCCCGATAAAGCCCTCGCGGAACTTACAAAATTTTGAAATTACCCATAATTCTGCACAAAACCCAATTGAAACCAAAACCTTAATTTAGCCCAAATATTAACCCCCATCTCTAGTAATAAAATTACTGATTTTCAGTGTATGTTTTGTAAACTATATGACAAGAGGTTTGAATTTTTTCAATGATAACCCATAATTTGTTTTCATATTTGGTAATTTAGTGACTTATTTGGGGAATGTCGATGCATGACCCAAGGACTAGAGTGACATGCCAAAAGCATGACACTGTATTTGTGCCCACATTATGTGGAAAGTGTATGGCCGTGCTAACGAGGCACTGCTGGTACACTAGTTTTTTATAAGAAAAAAAAGTAGGGACTAACGTGGCAGTAATCAAAAGAGCTAAAATTGCAACCAGAGGTCCCTTGTCAAAACTCGACAACAAAACTATTTCGCATGCATTCCAATAGTTTCGCAAGTACTTCCACCCTTGCATCTGAGTGATCGCATGTCACCACACACTACAAAAAACGTATTCTAAAATGACACTTTCAAGGCGACATTCTGCAAAGCTCCCTCCCTTACAGGTTCTTCTTCATTTTTTTTTATTATCCAGGGTTTAGGGTTTATCTTTTCTCATTTCTTGATTTCACTAAAAAAAACTTTACATTCGTTACAGAGAAATTTGGACCAATTGGAAACGTTGTCGAAGAAACTCAAAGCTAAAACCCTAAGAATTGATTGCTACTACAAGGTACTAATAGTAACTTTCATTTGGTTACAAATCTGCGAATTAGGTTAGTTTACTTGATCAATAATTTTTCATTTTTGAATGAATAGGTTACTTGAGCGAGAGGGGTTAAATGCAGAACAACTTGCACGAGATCTAAAGTCTTTTAAATTAAAGGTAAGTTCCTCATATTATACATTCTGCGGTTCATGTATTTGGTTGTGTCAGCTTGATTGTTGCTGCATTTGGTCTGAAAGGCAAAGTAATTATAGTGCTCTATGGATTAATAGCATTTATGTTATGTGGTGTTGTGAATAGCTTGTTAAGAATCCGATATACACCAGTAAACAGACTCTGCTAAGTTGTAGGATCGATCATGTTATATTTTGGGTGATATTCAATTTTTATTTTAGAAAAAATAAAGAAAACATAAAACTTTAGCCCCAGATCAGTACATTTACGAGGGACACCCTGCGGAAAATGCTTCAAATCAGTACAATAGTTGTAAATCATGTTGTTCTTCTGCACCCATCTCAATCTCTTCCTACCCATTGGGTCGAGCTCTCCGAGTCTCCCATTTGTTATCCGAAAATGAATTAGCCCCAGAAGTTGAAGAAGAGCTCTTGAAATTGCGGTAGTAAGCAGTGAAGGGTGCTCTGGAGAATTTGAAGAGCTTCCATCTCGCATGGAGATTTGTTTTCACTCCGGTCCATCACCTCCGCCTTGCATGAAGAATTGTTTTCGCTACTTTCAATAATCAATACCAGAAGACTTATCAACGACAGATCATATGTGCTCCTAATAATATGGCGAAAACTCACAAAACGTTGATCATATGTACTCCTAATCAGTGTAGTTAAGGCGACCGCCTAGGCGCGCCTCAAGGCGTTTTTACAAATTTTCGCCTCAAAGTGAGGCAATGTGGTACAGTGAAATGAAGCGTCTGCCTCAACTGCCTCAACCAAAAAATGGTTTGTCTTTGGTCACAAAATTATAACAGAATTTGCACACCTATTGGTCACAATCTTCTAATCTTGTTGCAATTTATGTACAAAACTACAAAAATTGTAGCCAAATATTAGTTCATAATATGATACTAAGCTAGTTGTTACTCTCTTATGGTTCACTTTGATGATTTATGAGACCGTTATCTCTTGATCCAAAAATAATGAATAACTAAAATACATAAAGATCGTTAAATATGATCATTGATTTTATGTACACTACAAAAAATGCATTCTAAAACGGCACTTTCAAACAACATTTTTACAAAAGCGCCGCCGATGCATAACATTGCGGTGCTTACAACTACAATTCCATTTAATTAAAGAACATAATGGCACTGCAGACAGGGACATTAAAGCCGTATGCAATAACGACGTTGATGTTAGGAAGCGCCGATAAAGAATAAAAAAAAAATCCTTCGATTGTTGCTTTCATTAGCTCTACATATTCACTTCAACCCTTGTTATTGGATAATGCAGGAAACAAAGGCGGCCAGGAGAAGATAAGCCAATTAGGTTATTAGTTAAAGCAAAAGTCGTTATCCGTTATTAAATAGAACAATTATCTAGATTTTCTATTGAGATCACGTATATTCATCCTTGATTATTTCAAATTTGAGTAATCCTTTCTATATATTTATCTCCTTTTTATTTTACTTCATTTTTCTTTCTTTCACTTTGATATGTAAAAACAACATAGGGATTTAATGGCCACGTTGGACAAAAGCTGGCTGGATATTGGGAATCGTTTGGACCCCAACTATATAAGAAGAGTTGAAACATTTCTTGATTTTGCGTTTCAGCACACAAAATTTGGGAACCTCATATATTGCCCATGCCGAAAATGCTTCAATGGTCGTCTGATGACAAGAAATGAAGTTAGAGAAGATTTGATCAAAAGTAACATACTTCGTGGTTATACATATTGGGACTATCATGGTGAAGATAGACATGCTACCACAGGCAGTGAGGATGACGAGTTAGAGCTTGATAATGAGGTTGAATGTGATGAAATAGACGAGTTGATAGCGGATACTTTACCATGGTTTAATCATGAGAATGTCAGAGACCAAAGATATGAGATGGAGACTACTAGCAGTAGTGTACCACAAAAAGAGGTTGAAAGAATTTTGAGGGTCATTCAAAATGCTAAGGCTAGCATATATCCTGGGTGTGAGATTTCTTTATTGTCTTTCATCTTAAAACTTTTACATATGAAATGAGTTGGGGGAATGAATAACACAGAGGTTTTACCATGTTGCTTAAGGAGTTAAAGAAAACTTTTCCTAAATGTGAGATGCTACCAAAGTCCTACTACGAGGCAAAAAGATTTTTCAAGATCTTGAGTATGTAAGGCAAAAAAGATTTGCAAACATTTCTTTTCCTTTTTCCCTCTTGAGTATCGAACGATTCCTTCGCGGAATCTCCTCTTATATTCTTCATTTCTTTTCCTTTTTCCCTCTTCATTTTCTTTCGTTTTTTCACGAAAAAAAATCAAAATTTAAGATTGTGTGGGCTTGACGGTGTTGGCTTTGACTAATCGGATAGCGTAGCTCCGATCAGCCATTTCAGGGGCATTTGTTGCGTTGATTGGAACCTGTACGGGGTTGGCTGAAATTTCTAAGAAAATCAGTGTGCATGTCCGTGAGGAAGGTTATTTGGCGTGAATCCGAGCTTTGATCGCGTGGGTGAGCTGTGATTCATGATTCCGATTGTTCTTGGACCTATTTTCGACCTGTTGTGTTGTTCGTAGGCGATTTGACCGGAGTAGGGTGGGTTTCGGTGAGTTTTCGCCGAATTTTAGGTTTCGTCGGGGTGTTCGTCGGATTTAATTTTCCTGTAAGTATTTTTTCAGTCACGCGCCGGTTGTTACTTATTTCTTTTTCCAGTTTTCGGCTAGTTTGCTCACTTCCACCTTGCAGTTTTAAAAGTTTCCTTGGTCCCGCATTCGCTGTTTCGCGAGTTGGGAGCTTCGACCGATAGGATTTGGGTTTCGAAAACCCATTCCGCTCAGGTGAGTGTTAATATAATATTTACCTTGAGAAATATTTATATTAAATCTTGAATTTAATTTTTACATTATATTGTCGATTGTGTATGATTGAATACAAGTTTGAAATTCGGGGTCTTTGGAGATTTCAATTGTTGTGTTGGTTCTTTTGTGAATGAATTTATGTATTGAGTTTTCTGAAAGCATGATATACAAGAATGAAATAGAATACTGAATTTGGAGGCGATTAGCCTTTGGTAAAATGGCATTAGGCTTGTATGTTGCGTTTTCGAGTTTGCTTAGTATGACACGGTCAGATTATTGTTCCGGTTTAATTACCAGATTTTTAATTGCAAAATTGAATAGACTCAGTATGTCATCAGTTCGCGTGTTTTATCGTAGATTGTCGAGTCTTGACCATGTATGATAGTTCGGCTCGAATGACTTTATTATGGGGAATTGGGTCATGTTGGGACTAGCGTAGTCGTGGATTTAAAAAAATTGCCTAACTGATTATGGTTGCACATCTGTTACATTAGATTATGTATAGACTCGTAGTACGTGCATGCTGATATTAGTGTGTTTTTACCCCACTGTAATGCATGTTGTGTCGATGCTTAGGAGCTTGCTCGCATCGTGAGATCGATGGTGTTTGAGATGACTCGCACCTACAGACATTCAGGACGCTATTGCATGTGGCAAGTTTGTTGAGGTGCGGTGAGCTTCCGCACACACTTTCCACTAGAGAGTGCAGTAGGACGGGTCCCGAAGGACGTGCTTTGGAGATTACTCGCTTTCCCTTCCAGCGCGCTTGAGTTGGATTTGTGTCAGATTGGCAGTGTTAGGCCAGATGTTCGGGATGTTTGAGATTGTATCCGGGCGTATGGCACCCCATTTGGATACAAACAAGCCCGTAGTGGTACTGGTTCATGTTGTTGGATGTGTTTGGGTAAGACACATTCGTAGGGTATGCGGATACCTACGATATGAGACACTTACATATAAATTTTTATGGTTTTGACTTGATTGCCATACCTGGGAGGCTATGCAGGATTACGATACTGTCTTTGCCTTCATCACTTGATATTTACCATGTTTGAATCACCTGTAATGACCAACATATCTCGTAAACTTGTAATTGTTGAATATGAAATGCTTGTGTTGGCGCTTGAACTTAGAAATATTATCCTTAGAGACATGGTGTGATTTAGATTTTAGAACCTATATAAGGGCACCTCTTTCATTTTATGGATCATGTATCTAGGATTACTAACTTAATCATTATTGTGTGGCATGAATTTCCCCTGTATATTATTTTGTTATTTGTATTTAGTTCACTCGCACCAGCTAGTTTTGTGCTTTGTTGACCCCGCAAGGGGTGTGCTTCTATTGGAGTGCAGGCTGTGTTGGCGTTCATGCTGATCGTGGCGCTTAGGCCCAGTTTCTAGCATTAGGCTTGTTTTGTGTTGTTTAGTTGTGTCCACCTTGTATGGGTATGTTTTGCTTCATTTGTAATTCCTTGTTAAATACTAGATGTTTGTATATATTGATTTTGTCGCTATGACTCTGGCGGGGCGAATCGAATATTCTTATTTTGTTCAAATTTTATCGTAGTTGTTATTTCCGTTTGATTTTCATTTTAAGAATGTGTTATATTATAATATTGTGGCCGGTTACGATTCGCCTGTGTTACAGAATTAGTTCACGCATCGGCATGTTTTGGTTCCGGTGGCGGGTCGGGGCGTGACAGAGCTTGGTATCAAAGCCATTGTTTACCAGTTCACATAGAACATCATCGTATGCCACTTTCTTGAGTGAATTGGGTAGAGGAGTTAGAATTTTTGTTGTGTTGTTTGGTGTATTGTATGTGTGTTTTCTTTTACGTAGAGGGAGTGTGGTGATGGCGTGTGGTAAGAGAACCCAGGGTGAAAGATCAAGCAGTGCTGAAGAGGATGTCTCTCAAACTTTCATGGAAATGATGACACAGTGGGCACATAATATGAGACAGAGAAATCAGTCAGATGACCCATTTACTCGTCGCAACAAGAATTTTCTCAGCTTGGGTGGTGAAAGATTTGATGGTACTGGAGATTCTCTAGTTGCGGATCAGTGGATCCGTAAGGTAGAGCTTATATTTGAAAGGATGGTGCCGACACCTATACAACGTACCGAGTTAGCAGCACACCAGTTTGACGGAGGGGCTATGTATTGGTGGGATTCAGTGAGGCAGAGTCGAGATGTGTCAGAGATGCAGCGGGATACATTTTGCGAGGTGTTTGAACAACATTTTATTCTAGATTCTGCCAGAGCTGAGATAGTGAACAGGTTTCTACACTTATAACAGGGATATAGACTTGTTTCAGAATACTTAGCTGGGTTTACACAGTTGAGCCGTTATGCCACTTGTTTCATAGATACTACAGAAAAGAACATGAAACTTTTGAGTGGTCTGAACCCGTTCCTAAATAAACAGTTGATGGTGATGATCGATCGTCCTTTTGAGAGATTTGTGGACATCACTTTGAGTCAGGAGCGAGTTGACGCTGAGTGTAGGCAATAGACTTTGGTTCGACGAGCTAGAGGTTCAGAGCATAGTCAGAGGTTTGGCCGAGGAAGCTAGACAATTGAGCAAGCACAACAGCCAGAGCGTGCTGCTATTCAACAGAGAGACCATGGTAGAGGGGGACCAGTTAGGACTGGCAGAGACCGCAGAGGTGACAAACGTTCTCGAGGAGATCATCGACAACAACAACAAAGACAACCTATGAGGGGTGGTCAGACAGGAACTAGGAGCAGTTGCTTCACTTGTGGTCAGAAGGGACATTTCGCCCGTGATTGTCCAAGAGGTCAGATAAATCGATAGGAGCCGGTAGTTTGTTATACTTGTGGGCAATCGCGACACTTTTCCAGAGCATGTCCTTACAGTAGGGATGTACCAATACAATAGAGGGTGCCTAAGAGACAATTAGCACTTGCGCCTGGAGTTGGTCAAAGAGTCCCTCTCCCAGCACCGCCTGTTCGCCTCGCAACAATTCTCGGTCAGAGAAATGTTGAGGGTATGTCACTATTTTTGTTAAAGTTGTGTGTGCTAGATGTAGTAGGATGTGTGTTAAGTGAATTATGCATAGGAAAAATTACATGTTAGTGTGTTGTAATGTGACTCAGGATATATGTGTTGTGTGCCAGGTTTTGTGCATTCGTCATTTCCCAGTTGAGGGCTCTTTTTGATACAGAAACATCTAAGTCTTTTATTTCTAGACAGTTAGTTGTTACAGACCGCCTAGAGACGGTACATTTACTGGAACCCTTGTGTGTTGTGTCCCCTTTGGGCAGTTCGATTTGGTTGTGGGAATATTGTCCCCATTTCGAGTTTTCCTTGTTGGGGTACAACTTCGTGTTTGACTTTATTGTCTTGGGATTTGAGGGCTATCATTTGATTCTAGGGATGGATTGGTTGTCCAGTCATCCGGTGATCATTGATTGCTTGCATAGGTCGGTGATGTTAGCACCACCTGATGTTTCACCTCGTGTGTTGGCTTGTAAGCCCGATTTTGTTTCTATGATGTCAAGTTTTCTTGGCTCTCTTGAGATTTCTAGTCCCGACACCAGCTCTGTAGAGGCTGTGTGTGAGTTCCCTGGTGTCTTTCAAGAGATTCTTGGTATCCCTCCTCACCGTGAGGTAGAGTTTCGGATTGATCTAGTTTCTGATGTTACACCTATATCTAAATCAACGTACATGCTTGCACCTAAGCAATTGGAAGAGATGAAAGTACAACTTGATGATTTGCTTTGTAAGGGGTTTATTCGGCCGAGCAATTCACATTGGGAGCTCTAGCAGTATTTGTGTCCAAGAAGGATGGATCATTGAGGATGTGCATAGATTATTGGGATTTGAACAAAGTGACCATCAAGAATAAGTATTCGTTGGCTCGAATTGATGATTTATTGGATCAATTGAGGGGAGTCGTAGTGTTTTCACAGTTAGATTTGCAGTCTGGGTATCATCAGGTGAGAGTTGAGGAACACTTCGTTCCAATTACTGCTTTTCGGACTCGTTATGGCTTGTATGAGTTTTCAATCATGCCATTTGGACTGACAAATGCACCGACTTTCTTCATGGATTTGATGAATAGATTTTTCAGTCTGTACTTGGACAAGTTTATGGTAGTATTCATTGACGATGTCTTAGTGTACTCGAGGAGTTTAGAGGAGCACATATAACACATTCGCATTGTTTTGCAGACACTTAGAAAAAATCAGTTGTATGCGAAGTTCAGTAAGTGTCATTTCAGGGAGCCCGAAGTTCAATTTCTCGGGCATGTCGTTTCTAGTGAAGGTATTGCAGTGGATCCCAAGAAAGTCAAAACAATGAAGTCTTGGAGACGACCGAGTAGTGTGACGGAGATTCGTAGTTTTCTGGGTTTGGCCAGTTATTACCGACGGTTTATTGAGAAATTTTCACTGATTGCGGCACCACTCACTCACTTAACAAGGAAGAATGTTCCTTTTGTTTGGTCAGAAAAGTGTGAATAAGCTTTTGAAACTTTGAAGCTTCAGTTGACTTCAACACCAGTGTTGACTATTCTGACACCTGGTAGCCGACTGGTGGTATTTACTGATGCTTGCGGTACAGGATTGGGTGGAGTGTTGATGCTAGGCAAGAAGGTCATAGCCTATGCGTCTCGACAGTTGAAACCCCATGAAAGGAGATATCCGACACATGATTTAGAATTGGTAGTCGTAGTCTTTGCTTTGAAGATATGGAGACATTATCTGTATGGTGAGAGTTTTGAGCTGTTCAAAGATCACAAGAGTTTAAAGTACCTATTCACTCAGAGAGAGTTGAATATGAGGCAACAACGATGAGTTGATTTTCTTAGCAGCTATGACTTCAAGATACGATATCAGCCTGGTAGAACCAATGTGGTTTCAGAATAGAGTGGTGGAGAGACAAACCTTTGATCCAGTGATTACGAGGCAGATAGTAGATTTGTAGTGGACACACTGGATGAGTGCCCTACCGATTGATCGGTGGGTTTAGATGGAGGGTTGTGGTTCCGTGGGCGGCTTTGTGTTCTGTCCGATGAGGAGTTGAGGAGAGATATCTTACAGGAAGCTCATAGATCTCGTTTCACCATTCACCCCGGTGGAACGAAGATGTATCAAGATTTGAGACGTTCTTTCTGGTGGCGTGGCATAAAGAAAGACATTGGAGAATTTGTGGCACGGTGTGCGATGTGTTAGTAGGTGAAAGCCAAGCATCAGAGACCGTCTGGGTTATTGCATCCATTGGAGATCCAGACGTGGAAGTGGGAGTATATCACTATGGATTTCATCGATGGACTTCCACGGCCGAGGAAAGGTCATGAGTCTATATGGGTCATTGTTGATCGGTTGACGAAGTGTGCACATTTCATTCTTGTTAGTATGAATTAGATGGCAGATAGTCTAGCTGTGTTTTTCATTCGGGAGATAGTCCACCTTCATGGGTCGCCTGTTTCGATTGTATCCGATCGAGATCCAATTTTCACAGCCCACTTTTGGCAGAGCTTTTAGCAAGCAATGGGTACTAGATTGGACATGAGTACATCATATCATCCACAGACAAATGGCCAATCTGGGCGAGTGAATTAGGTAGTGGAAGACATGCTTAGAGCATGCATTTTAGACTTTGGAGGCAGTTGGAAAGATCACCTACCGTTGTGTTAGTTTGCGTAAAACAATAGCTACCACGTAAGTATTGGCATCTCACTATTTGAGGCACTCTACGGACGACCTTGTAGGTCCCATGTTTGTTGGGCAGAGATTGGAGAGTCAGTTGTGATGGGGCCAAATGTGATAAAAGAAACTACTGAAAAGATTGAGCTGATTAGAGCGCATCTGTTGACAGCCTAGAGTATCGTTGATAGGAAGCGTAAGGAGTTAGAGTTTGATGTTGGTGACAAAGTCTTTCTGAAAGTTTCCCCGATGCAAGGAGTTGTTAGGTTTCGAAGTCGAGGGATGCTTGCACCGAGATATGTAGGGCCCTCTGAGATTACTGAGAGGATTGGATCAGTGGCCTACAGATTGGCTTTGCCGCAGAGTATGTCAGGTCTCCACGACGTGTTTCACGTATCCATGTTGCGAAAGTGTTTGGCAGACCCGTCACAGATTGTGGAGCCCGCTGAGTTGGAGATTTCGGATGAGTTGACTTATCCAGTGAGGCCAGCATCCATTGTTGATGATGACGTGAAACAACTTTAACAGAGGACGGTGAAGTTAGTGAAGGTCCAGTGGAGCAACCAGGAGGGTGACATGACTTGGGAGCTGGAGGATCAGATGAGACAGAAATACCCTGAGTTTTTCGCCTAGTCTTTCTTGTCATTGCTTTGTCTGATCTCGAGGACGAGATCTCTTTTAAAGTGTGTATGATGTAATATTCATAGTTTTATACCCCACGTCTTGAGTTCTATACCCACCAGCGGAACGCTTGCCTTTCAAAAAAAAATATTCGTAGTTTTTTTTCTTCCGATTGTTTGATTTGCCTAACTTCGGATTTTCGAAATTTATTTAAGTGGTATAGGTTGGTTAGATTTAGATTTCGTTTAAAAAATTATTTGGATGGTGGGGTGTACTCAAAAAATCTGGTGAAGCACATAGCCACCCACACCTTAAAGAGAAAAACCCTTTTTTTCTTTCTTCTTCCTCTTTTTTTTCTTTCTTCCTCACAGAGTGCGAGTTTCTCTATCGCGATTCTTCTTCGCCGGTTTGCGTCGGGCGAATCGAACGATCCCTTGGGGGAATCTCCTCCTATATTCTTCATTTCTTCTCTTCTTCTTTCACTCTTCATTCTCTTTCGTTTTTTGCACAAAAAAAATCAAAATCAAAATTTTAGATTGTGTGGGCTTGACGGTGTTGGCTTTGACTTATCGGATAGTGTAGCTTCGATCAGCCCTTTCTGGGGCATTTATTGCGTCGTTTGGAACCTGTAAACCCCACATGCTGGGGTGATTTCGGGGTTGGCTGAAATTTCTAAGAAAATCAATATGCATGTCCGTGGGGAAGGTTCTTCGGCGTGAATCCGAGCTTTGATTGTGTGGGTGAGCTAGCTACGATTTGTGATTCCGGTTGTTCTTAGACCTATTTCTGGTCTGTTGTACTGTTCGTAGGTGATCAGATCAAAGTAGGGTGGGTTTCGGTGAGTTTTCGCCGAATTTTGGGTTTCGTCGGGGTGTTCGCTGGATTTAATTTGTCGGTAAGTATTTTTTCAGTCACGCGCCGGTTGTTACTTACTTATTTTCAATTTTCGGCTAGTTTGCTTACTTTTGAGGCTGCCTTGCAGTTTTAAAAGTTTCCTTGGTCCTGCATTCGTTGTTTCGCGAATTGGGAGCTTCGACCGGCAGGATTTGATTCCGAAAACCCATTCCGCTCAGGTGAGTGTAACTATAATATTTACCTTGAAAAATATTTATTTTAAATCTTGAATTTAATTTTTACATTATGCCGTAGATTGTGTATGATTGAATACAAGTTTGAAATTCGGGATCTTTGGAGATTTCAATTGTTGTGTTGGTTCTTTTGTGAATGAATTTATGTATTGAGTTTTCTGAAAGCACGATATACAAGAATGAAATAGAATAGTGGTTGAATTTGGGTGCAATTAGCCTTTGGTATAATGGCATTGAGCTTGTATGTTGCGTTTTCGAGTTTGCTTAGTATGACACGGTCAGATTATTGTTCCGATTTAACGACCTGATTTTTAATTGCAAAATTGAATAAACTCAGTATGTCATCAGTTCGCGTGTTTTACGTAGATTGTCGAGTCTTGACCATGTATGATAGTTTGGCTCGAATGACTTTATTATGGTGAATTGGGTCACGTTGAGACCCTAGCGTAGTTGTGGATTTATGAAAATTGCCTAACTGATTATGGTTACGCATATGTTACATTAGATTCTGTATAGACTCGTAGTACGTGCATGATGATATTAGTGTAAGTGTCTTTACCCCACTATAATGCCTGTTGTGCCGGTGCTTAGGTGCTTGCTCGCATCATGAGGTTGATGATGCTTGAGATGACTCGCACCTACAAACATTGAGGATGCTATTGCAGGTGGAAAGTTTGTTGAGGTGCGGCGAGCTCCCGCACGCACTTGCCACTAGAGAGTGCAGTAGGACGGGTCCCGGAGGACGTGCCTTGGAGATTACTCATTTTCCCTCCCAGCATGCTTGAATTGGATTTGTGTTAGGTTGGCAGTGTTAGGCCAGTCATTCGGAACGTTTGAGCTTGTATCCGGGCATATGACACCCCATTAGGATACAAAGAACCCCGTAGTGGTACTGGTGCACGTTGTGGGATGTGTCTGGGTGAGACACATTCGTAGGGTATGTGGATACCTACGATATGATACACTTACGTATAAATTTTATGGTTTCGACTTTCGACTTGATTGCCATACCTAGGAGGCTATGCAGGATTACGATATTGTTTTTACCTTCATCACTTGATATTTACCATGTTTGAATCACCTGTAATAACCAACATATCTCATAAACTTGTAGTTATTGTTAAATATGAAATGCTTGTGTTGGCGCTTGAACTTAGAAATATTATCCTTAGAGACACGGTGTGATTTAGACTTTAGAACATTTATAGGGACACCTCTTCCATTTTATGGATCATGTATCTAGGATTACTCACTTATTCATTATTGTGTGACATGGATTTTCCCTGTATATTATTATGTTATTTGTGTTTAGTTTACTCGCACCAGATAGCTTTGTGCTTTACTGACCCTGCAAGGGGTGTGCTTCTATTGGATTGCTGGCAGTGTTGGCGTTTCTGTTGATCGTGGCGCTTAGGCCCAGTTTTCAGCTGTAGGCTTGCTTTGTGTTGTTTAGTCGTGTCCACCCTGTACGGGTATGTTTTGCTTCCTTTGTAATTCCTTGTTAAATACTAGATGTTTATATATGTTGGTTTTTGTCACTATGACTCTGGCGAGGCGAATCAAATATTCTTATTTTGTTAAAATTTTATTGTAGTTGTTATTTCCGTTTGATTCTCGTTTCAAGAATGTGTTATATTATGATGTTGTGGCCGGTTATGATCTGCCTGAATTACGGAATTAGTGGCATTCAAAAGGCTAAAACAAACAAAGACCGTGAATGCGTACCAAGAGGCATTCAAGAAATTGTCCCATAAGGTAGATAATCTTCCAGAAATTTCTTGGTGGGCTGTTTATTGCAGGGTTAAAGGATGAAATTCGTTAGGACGTAAGCGTCAAGCAACCGAAGAAACTGTCTGAAACGATCATCGTTGCTCACCTCATTGAAGAGCGAAAACAGTTCCAATGGAAACCAGGGAATCAATTCCGACCAGCAACACCTTCATACCATCCATGACCTCAGCAGAGTTCCACAGTGGAACTTCTTGGTCCTTCTCATTCTCAGCGAACACCACAGACAGCTGGTAATTTCAATGGACCTATTCGGCGTCTCATGGGACCTGAAGCCAGGGAGAGGCGTGAAAAAGGATTGTGTTTCTATTGTGACGAAAGGTACGTACAGGGACACCGTTGTTCAAAACCTCATCTGTTTATGATGGTTGATGTGTAGCCGGATGAAGATGACAATGATGTGGACATGGACCTAGAGCGGCCAGAAGAAACAACGCCTGAAATATCGTTCCACGCCTTGGCTGGAACCACCCATCCACAGACCTTTCGCATAATCGGAAGGGTGGGAAATTGAGAGGTGACAGTTTTCATTGATGGGGGTAGCACCCACAATTTTATTAATCAATCTGTGGTCACCAAATTGGGATTGCAGGTAGTCCGTGGCAAAACATTCCAGGTAATGGTCGGAAATAAAGAAGTAATCGAATTGCACAGGACGTTGTTTGGGTCTCTCCCTCTCAATTCAAGGGTTCACAGTGCGAGCGGATTTTTACGTACTTCCCGTGGCAGCATGTCAAGCCGTTTTGGGGGTGCAATGGTTGGAGACGTTGGGTCTGATTGAGACGGACTACAAACAGCTCATAATGTCTTTCACATGTGATAGGGGCATAATTAGGCTATTTTAGTACCATATTTCTATACATATTTTTAGCTATTACTTGTTAATTATGGTACTAATTACTATTTTCATGTTTGTGTAGGTTTCCAATTACAATATTTTAAAATAGAAGCAAATTGGCAATTTAGAAATACTAATTGCACAAGAAAATATCACAAGCAAGGAAATCACACAAACAAGGAAACAAGGAAACAAGGAACCCACACCAACAAGGAAACCACAGAAAGAAGAAAACAAGAATAAAAAGGGGACGATACCTGGCTTTGAGCAATATCATCCATCCACGACTTTCCTCACCAAACCCTAGCTGCTGTCACCCAAAATTCATCCACAGCCGCAGCAAACCACAACCTCATCATCATCCTCACAACAACAATCATCCTCGCAACATCAGTTACACCACCACCAACATCCATCTCTTCCACTATTCATCGCAATCCAACAATCGCCTCCATCACCTTCTCTTACCATCTTCGATAAACCCTCACCTTAGTCCCTCTCGCTCTCTCTCTATCCCTGATCGTCGCCAACCCTAAACCCATCGCCACCGTCTTCATCTCTCTATCAGCCGATCGTCGCCACACATTCGCAGTCCAATCTCATAGCAAAAGCAAAGATAGAGAAGAAAGAGAGGTGAAGCAGATCGCGAAGGAGCATATCGCGTGAGGAAGGTGAAGGAAGAGATATTGCACTATTTGCACCCCAGTTTCCACTCAGTACCACCATGCACAGGCGCAAGTGTTCTTTCTAATCTCTTTCTCTTATTTTTAGTTTGATATTAATTATGTATTGCTATTCAAACATAATTAATATGTCTAGCTAAACTCCTCTTAATTAGGGGTGGATTCGAAGCCCCGAACATGTGCTTTATAAATTAATTGAATTTAATCTTCCTTGCTATTAGTGATTGTGTTTTGCTTAACTGCTTTATAGAGAACTTTTCTTTGTATGTTTGTTAAGGTGGCCAAATTAGTAAGCATGCTAGGATCTGGGGCTAGAGTATAGGAGGATTTCACCTAATTGTTATGATTTTGTACTCACAAGTAGTAAATACCAAGGAACGTTGGTAAGGTTAAGTAGAAACCTAGGCAAGAACAAGATGATGATCATACTTGTAATTGCCTAGTCAGTGTTCATATTTTCCACAAAACTTAATGATCTTAGATTGTTGTCTAACTTGTGATTCCTGTTTACATAGCATGATAAGAATAGTTTGAAAGTGACGCTTAGTTTAATTCAACGAACTTGGGAAAATAATAAGATTAATGCAGTGCAGTCACGGTTAGTATTGAATATTGTCTCTCATGAGTTAGCAAGTGATTATTGAAGATTGATTTATAAGCATATGTTTGGTGTGTGGAGATAAACCCTTAGCTAATTTCTCATCTTTGTCATCCATTTAGTTTTATTATCTTTATAGTAATTTTTGTAGTTATATTCATAGTTTAATTTAGAAAATTCAATCCCCTTTTATTTAATTAATTAGGTTGTTAGTTGTCATTTAGTTATTATTAGTGTTAATTAACAAGCCCTCTAATCCCCGGTCTAGAACGATCCCTACTTATTCTCTACTACAATCACAAAGCAGTGTATTAAGTTGTGTGCTACTAAAATAGCGCATCAATTTTTGGCATCGTTGTCGGGGAAATCGAGAGGTGACAGTTCTCATTGATGGGGGTAGCACCCACAATTTTATTGATCAATTTGTGGTCACCAAATTGGGGATTGCAGGTAGTTCGTGGCAAAACATTCTAGGTAACGATCGGAAATAAATAAGTAATCGAATGCACGGGACGTTGTTTGGGTCTCTCCCTCTCAATTCAAGGTTTCACATTGCGAGCGGATTTTTACGTACTTCCCGTGGCAGCATGTCAAGCCGTTTTGGGGGTGCAATGGGATGAGACATTGGGTATGATTGAGACGGACTATAAACAACTTAGAATGTCTTTCACATGGGGTGGCCAAAAGCAAGTGTTGCAAGGATTGACCAATGCTGTTATCACTCCCATGAGTGACAAGGAAATCATGCACTTATCAGGTACGGGTTTCTTTGTTCATATGATTGCAGATGAGGTGCCCAAACAAGCTGCCAAAGTGCCACCTGAACTCAGCTCGCTACTAGCATAATTTGCACATATATTCGAGGAACCGACCGAATTACCTCCTAAGCGCAATCAGGACCATCGGATTCCCTTACTTCCGAACCATCCACCAGTTAACGCTAGACCGTACAAGTACCCGCATTACCAAAAAAATGAAATCGAAAAGCTTGTGAAAGAATTCCTTCAATTCTGAATTATTCGGCCAAGCAGAAGTCCCTTTTTGTCACCGGTGTTGCTAATAAAAAAATCGGATGGATCATGGCGCTTTTGCGACGACTATCGAGCACTCAATGACATCATCGTCAAAGACAAATTTCCAATTTCGGTCATTGGCGAGCTGTTTGATGAGTTACATGGAGCAAAATTCTTTTCAAAGCTGGATTTGCGTTTCGGGCACCACCAAATAAGAGTCCAATCGGAGGACATATCGAAGACTGCGTTTCGTACCCACGACGGACACTATGAATTTCTTGTGATGCCATTTATATTAACAAATGCACCTGCCTCCTTTCAGAGCCTTATGAACGACATATTTCGCCCCCATTTGCAACGATTCATTTTAGTTTTTTTTTATGATATATTAGTATATAGTAGGTCTTGGACGGATCATCTTCAACACCTAAAACAAGTATTACAAATTTTGTCTTCCCACTGTCTGTATGTGAAACTCTCCAATTGTCAATTTGGGGTTATTCAAGTACGCTATTTGGGTCACTTAATTTCCTTTGGGGTTATTCAAGTAGGCTATTTGGGTCACTTAATTTCCTTCGAAGGCGTGGCAGTAGACCCTGCAAAAAGTTACTCAGTTCAAAATTGGCCGGTACCAACTTCGTCTAAAGGGGTCTGTGGGTTTCTTGGTTTTGCCGGTTACTACCATAAATTTGTGAGGGGCTTTGGAGTGATAGCAACACCTTTAACCATGCTGCTTTCTAAGGGGGGGTTTTAGTTGGTCGGCTGAAGCTCTCTTGGCATTCAACAAATTGAAAACTGCACTGATTTCCCCACCTGTGCTGCGACTGCCAGATTTTTTGCAGCAATTCGTGGTTGAATGTGACGTGAGTGGGCATGGCTTAGGGGCTATTCGATCTCAGCAAGACCAACCGGTGGCCTACTATAGCGAAGCACTGAAAGGGAAGCCAAAGTTGTTGTCTACCTATGATAAAGAAATGTTGGCGGTAGTGAAGGTCGTGAGGAAGTGGCATCCATACTTCTTCGGGAAATCGTTTGTGATTAAAACTGACCACATAAGTCTGAAGTATCTCTTAGAGCAGAGAATTACCACACCGGCGCAAGCGATATGGCTACCAAAGATTATGGGGTTCGACTATACAATTCAGTATCAAAAGGGACGGGAGAACCAAGAAGCCGATGCACTCTCGCGAATTGCTGCCTTCCAATTACAAGCCTTGTCCTTGCCTATTGCGGACCGGTGGACGTCCCTACAACAAGAGGTATTGCATGATCCTTATTATGCTTCGTTGACTAATAAACAAAGTTTAAGTTGTGTGCAGCGTGATGGGGTCTATATGCAAAATGGGAAGATCATTCTAAGTCCCAACACACCACTTATTGCTGCTGTGTTGGCTGACGCACACTCTTCTCCTGCGGGTGACCATTTTGGGTACCTAAAGACATTGAGCCGTGTGTCTGTTAGCTTTGTATGGTCGGGGTTTCGCACCACCATCAAGGTCTTCTTACGTGATTGCGATGTGTGTCAAAGATGTAAGCATGATACGATGCGGCCAGCTAGGCTGCTGCAACCTTTGCCCATTCCACAACGAGTTTGGACAGAAATTACGATGGATTTTGTGGAAGGGTTGCCAATCTCTCAGAACCGGGATGTGATCATGGTGATTGTTGATCGTCTCTCAAACTATGTCCATTTCGTGCCCTTAAACACCCCTTCACAGCAGCCACGGTCGCTAAAGCTTTTGTGGACAATGTTGTGCGATTACATGGGTTGCCAATTTCAATCGTAAGCGATCGAGACAAAATATTCATTAGTTCTTTTTGGAGATCTCTTTTCAAATTACAGGGGACAGAATTATGTTTTAGCTCCAGCTATCACCCTCAATCCGACGGACAAACGGAGGTTGTGAATCGCACACTTGAACAGTATTTGAGATGTTTTACCTGTGAGCAGCCAAAGAAATGGATGGAGTGGCTATCTTGGGCAGAGTATGGGTACAACACAGCCACCCATTCGGCTACTAAAACGTCCCCTTTTGAAGCCATTATTGGAGTTCCTCCCCCTCTATGATATCCTACATTTCGGGGACAACTAGGGTACAAGTTGTGGACGACATGCTGCGCACAAGAAAAGAAATCCTTCGTGATCTTAGGCGTAATTTGTTGCTCGCTCAAGAATGCATGAAGGCTCAAGCGGACCAGCACTGCCGAGAGGTAACCTTTGAAGTTGGTGACTATGTTTACCTACGGCTGCAACCTTACCGTAAAAAATTGGTGGCCTTCCGGAGTTCATTAAAGTTGGTACCACATTTATTCGGGCCTTTCAAAGTCCTTGCCCGTATCAGTTCCGTAGCTTACAAATTGGACCTGCCAGTAGAAGCTTCAATACATGATGTTTTTCATGTGAGTTTGCTCAAGAAGAAGTGGGGACCCATGACCGAAACTACAATAGTAACACTTCCTCTAGTGTCGGCTGAGGAGACATTACTGCCAGAACCAGATATTATCTTAGATCGCCGTATTACACAAGATCTATTTTTAAGCAGCTAAACCATTCAACTTGTCATATGATGCCTTACTACTAAGACCACTGTTACGTATCTGTGTCTTTTTTGTTTATTTATTTTGCACGGGGTGAAAACAGATTTACTGTTAGGAGACTATATCGAAATTGAACTCTATCTAGTTGTTGTGAACTATGAGTTGTAGTATACTAAATCAGATATGTAGTTATCAAGTAGTTGTAACAAACTCTACAACCATTGTATATATATAAATGTATTACCCATGAGAAGATGTATCAATGACAGATCGTTCCGTTTCATGGTGTCAGAGCCATAATATGTTCTTGGAGATTTGATTTGTGTGGACTCTTTTTTTTTTAGTAGTCTTTTCCCTTTATCAAATTCTTTGGACTCTCTACTTGAGTAGTCTTCATCTCGATTTTTTTGTGTGTTTGGTTGACATCATGAGTCCTACATCTTCATCTTCAGTTTCTATGACTCCATCATCTCCAACCAATGCTAATGCTACGGTTATCTCGTTTAACACCCTTGCTAATCTAGTGACGAATAAGTTAGATCGAGACCGTGGGAATTACCTTATGTGGAAACAACAAATGATACCGGCTTTGCAAAACCAACATTTGTTTAAGTTTGTTGATGGCTCCTATCCTGCTCCACATGAGTTTTTGTCACAGAATACTGAAAGTGGTTTACCTGAGATGAATCCTGCCTATCTCTTATGGCGACATACTGATCAACTCGTGTTGAGTTGGATCAATGGCACCTTGTTAGAATCTGTCCTTGCACAAGTTATTGGTGTTAACAAATCAAAGGAAGCATGGGATGCTCTCGAACGATTGTAGTCTTCTTGTTTTGAATCAAGGCTTTTACTATTAAAGCAACAACTCCATTCCCTTGATAAGGGCACAACTTCAATGGCAGAATATCTTGATAAAGTTAAAAGTATCAGTGATGCTTTAGCTGCTGCTAGTGGGCCAATCATGGACAATGATCTAGTTTTATATACTCTTAATGGCCTCCCTGCTGAGTATGAAAGTTTCGTCACCTCGATGACGACTCGCTTTGGTGGATTTCCTGATTTCTATTCTTTGACTGAAATGTTAATCAATCAAGATCATTTACTGGAGTCTCTAAAGAATAAACAACCCAATGAACCTATTGCTTTCTATACAAAGAAAGGTGATGCTCGAGGCATAGGCCATCCGAACTATCGAGGCACAAGTCGTTCAACTTATCGAGGCACAGGCCATAACATTCAAGAACGTGGACGAGGTCGAGGATATTATAATGACAAAAGAGGTACATCTAACTCTTTTTCTCATCATGATCGATCTAACTATGTTGTTTGCCAAATATGTGAGAACCAGGTCACAAGGCAGGAAAGTGCTTTAACCGTTATGATCCTGATTACCAAGCTAATAATATTCCTCAATCATTTGAAAATATGTCTCTTTCGGATCCAAACCGGGAGCCTTAGACCATCTTACTATAGATGCTTCTCATATGTCAAATAAATATGGTTATCATGGGGCTGATCAAATTATTATTGGAAATGACACTAGACTTCCGGTTCATGACACTGGTAACATTTCTATTTCTACTCCATCTACACAACTTCATTTATGGAATGCCCTTCATGTGCCTGCCATTGCTAAAAATCTTATATCAGTGGAAAAGTTTGTTAATGACAACAAATGCATTATTGAATTCACACCTTCTGATTTTCTTATCAAGGATTTAATGACAAAGAAGGTGTTTCTAAGCGGACCGAGTAAAGATGGCCTTTTCCCCATTTCTCCACATTCCGTTTCATGTGTATTGGCAAGGGCTTGCTATGGTGAACACACTTCAATGGAGAATTGGGGCCGGAGATTGGGGCATCCTAATCCCAAGATTTTATCATTTTTGCAAAAGAATAAAGTCCTGAAATATTCAGGCAATAGGAGTTTTAATAAATTATGTTCAGATTGTCTTGTTGGGAAAGCTCGTAGGATTCCGTTTGTTGATTCAAGTTCTTTTTCTTCGTCCCCTCTTGAACTAGTTCATGCTGATTTATGGGGTCCATCTCCTATTATTAGTAGAAGTGATTATCGATATTATCTATTGCTAGTTGATGACTATTCAAGATTTAGTTGGATTTTTCCTTTAGTTCAAAAGTGTGAGGCACTTGCTTGTTTTATTAATTTCAAGTCATTGGTGGAAAACTTGTTTGGTCTTAAAATCAAAAGCTTTTAGTGCGATGGTGGGACAAAATTTACAGGTGGTCCATTCTCTTCATTTTTGCGCACTCATGGAATATTTCAACGTATTTCATGTCCTCATACTCAACAACAAAATGAAAGATTTGAGAGAAAGATTCGTCATATCAAGGAAACAGGCTTAACACTTATGTTTCAAGCAGGGCTTTCTAAACCATTTTGGTTTTTGATGCATTTCGGACTGCTACTTTCTTGATCAATTGTCTTCCAACCATAACACTTAACAAAAGATCGCCTTATCAAGTTTTTTTTTCCAGAAGTCCGGACTATAGTGCCTTGCGAGTCTTTGGTTGTGTTTGTTATCCATTTTTGGGTGCCTATGCAAAAGACAAGTTGGATCCACGTACATTGGAGTGTATTTTTATTGGTTATCCACCAAATTATAAAGGCTACTTATGTCTTGATTACAAAACTGGGCGTGTATATACATCTTGCCACGTTATTTTGTATGAACAGAAATTTCCATTGGCGGGATTACACAATCGAGATGATATCATCTCTTCATATAGATCTATTAGTTCACCTCCGGTGCTTTCTTTACCAACCAATCCTTCTAATCCAATCCATATACCATCCTTATCAACTAATACATCGGCTCCAAACTCCCACCACATTACTAAAACTACCCAATTTGAAGATGTAGTGGTGGTGCCACATCTCTCAGGTGATCTATCCTTCCCTATATCAGAAACATCCTCAATCCAAAATTCTTCTCCTAATGATCATATTCAACAACCAACCTCCAATTTACCATCATCTAATGAACCTCCAACATCACATTCAATACCACCATCATCACCTCAACCCACCCATCATATGATTACATGATCAAATACTAGCTTGCTGAAACCCAAATTCTATCTAGGTGTCAAGCACCCACTGCCCAAATGTTTTCAAGCTCAATTGGCTCAGATTGAACCTTATTCATTTAAGGAGGCATCTACTCATTCTGATTGGATGGCTGCTATGATGGATGAGTACAATTCTTTGATGTTGAATAATACATGGACTCTAGTATTGCCTCCACCTGCTTCTAAAGTAGTTGGTTGCAAATGGGTTTATAAATTAAAACGCCATGTTGATGGTTCAATTGAACGATACAAATCCCGTTTGGTGGCTCAAGGGTGTTCTCAATCATACGGAGTCGATTTTGATGAAACGTTTACCCCAGTTGTGAAACCATGCACCATTCGGGTTGTGTTGTCTATTGCTCATAGTTTATCATGGCAAATTCGCCAATTAGATGTCAAAAACGCATTTTTACATGGGTTTCTTGACAAAGATGTATATATGCGACAACCACCGGGCTTCAAGGATCCCACACGACTGAACTTTGTTTGCAAATTAAACCGAGCTATTTATAGTCTCAAGCAAGCCCCTAGAGCTTGGTTTACAAGATTCAGTTATTTTCTTATTGGATTGGGTTTTGTGTGTAGTCGGTCTGACTCCTCCATGTTCGTTCGTTGTGATGCTCACGGGATCTTGGTATTATTATTATATGTTGATGACATTATTTTAACCGGATCTTCCTCTTCATTGTTTAACTCGATGGTTCATTCGCTTCAATCTCAATTTGCAATGAAGGACCTTGGCGACTTACATTTTTTTCTTGGAATCGAAGTGACTCGGACTAATGACACTTTGTTACTCACACAAACTCGTTATATTCTAGATATTTTAAAACGTGCCAATATGCTTGTTGCCAAGCCCATGAGTAGTTATGTTCCTCCAGGTTCCAAACTGTCAATTAATGACGGTGATCCCCTTATGGATTCCTCATTTTATTGGAGCATTGTTGGTTCTCTTCAATATGCTACGATGACACGGCCAGACATCTCTTATGCCATTAATCAAGCATGTCAATATATGCACCAACCAACAAATGTGCATCTTTCATTGGTAAAACGTATTCTTCGATACTTGAAAGGATCCCTAGCTTGTGGCGTTCAAATTCGCCCGTCTTTGGACTTTACTCTTAGAGCATATAGTGATGCTGACTGGGTGGGATTTCTTGATGATAGACATTCAACGTCTGGTTCTTGTATTTTCCTGGGGACAAATTTAATATCTTGGACCTCAAAGAAACAATCCACTGTCTCTCGCTCAAGCACTGAGTTTGAGTATCGAGCATTGGCCACCATAGCTGCAAAGCTCACATGGATTCAATATATTCTCAAAGATTTGGGTTTACTAGCTCGGTGTCCCCCATCTTATTATGTGACAACATCTCTGCCATTTATCTCACTTCAAATCCTGTGTTTCATGCACGCACTCACCATATTGATGTGGACTATCATTTTGTTCGTGAACGAGTTCTTTGTGGTCAATTCCGTGTGTTGTTTCTCAATAGTGTTGACCAAGTTGTTGACATCTTTACCAAGGGGCTTACCTCCCTGCGATTCACTCATTTGCAATCCAAGCTTTCTGTGGTTGCTCAACCCGTTCAGTTTGCGAGAGGGTGTTAGGAGACCATATCGAAATTGAACTCTATCTAGTTGTTGTGAACTATGAGTTGTAGTATACTAAATCAGATATGTAGTTATCAAGTAGTTGTAACAAAATTTACAACCATTGTATATATACAAATGTATTACACATGAGAAGAGGTATCAATGATAGATCGTTCCCTTTCATTTACCTCGATATACCATGCGCTGCTAATTTTTGCATTTATTAGTAGGACCACCTATCTTTGTCTTGAAGTTTGACGGTTAGCATCAGGCTAATATTTGGGGGTGATTTCATAAGTGGATGATCTGGTTTTCTGAATCCATTTCTCCGTTCGGTCTATCTTTTATGATCATAACTATCATGCAACCATGTTTTTTTTTTGTCAACTATATTATGCAAATGTTTATGTTTTCTTCTGATAGTTCAAGATCCTATGAATACTTTGTGCAATTTCACCCTCACTTTGCATCTAGAGCTGCATTTGTTACACCCAATTGATTATTGAGGTTTACCACATGGCAGTGGATTTTCTTGTTATTCTTTACTTTTCTTTTTACTAGTGTCGGAGTTCGCGTGATTCAGATTTTCTAGGTAATTAGATTCATTTTCTTCAACACTGAAAGATTTAATGTAGTTCAGTGATTACTAACTAAAGATGGACCAACTATCTTTTTGAAGATCATTTTCATATTAATATGAATTTCTAGGGATTTCATGTTGTATTTAAACCAAAACTTAAGACTCTAGTTGATTCAATGGAAACAAGAAGAATAGAAACATACATTGATCCATAGCGCTTTCCCCTTTTGATTGTGATTGGATCTTTCGATTGATTCAAGCGTTTCCTTAGATTCTCTGTTGAGAGGATACAGAAGACAATGCCAAAGGGTATCTCAGTTTAACGCACAACGCTCAATCGGGGACCAATCCTATTTATAATGCCCATAAGTCATAACCCTTCAACTTATGGGCTATGAATTTCCAATTCTGCCCCTCATTGAATTAGAAATTACATCCTTATTTACACCATGTTATTTATTGATACCTTATAGTCCAATACCCCTATTAGATCACATATTTGATGGACTACACTTTAAGATAGCAATACATATTATATTACATATGTGTGCCCACATTATTGGATTTGTTCAACAATCTCCCACTTGGGCCATAAATGTTACCTTTAATGTGTATAACCTTAGGAGCTCAAAACTTGCTATCACAAGTACAGGTATTCCAGAACAGTCTCGTCCATTGACTATACTGATATAGGATTAAAGCGATTTGCGTCACATTTAGCGTAACGAAATCCATCAATAGTCACATATACCAATATAACCAAATGACATAGATCAAACATGGATGTAGAGAATGGAAATTACATGTGATGTGATCCAAACATGTCTATTTCCAACCGGTCCAACTTTAATCTTTAATGAGATCAAACATATAATAAACAGACAATTGACTGAAGACTTTATTTCTGCCCAAAAATACTAAATTACACCAATGTGTCAAAAAAAAATTCATCATAGAACAACAAAACTCCCACTAAACTATGATATCCTCATGTGACATAACACCCATATGAGCGGTGTGCTCATGAAAGACTTTGGGTGGTAATCACTTAGTAAGCAGATCCGCAATCATGGACTCTGTCCCAATATGCTCTATGAAAATCTATTTATTCTCTACTCTCTCCTTCACAACCAGGAACTTTATGTCAATATGATTTGACCTAGACGAGCTCCTGTTGTTGTTGGCATATAAAACTGTTGACTTATTGTCACAATATAACTTTAGTAGTCTTTCTATGTCATTCAAAATGCGCATCCTAGTGACAAAATAACGCAGCCATAATCCGTGGTTGGATGCCTCAAAACACGTCACATATTCTGCTTCCATGGTGGAAGAAGTTATGAGTATCTGCTTAACACTTCTCCAAGAAATAGCTCCTCCAGCTAACAGATAAATGTAGCCTGATGTAGATTTTCTACTATCTTGGCATCCAGCAAAATCAGAATCAGAATACCCTATGATCTCCAACTGATCTGATCTCTTGTATGTGAGCATGTAATCCTTAGTTCTCTATAAATATCTCATAACCCGTTTAGCTGCTTTCCAGTGACTCATCCCAAGGTTATCCAAATATCTGCCAAGCATTCCAACAATGAATGTTATGTCTGGACGTGTACATACCTCAGCATACATAAGACTCCCAATAGCGGATGCATAGGGGATCTTTTGCATCTATACAACTTCAAGTTTATTCCGAGGACACTGTTTAAGACTGAATTTGTCTCCTTTAGATATAGGGGTATCTCCTGATTTACAATCTTGCTTGCCAAACCTTTTAAGCACTTTTTCTATATAGCCCTTTTGTGATAATTCAATAATACCCCGAAAACGATCCCAACAGCAAAGCAAAATTTACTTACAGGCTCAACAGTCAATGCAAAATTGACTCACAAGCCCAACAATTAAAATAAAATGTACTTACAGGCCCAAAGTCCAACAGGTACCATGGTCCATCTTGGAGTCCAACTAATGAAATGAATTGGTTCATTACTAAGCCTAGTCCAAATCTAATAAGAATCCTACAATTTTCAAGGTCGATATAGATTATATGCTGTCGACATAAGCATATTATATGATCATCACAAATCTAAATAACCAAATCAATAATCAGCATCACAATATAATCGCATAACAATGGAGAATCGCATAATCACATAACAGTGAATAAGCAATAGAAGCATCGCATAACAGTGCATAATCACAGAATCACATGACAGTGAATAAGCAATATAATCATCCCATAACAGTGCATAATCATGTGATCATAATAGTGCATAATCGCATATCACTGTTTACTGTAACAGTGAAATCGTTTTTCACTGTTCATGAAATTGCATATCACTGTTCACTGTAACAGTGAAATCGTTGTTCACTGTTCACGAAATCGCATATCACTATTCATGAATCAATAATGAAATTGTTGTTCTATGAAAATAAGGAAAACGATTTCTTCTTTATAGTTTCACATGGAATCAACAGGAGATGCTCTGATACCAATTGTTATATTTAAACCAAAACTTAAGACTCTAGTTGAATCAATGGAAACAAGAAGAATAGAAACATACCTTGATCCATAGCGTTTTCCCCTTTTGATTGTGATTGGATCTTTCGATTGATTCAAGCGTTTCCTTAGATTCTCTGTTGAGAGGATACAGAAGACAATGCCAAAGGGTATCTCAGTTTTACGCACAACACTCAATTGGGGACCAATCCTATTTATAATGCCCATAAGTCCCTTCAACTTACGGGCTGTGAGTTTCCAATTCTGCCCCTCATTAATTAGAAATTACATCATTGTAAACCAAGATCCCGGTATATCTGAATCCCTAAGACAAAAGAAACTTCACCAAGATCTTTCATTTAAAATTTCTTTGCTAGAAATCTCTTGGTTTCGTGCAACATATATATATTATTAGTGGCAAGCAATATGTCATCAACATACAAAACCAAGAAGATATGCTTACTCCCACTGAACTTATGATACACACAATTATCAACAACATTTGTCTCAAAACCAAACGAGACAATTACTTGATGAAATTTGTAGTACCACTGACGGGAAGCTTGTTTGAGCCCATAGATGGATTTCTTTAGTCTGCAAACCATATTCTTTGGGTCTCCAGACACAAAGTTTTTTGGTTGCACCATATAAATTGTTTCATCAATGTTGCCATTGAGAAACATTGTTTTAACATCCATCTGATGCAACTCAAAGTCAAAATGGGCAACAAGAGCCATGATTGTCCTAAATGAGTATTTCTTTGACACCGGAGAGAAAGTCTCTTTATAGTCGATGCCTTCCTTTTGAGTGAAGCTTTTAGCTACAAGACGAGCTTTATATCTTTCCACATTACCTTTTGAGTCCTTCTTAGTTTTGAATATTCATTTACAACCAATAGACTTTGCATTTTCAGGTAATGGGACAAGATCCCAAACTTGATTGTCTTGCATAGATTTGTACTCCTCATTCATAGCATCGATCCATTTTTTAGAGTTAGAATCCTGCATGGCTTGATTGAAGTTGATTGGATCATTGTCCACCAATTCATCATCATTTTACTTATGTTCTTGGAGAAAGACCATATAATCATCCGGAATAGCTTTTCTCTTTTCTCTCATGGATCTCCTTAATGGCATTTGATCTT
Organism: Berberis thunbergii; assembly: GCA_003290165.1. Taxonomy (NCBI): domain Eukaryota; kingdom Viridiplantae; phylum Streptophyta; class Magnoliopsida; order Ranunculales; family Berberidaceae; genus Berberis; species Berberis thunbergii. The sequence goes on from QNQO01000649.1 coordinate 161,235, forward strand.
GAGGTTGTTAAGTTTGTTTCTCTGGAATATTTACTTCAATTTGAGCAGGGAGTAGTTCAACATTGTTCTGTTGAGGTTCCAAATCTGCTTATTGATCAATGACAGGTATTGGAACATGTACATTGTCAACAACAGTAGTAGGAGTCGAAATTGATTCCTCCCCAAAGACAATGTCTCTTACCTTATTTCTCCCCCCAAACTCGACATCCTCAAAAAACGTTGTTGTCCCCATTTCAAAAATGGACTTAATAGTGGGATTATAGAACTTGTAGCCCCTTGATCGCTCAGAGTAGCCAATGAAATAGTTGCTCACTGTTTTAGAGTCCAATTTCTTTTCATTTGGCCGATAAGGCCTGGCTTCAGCTGGACATCCCCAAATGTGAAAATGTTTTAGACTAGGTCTTCTACCTGTCCAAAGTTCATAAGGTGTTTTGGCAGCTGCTTTAGTTGGTACTCTATTAAGGATGTAAGCTGCAGTCTTTAGTGTTTCTCCCCAGAGTGATTCAGGCAAGGTAGAATGACTTATCATACTCCTTACCATGTCCTTAAGAGTTCGGTTTCGTCTTTCAACTACACCATTCATGCTAGGTGATCCCAGCATGGTGTACTGTGGGACGATTCCACATTCCTCTAGAAATTTAGCAAATGGTACTGGACGTTGTTCACCGTAACCGTCATATCTGCCATAATACTCACCACCACGGTCAGACCTGACACTTTTAATTCGTTTGTTGAGTTGGTTCTCAACCTCAGCTTTGAAAGCTTTGAACATGTCCAGTGACTCAAACTTCTCATGAATGAGATATAGGTACCCATAGCGTGAGTAATCGTCTATGAATGATATAAAATATTGTTGACCATTCCAAGAAGCCGAAGGGAATGATCCACAAATATCTGTGTGGATCAATTCTAAGACGTCTGAAGTTCTGTTTGCACCCAATCTCTTTTGTTTTGTTTGTTTTCCCTTGATGCACTCAATACAGACATCAAAGTCTGAAAAATCAAGAGAATCTATTTATGCCATCTGACACAAGTCTCTCCATTCTCGTTTTCGATATATGTCCTAGACGTTTGTGCCACAGTTTTGATGAATTTCCTTAATTTAGCTTACGCTTAGTACAACGTGATTCCACATGCAAGGTTTCATTATACGAGGCAATAGTGTCAAGAAGATATAGGTTATCAAATGTGCTTAAAGAACCAGTACCAATAATATTAGAATTTAATGAAAGACTAAATTGATTATTTCCAAATGAACAACAATATCCAAATTTGTCCAACAAGGAAATAGAAACCAAATTCCGTCTAAATGACAATACTACAAAAGTGTCTTTCAGTTCCAAATAACAACCAATTCTTAAGAGTAACCTAAAGTTTCCTATTGCTTCCACTTCTACCGATTTTCCATCGCCCACGAAGATGCGTCTTTCAGCATCATTTGGTTTTCGGTAGCTCAGACAACCCTGCATAGAAACACTTATGTGAGTAGTAGCACCGGAATCTAACCACCAAGTGTTTCTAGGTACTGAAGCTAAGTTAACCTCGGAACAGACCAAAGCAAGAAACATACCTTTTTAGCACGGCAAGCGTGATACTTGGTACATTCCTTCTTTACATGTCCAGGTTTCTTACAAAAGAAACAACCCTCAATGCCTTTCTGTTTCTTTTGTGCTGGACCCTTAGCAGCTTCATTATCCTTCTTTCGTTTTGTGCCCTTATCTTTAGAGGTGCTTGCAAAATGATCACTTTCCGTTTTGTCTTGTTTCAACCTGTCTTCCTTTTGCACACAGTATGAAATGAGCTCATTAAGAGTCCATTTCTCCTTCTGACAATTGTAACTGACCTTAAACTTACTGTACTGTGGAGGAAGTGATATCAAAACTAGATGCACGAGTAAGTCCTCAGACAACTCAAGCTTGAGTGCTTTAAGTTTTGAAGCAAGATGAGACATCTCCATGATGTACTCTCTAATGTTCCCTTTGCCTTTGTACTTCAATGAAATCAAGCTAGCTAAAACCGTGTTTGTTTCAGCCTTATCGTTTTTAGCAAAACGATTTTCAAGTTCAGTAAGGAACTCACTGGCATTGGTCACCCCTGCGGATATTGCACCCCTAAAGGCTTCTGGAATACCTTGCTTGATGAGCATGAGATTCATGCGATTGGAGCGTTCCCACTTCTCAAAGTATTTTCTGGCATCAGGAGTACTTGCATTTGTAAGAGGAGCGGGTTGCTCAATCCTTAAGGCAAGGTCCAGATCCATACATCCAAGAACGATTAACACTTTCTCTTTCAGTCCTTGAAATTTGTCCCATTAAGCATGGGAATATTATTTACACCAGCAGATATACTAGTAGCAGACATAGTAGCTGTACAGAGAATAAATTACATAAATAACATATTCACATCATTATTCAATTACATAAACATTTAAATTCATACAATAGATAAATAAATAACCCATATCAAGATACCTAGCACAACATTGTTATTTAGTCTTTGGACAGAAATATCAATCCGTAAGTGGTACTCTTCGTACACAACGAAATCGGCCTAATATTATGCCTTTCTTTGGACTGACATAATAAAAGCATGGTAAAGTAAATTTTATCACATATTTAAGACTAGGGATTATCCGGTCAAAACAATCTTCCTTTGGGCCGATTGTTTCACATGGATGTAGCATGCTCACTTATTTAAAATCAACCAACTTTCCCAACAGTGGTTGCTTTGGCAACCTATTAGTTAAATTGTGTAAAATTTAAATAAGGAACACAATAGTGATACATAAAACCAAAATTATAATCTATGTATAAATTTTGAGTATTAACCAAATTATCACCTTAATACAATTAAAACATGGGTCTACATAAATTGTAGCCAAAAATTAAATAGGTCCCAATGAAACAGGATAAAGCAAAATTTTCTAACAAGCCCAACAGCAAAGCAAAATTTACTTACAGGCTCAACAGTCAATGCAAAATTGACTCACAAGCCCAACAATTAAAATAAAATGTACTTACAGGCCCAAAGTCCAACAGGTACCATGGTCCAATAGTCACCATGGTCCATCTTGGAGTCCAACTAATGAAATGAATTGGTTCATTACTAAGCCTAGTCCAAATCTAATAAGAATCCTACAATTTTCAAAGTCGATATAGATTATATGCTGTCGACATAAGCATATTATATGATCATCACAAATCTAAATAACCAAATCAATAATCAGCATCACAATATAATCGCATAACAATGGAGAATCGCATAATCACATAACAGTGAATAAGCAATAGAAGCATCGCATAACAGTGCATAATCACATAATCACATGACAGTGAATAAGCAATATAATCATCCCATAACAGTGCATAATCATGTGATCATAATAGTGCATAATCACATATCACTGTTTACTGTAACAGTGAAATCGTTTTTCACTGTTCATGAAATTGCATATCACTGTTCACTGTAACAGTGAAATCGTTGTTCACTGTTCACGAAATCGCATATCACTATTCATGAATCAATAATGAAATTGTTGTTCTATGAAAATAAGGAAAACGATTTCTTCTTTATAGTTTCACATGGAATCAACAGGAGATGCTCTGATACCAATAGTTATATTTAAACCAAAACTTAAGACTCTAGTTGAATCAATGGAAACAAGAAGAATAGAAACATACCTTGATCCATAGCGCTTTCCCCTTTTGATTGTGATTGGATCTTTCGATTGATTCAAGCGTTTCCTTAGATTCTCTGTTGAGAGGATACAGAAAACAATGCCAAAGGGTATCTCAGTTTAACGCACAACGCTCAATTGGGGACTAATCCTATTTATAATGCCCATAAGTCCCTTCAACTTACGGGCTGTGAGTTTCCAATTCTGCCCCTCATTAATTAGAAATTACATCATTATTTACACCATGTTATTTATTAATACCTTATAGTCCAATACCCCTATTAGCACATATTTGATGGACTACACTTTAAGATAGCAATACATATTATATTACATATGTGTGCCCACATTATTGGATTTGTCCAACATTTCAATGCAACTAAAGTTAGTTCAGTCATTATTAACTAAAGATGGACCCGCTGTTCAGTGAGCGATCCCAAAAAAGTTCGGGTTGCTACATCAACTGATTCTTTTTTTTTGGAGGGTGGGGTTGAGAACTATTTCAAGGGAAGTTAGAGAAAAAATATAAATAAAACTTCAAAGGCAATCTTGATGATTAATTTTATCAGCTCTAATCAGCTAAGAATTGTCCTTAAATTTGTCGAAGAGAATGAGCTCTACCTCCATTGGGTTTGCCACGGGTAAATGGGTGAATGCCAAAAGAGCCTCACACTGGAAGGGTTCTCATGTCTATCAGTGTATGGTAAGAAAAGCTATAGTGTATGTTGAACCAAGAGTCGTCATTCCTAGAAAGTATTTGTCTGGAAACATTGACAAATGTTATAAGGGATTGTAGATTTTATTTCCAAACTTATGGCTATAGTTTTGGATGGAAGAACAGTTAGCATTTGACCTTTGTATATCAATGCAATCAACTTTAAGGAGCAATGGTTGTTGAAAAAGACAAAATTTGATGCCAGTAAATGCTTGAAGAATTTACTTTGTTGTTCCATTTGTTAGAAATATTTGAATTCTTGAAGAATTTGTCTCAGTAAATGCTTTGCTGATTGTTATCAATATTAGGCAGACAACAAAACTTTGTACAAAGCAGAAAAATTCCTAGTTGCTCGAACTGGTCAACCAGGTGTCGTCTCTCCTCCCTCCATTGGACAAGAAGCTCGCAGAGATCATTAAAAAAAAATATTATCCAACTAATCTAATACTAGACTGTGTGTGTTGTCGTAACATGTTTTGTGTGGGAGCATTATGTCTGGATGGCGCTTACTCAGAAGGGATGTTAGCTCAATCTGAACCAGTCCTATCAAAACCTTGTCCATGACTTGCCATAATAATGAAGTAAACTAAGTAAATCATAAAGTTAGGTTCAAGATCATTTTACAGTAAATAATTAACAAATTAGGAAACTAGAGTCCTAGATTAACTATAAATTGGTGGTACCTTAAGTTATAGCGGCAAACATGGATAAGACTAGTTTTACTTTTCTTCTTTTTTCTCTTTGGCTCTCCATTCATCAGAAGACTTGACTTGAACTCAAAAAAATTTACATTTGCAAACCACTTTATTCAAGGCTCTATTGGTTCAAAAGAAAAAAAAAATTTGTAGATGATGTAACTAATGGATTGCACCAATGGTGGCCTTATTTACTGCATGAAGTATCCTTTCATACTGTTATTATTCGACAATTTTTACATTATATATGCATACTTCATTCTTGATGACATGGTTTTTCAAATCCGTTTTTAATAAATTCAGGAATTGTGTAATAAGAATAAAGACAGGGGTGATGTACAACAAATGCTTCATCATACAGGCATAAAATCCTTTGTCATAATTGAGGATGAAGAGGTTAAGTACAAAATGTTTGAGATTTTGGGGTTGAATATCAACTTAGTAGAAATATAGTTACTCATTTGTGTACGTTTTCTATTGTTGCCAGATGAAAAAGACAGAAGTTCGCTCATCTCATATTAGGATGCTTGAGCTTGCTTATATAGGCAAAGATGAATCATATTCAGATGTATTCACTCAAAGAAAGGCGGTCAATTTTTTTTTCAATTTAAAATTGTTGGTATCCATTACCATTTATATTTCATATTCACTAACTAAATGTGCCTCTAAATGTAGGAAGAAATACGAAATCTTACCGTGCAACGAGAAGAGGGATTAAACTCCTTAGATGACGACCACATTTTAGCTCAAGTATTTGGGCCAAACAGACTTGGACGTGTACATTGTAGGGGACATGGGGTAAATGAGATTGTAATGAAAGAGGCTACAGAAGTAAAAAAATAGTTAGCAGACTACAAGAAAGTGGCCAGTGATGAAATGAATAAAATGAAGGATGATATGGCTATGATGATGCAAGCATTGAGGAGACTGACTGATCAAAACAATGGTGGATCTGAGACACATCAGCGGTGAGTTTTTTAAAGTGATAATAACTAGGATGTATTTTGTATGCCATCAATGATAATAGTTGTTTTCGTATTTGATCCTTATTTGTTGATTTTTCCTATAATAATTTCGAGTTTTGCTATTGAAATCTCCATGGTTAATTAGCCAGAGAACTGCAAAGCTTCAACTGAGTTTTAGTTCAACTCCACCAGTATAATTGTTAATTTTATTACTTGTTGTTTACAGGTTTGAAGTGGCTGCCTATGTGCTATACTTTGATGTATATATATCTGGATGCAGAACTCATGTTGGTTTTTCTTACATGCTGGTTAAGACAAAGGATCCTATTTTGTTTCTAACTTTTTTGGATTAGTCATGCTGCTATAGGAGAATGTGGTATATATATGTTCTTCTTACAAACTTTCCATGGTTGAACATATTGTTTTACCTATAAATATATTAAAGGGTTATATTCCTTGTGTTGCTATTTTATTTGTTATATTTTTTGTGAAGCTTATGTTGTTGATAGGGTTGGCAATGAGTCAAAGATGGGTTCATGCAAATTCGCATTGGGAATAAGTTTTAAATTTAATGCTATCAATGTATTTATTTTAGTTGGAATCAACATTTTTATTGAAGCATGTAGAGCTGCCTGAAACTGATTTTTTTTTATGCAGGTTTGTTAACATCATTGACGCTTTCAAAGTGTCGCAACAAAATATTTGTCGGCGCTTTAAAGCGTCATTACAAAGTTATAAATACGACGTTTGTATCCAAAGGGGAATTGACATATTCATTTCTTTATCGGCGCTTATATAAGATATTACGGCGGTTTAAAAAGGGTCGTAAATGTAGATTTTAACTGGCACTTCATAGAAAGTGTCGTTAATCCTTTGCCGGCACATATTATTTTCGGCGCTTTATAAAATGTCGACAATGATTTAAACCGTCACATTTAAAGTCATATAAAGTGCCGCTTAAATTTAAAAATCAATTATAGCTAAGCCCCTAAAATAATTTATTTAAAGTCATTTAATTACCTATAAATTATAAAAGACCTTCATATCTAATTTTTTTGATTTTTCATCAAAATCAACCCTACACCTGTAAACATTCATTAATTACACCTAAGCCCAATGTATAATTGATTTGAAGCCCTCAAATTATCTATAAAAAAAAAAGGTCATTACATTTAACTTTTAGATTTTCCATTTTACCCTTAACATTTCATATTTTTACAGTAAAAATCAGTCTCTCTCAAACATCGAATAATTATACATATATTCATAACATAAATTATTTGAAACATCTTATTTATTTATAAACTATACATAGGCTCTTAAATTATATATACTTATTTTGTTTAAAAATTTAATAATAATTTATTATTATTATTATTAAATTATTACAATGAAATAAAAAAATACTAAATATTTGCGCATATATATACCGAGCACATTTAGGAAGACGGCTCGAGAAATAGGGCAAAGACAGCCAACACCGCCCACTCTCCTCGAAATGCGGGGTGATAAAATCAGGGATATATACCATGCTAGATGGACTTTCTTACTATTTTTTATAAGAAAAAAAAAAAAGTAGGGACTAACGTGGCAATCAAAAGAGTTAAAATAGCAACCAGACGTCACATGTCCCTCATCAACGAAACTGCTTCGCGTGCGTTTCAATAGTCTCGCAAGTACTTCGACCTTTGCGTCCGAGTGATTGCATATCACCACGTTTCAGACTGCCGTGGAAAGCAAGTGAGCGAGCGTGGACCCTCTTGATTTGTTTTCCTTATGAGAGGCCCTAATACATACAACCGCAGTAGCGAATTCATGTTCACTCATCCGACTGTCTCACGTGTATGCCACATGGTGACATGGGATATACATGCACAAGGATAAGATATGGCCCTTGTCAAGGAGAATAAAATCGCAATTGTCAATTGATTGGTAGTTTGATCTGTTGTATGTACATGCACAAGGAGAAGAAAATGGCACTTGTCAATTGCATTTTCAATTGAAAGTCCAGCCAAAAATTGAAAAAATTAAGAATAAAAGAAGTAACTGAGTTGGTAGAGGTGTGACAGATGATGTCACAAATTCAAATCGAGGGTTGATGACATGAGCTGAAAAGGGTTAAGGGTTAAAAAATAATAATAAATAAATAAAATCAACAAAAATAAAAAAGGGTTTAATGCATAACTTCAAACGGCCTCATAGAGATGGTAATTTATATACACTTTGTAATGGATCTAGTTGAAATTGTATCAATATGCTGAGTTATACCATCTCGTCTCGGTGCCATTCCTAATAATTTTGAACACTTTATAAGCTGACCCCTGACTTAGGAGATGTTCCATAGAACAACACTCCTAATTATGTGCTCACCCGTATGAATCGCTGCATGAGAAAGATATAAAGAATTGAAAAATAAATAAAGAAAAGAAGTTTGAAACTTGGAGTATAAGAAATGTAGTTTATAACAATGAATCATCTTTAGTTTGAAGGGACTTGCATGCACTAACACTTGTTTCCTGGCTTTTCCAACTCAACTTAGAGAGAATCTCTACAAATTAAGAGTAACTTGCTTGTATGTAGTTAATTAAGGAAGGTTCTTTCTCCTCTTTTTTTTACCTAATATGAAAAAGAAAAAACATGCCATGCTTGAGAATGTTATAGCATGACATAGCACCACGAAATAATAATGTTTTTTACTCCTACATTAACGTACTTTTTTTATGATTAATGTAAAGTATGCTCAGTGGGGGTCTAACCTTGCCTAAAATTCGCCCTTAGGTGTACCTAGTCGAAGACCCTCTTGGAGGATATTTTCATTGGTGCGTAACATTTGTTCGCAATTTGAACTGGTAAATTATTATGTTGTAGCCCCCTAGTTATAATTATGGTCATGCATTTCTAGAACATAATATTTTTGCGGAGGAAATTAAAGGTAATAAAATATCAATGAGGAGCGAATCTCTAATGAGGGTGTATGCCGTCAATTGTTCATATTCACACACACTTCAAAGATCTTCATGTTATAGCAGCTATGCTACACAAGAATTAATTGTCAAAAAATTTACCATATAAGATGAGCATTGCACTGGAAATAGGTAGTTTTTTTTAATAAAAAAAAAGATACAAGTTTTTAAATTTCAATGTAAATTTGAGTATTGAAGAAAGAAAGAAAGAAAGGTAAACTTCCAAGTTGGAGTGTTCATGAAGTGAAGTTGATGAGCCAGAAATGACCCCCACCCAAGCCAGGCCTGGATAGGGGTATCTTACCAAATCGATGTAGATCACTTGTTTTAAACTGAAAAGCCTGCCATTGATTTGTATTTTTGTTTTTTTTTTTGGCTAAAACTGAAAAACCTGCCATTGAATTTTTTGCTACCACATACAAGAACAATTCTACTGGGCCTGGGTCTCTACCTGATTTGCTGTTTGAAGGTAAAAATACACTTTTGCTTCCTTTCTTTAAATATATTTTTCCCTCTTTAAACATCTTTTCCAGGGGCACATACAATACAAAGCCTACAACGTAGAATACTGTTTTGGGTTCACACTTACCTGATGCTGCTCACTCGAAGTAGTTAATTTCAGTTTTATTACGTACAGAAGAGAAATTGCATACACACCGCATCAGGTTAATAATCTGTAATGAGTTAATCACAATCACATCATAAGGGGATTGAGTCTCATTCACGCCAGAGATTCAGAGATTTCTCTAGTTAATGTTTTTGAACGATAGAAAGATTTCCAACCATAAAAGAGGCTACAAATATGTGTCATATGGTTTGCCTCCATTTTGTTTTCGACTACCATGATATCATCCATTTACTACATCAAATTCACATATTTGTAACAACTTAAAAAACAGTAACACTTTTGAGCTATTACAATTCACCAAATAATTTTAAGTCAAAACTAAATTTAGTCAACAAAATGAAAAATAGCTACATACAATAAATTATATCACCATGAATAACATCACTTGTAAGTCCATACTATTTGTGATGATACAATTATTGAATCACTTTATTTGTGAAAATGTGTAAAATTGTTTTGTGAATTGTTATAGCTCAAAAGTGTTACTATTTTTTGGATTGTTAAAAAAATGTCAATTTGGCGTATTGATTACTAGGCACTAGTCTTATGGAAAGGGCTTACCAACTTCTCAAATGACTGGGTTCAAATCTTGGGCCTGTGAGATCATTTACTACAAGTTTTATAAACTAATCTAGTGCCTTAACTAATAAAGTTTTTTACCACATTCAAACGATCTCCATCATTTTTTGTTTATTATGTATTTTTTCTTGTGGTACCCTGGGCATTTCGTCCACATTGAAACATTCATTCTTGGTAGAATCCTAATTTAGCATGGAATGATAGAATTCTTACAGAAACATGTTTTAATTTACATATGACCAATAAAATCATGTTTATCTTGTCTTCCATCTATATATTATTATTATCACCAAGTCTTAAAGACCATCACAAGTGTCATGTTCTTATGCCAAGAAAAGACTTGAACAGCTTTCCAAAAAAAAGAAGAAAAGACTTGAACAAAGTACATACATATGCTCTTATGCTAAGAAATGACTCGAACAAAGTACTTAACATATTTTCCATGGGGCTTGTTAATTTGATATCTATATAGACTAAAACAAACCACTAAGATTTATTCTCAATGTCCCACTTCCTATAATATTGATCAACTCTCATCAAGCTTACTTAGATCTCATATTCCCTAACAAAGTTGTTTTATGAGACTATAAATATGTGGTTTCTACTTCTATCCCAATCAAAACACCTTCAATTGCCAAAACATTGTAGTCTCCCTAAAGATTCTAATTTTCCACTCTTTAAGATGGCAAGAATGCTAGAACCACTTAGGCTTGGGAGGGTGATTGGAGATGTCATTGATTCCTTCTCTCAAACAGTCAATATGACCATAACATACAGTTGCAACAAACAAGTCGCCAATGGTTATGAGATCTTCCCTTCCTCACTCACAACCAAACCTAAGGTTCAGGTTCAAGGTGTCGACATGAGGTCTTTGTTCACGTTGGTATTGTAACTCCTACACTCGTATACTCTATTTCATTTATACCAATAGCATTCGCCTACTGGTTCTTAGATCTACTATGTTAACCACAGGTCATGACTGATCCTGATTTTCCTGGCCCAAGCGATCCATATCTAAGGGAGCACTTGCACTGGTAAACCTTCTAGCACGTACTTGGAAATCATGTAACTTCCAAAGTTTATCATGTTAAGTTCAGTTGTTCAAGATGATATTGATCATTTCAACATGCAAAACCTTGCTCTATGCCTATACTACTTCAAGATATATAAGTAAATAGTTATTCAACATATTTACAATCATAATATAAATTCGCCATAGTTTAGAATTTCATATGTATCTAAAGCCAATATGTTTTTATTTTCATTTTTTATATCCACATAAAATTGAAGTGTTATAGGTTGGCATATATGCATCGTATTCGAAACATGGCTTACATTTTTGAATTGGGAATATTACAGGATTGTGACAGACATTCCAGGTTCAACGGATGCTACATTTGGTAACATTTTATTCACTTATTCTTTCTGGACAAAGAAATATATTGATGAACTGAAAATTATGCAATGTTATGAAATACTTACCGATGATTGCATTAATTAAACAGGGAAAGAAGTGGTGAGCTATGAGATCCCAAAGCCAAACATAGGAATCCACAGGTTTGTGTTTGTTCTGTTCAAGCAGAAACGTGGACAAGTGATCTCTCCACCTTCTTCAAGGGATTGTTTCAATACTCGCAACTTTGCAGAGGAGAATGGGCTTGGTCTTCCTGTCGCTGCTGTCTTCTTCAATGCTCAGAGGGAAACTGCTGCAAGGAGACGTTAGCGCAGCAATTTTATCAGATCACAATGGCTAACATGCATTTCTACAGCAACAGTATAGTATGTTATCAACATAGTTCTTAGTAAAATAAGCCAGTCAAGTATTATGGCTTTGAGTGATGTACTGTAATATACTAATATGCAGTAGTTCTATAACCATATATGGTCACGAGTGTTTTGTTGTTCAGTTTCTTGTGATATAAATATATATAATCATTAGCCTTTTGCTTGTTATCTTTTGATATATAGCCCAAATCAAACAGATCTAGTGTGAAAACTTAGATAACCTCTAAAATATTATACATGTTAAGTGAACAGAAATTAACTGCAGAAAAGAAAAAAAATTGTAACGAAATTGATATCAAAAAGAAAATAAAGGACACAGGAATATGGGATTCAAAGGCTCCAAACATCAAAAACGATTTTTCTAAAGGACAAATTTGAACCAACTTGCCCAAGAACTATGTTTTCCGTTAATTCATTTGAGCTAAAATTTTGAGAATATAAGCAAATTAATGCCAAGAAAAATTTGTTTAAATTATGTTGGATTCAACAAAAGATCATTGTGATAACAACTTAATTCAGATCTGGTTGCATCGTACATGATCTATATTTTGTTTCTTCATTTGAGGTAAATTTTGGGGGAATGTATGGGATTAAAGTTAGTAACATTGTTAAATTGGACACACTTACATAGATACACATCAAAACAAGATATGTCCTTGCACCCTCATGTTTTTATGTCGACTACCAAGGATATTGGTATAGTGGTTAGGGTTTTAAACTGCAAAAAACAGGAATTGATTACCAATATTAGGATGGTGGTCAAAGAAAACAGAAGAGGAACAATAATCACAAAAAAACAAATGACAAATACATTTCTATTTATGTTTGTTTTCAAAAAATCAAACCTTGTGAGTTTTATGTTTGTTTTCAAAAATTGAGATCTCCAAAGTCATTGATGATGATGGCACAATTTTATTTTATTATTATTATTATTATTTTATTTTTTTTTGTGAATGACAAGCAAATTTTTATTGGATTTCAAAACTATTTTCTGAAATTATGATACCATCTATCATAAGTCTACCAGCTAAGCTAGTACCTCGTTAACAATAATGATGACACAAATATTTTCACTCAATTGAGTAAAAGTTTTTTTTAGTACAAAAATTGAGTTTGTCAATTGTTATCAACATGCTTCTGAAACTTTTCCGCTTGGGTGTTTAATTATTCTTTGCCTTGATACTCTTGACATTGAATGACTGAGTTTTACGACATTTGATTTCAACCTTGCACAACTTATAAGCTTTAACCTAGACGTTAGTCAACTAATCGAGGCTAACAATTAAGCAAATAGTGATGCATATAACAATTATATATTTTTGTGTTTACAACTAAGCGATCCTAAAACCCAATAGAAAGTGCCTTAGACCTAAATTTAAGTTTGAATAGGTTCCAACCACACATTACTAAACTTTTCTATTGAAAACGATCATAAAAATTAGAATAAAGGCGATAGAAAAAATTCAACCGGAAGTTAATATTAGATAAGCATGACATACCAAAATTGTCTCTTACCTCTAAGCTAGCTAATACAACTATAGGCACGCCCATTTTAATAAACTTGGCCCTGAAAAACTCCAATAAATCCTATCATAAATTGAAATGAAAACCTGACAAAGCTTTCATGAAGATTTATCCAATATCGGAAATGGATTAATCCATAATCAGATCAACCTCACGCCTCTTGTCAAACCCCCAACCTCTTCATTTGGATTATTCAGTTTTCACATAAATTGTCAATAATTATGCTAAATTTTTTTCCAAACCTCTTCAAACCCCCAACCTCTTCATTTGGATTATTCAGTCTTCACATAAATAGTCAATAATTATGCTAAAAAAATTTCAAAACCACATTAATTTTACAAAAATGTGGCATGCCATGCATGAAGGGTTGGGTTGGGTTGGGATGGAATGCCTAACCCAAGTAGGGATGGAATGCCTAACCCAAGTAGGGATGGCAGTGGGCCAGATTTTCACGGATATCCCCCCCACTCGCCCCGTTTGGAGCGGATTTGGTTAAGGGTATATAGAGGTTGGGGTGAATACGGATATCCAAATTATATCCGTTTATTATTCGGGGCGGATACGGATTTCACCATATCGCCCCGCGGATATCCGTTTAATCGGTTAAATTACTACAGTACTCTTAAACTATAAATAGGGGATACCCTCATCTCATTCTCATAATAATCTCATTTGTTATTTCATTCTCGTTTCTCACAAAAGGGGTCTCCCAGCGAGGTCGAAGGTTGCCTCAAGGGTGGTCGAAGGGTCGGCCTCAAAGGGTGGTCTCGGCCTCAAAAGGTGGTCGAAGGGTGGTCTCGCAGGGTGGTCGCAAGGTGGTCTCGGCCTCAAGGGTGGTCACAGGGTCGAAGGGTGATCTGGGCCTCAAGGGTGGTCGCAGGGTCGAAGGGTGATCTCGGCCTCAAGGTGAGTCGCAGGTGGTCGAAGGGTGGCCGAGTCGTAGGGTGGTCGAAGGCATCAAGGGTAGTCAAAGGCTCTGAGATCCGAGATCAAAGATCTCAGATCTAAAGACCAAAGATATTTTTTGTAATTTTTGTAATCTCTGAGATCTTCATATTTTTTGTACTTTTTGAGATCTCTGAGACCAGAGATATTTTTTGTTATATCTGAGATTAAGAATATTTTTTTGTAATTTCTGAGATCAAAGACGGGGGGCGAGGACCCGACAATCCAATAACAGAACCGCAAACCATAAACGGATTGGCAGGCGGGGTGGATATCTGCCAATACGCACGGGGCGGTTATGATTTTTAATTAATTTTATAAACGAATTGGCGGGGCAGATTTGAGGAATCGCTTTTTTTGATGAATCGGAGATGGATTTGCACAAATCCACCCCGTTGCCATCCCTAAACCCAAGAGCCAACAGCTGTGTTTATACTATTCTCAATTCAACAAAAAAAAAATTATTATCCCCCAACAGGATGATCCCCAGTTCTTCAGAACAATAAACTAAAGTGGACCTTTTATTTGATCAAAATAATTATTATTTGAACAATAAACAGCAAAGAGACATATTTAGTGGTCAAAATGCAGATACTACCCATGCTGTATTATTTTGATCATGTGTCACTTCATGCAACTTGGATTCTGAAAACTGTCTACCTGCCTTTTCAAAACACTATATAAAATGTGTGATATTTTCTACTTAGATTGGCCATTAGGAACTCCAACAAAGTCTTTTTGTCCTTTTAATGGCAGAAACATCAGAGCCTCTCATTGTGGGGAGAGTCATTGGAGATGTGTTGGATTTCTTCTCTTCAAGTATCAAGATGTTGTGAGCTACTACAACAACAAGAAAGTCCGCAATGGTGGTGATCTAAAGTTGAGGTTCATGGTGGTGATCTTAGATCATTTTTCACACTGATACTATACAATTAATGCTATACACTTATTAGTTAATTAGGTCTCTCATTTATGATTTGGTTCTTAATTTTTTTTTTCAGGACTTCTTCTTATGTGTACTTTTGTGCAAAATTTTCAGGTCATGACTGACCCAGATGTTCCTGGACCTAGTGATCCATATCTGAAGGAACATCTACAATGGTATTGCTCACTAAAACTGAACAAATTTTTTTGACATAAATTGATGAAGAAAAAAATTAAGTTCGATTTTTTTTTTTTTTCTTTCACCCACCCACCCACCCCCTCCAAATGCTGTCGGTTGATATCAACCCTGTGACCTAGTGATACAATCTGTCACTGACCTTTGGCTGCCAAAAGTTCGATTGAAATGCACATTTGAAGCACCCAACGAGTGCACGGTTCGAATCCTAAAAGCTTGAGCTTCTGGAGTAAAATGGAGTTTAAGATTTTAATATGTATCAGACTCAATAGAATTTTATCAATCTTTTCTTCCTTCGTTAAGGTGACTATTATACCTAAAGTCATACCTCATACCGATCATCTACCCAACCCTCAACTACCAAGAGACAGATGAATTTTTTTTTTTATACCTTTGTAAATTTTGTGTTGAATCCATTGTGATTTTTAGATAATTAACTTAAAAGTTTTCTCTTTTGAATTGGTTTGCAGGATTGTAACAGACATTCCAGGCACAACAGATACAGTGTTTGGTAGGTTTCTCTCTTATTTTTAGCTACAATACATGCCCAGTGCACATCTCTACAAACAATAGGGGAAAACCTAAACCAAAGTTACATGTCTCTCACTCTCTCTCTCTTCACATACTCATATGGGAGCTTTTTTATTGTTTGTGTTTGATTTGTTTGGGTTGTGACAATTTTGTATATCAAAAACATGCAAGGAAATGGTGAGCTATGAAATCCCACAGCCTCACATAGGGATCCACAGGTTTGTATTTGTTCTGTTCAAGCAGAAATGCAGACAATCAGTGACTCCACCTTCTTCAAGAGACTACTTCAACACCAGAAAATTTGCTCAAGAAAATGAACTTGGCTTTCCTGTTGCTGCTGTTTTCTTCAATGCTCAAAGACAAACTGCTGCAAGAAGACGCTAATCACACCCCCAAACATCACGAATCTAGTTTCATCTTTAGTTTCCTAGCTTCCAATAAGAAAAAAATGAAGCAATTAGGGTTAGGGTTTCTGGTAAAAATAAGAAGTGGGGGGTGTAGGAGTCATTTACAGAAACCATCCCATCCCATCCTTTTGGCTATCTTATAGCTCTATCTGATCAATGTACTCAATTTGGCTCAAATATTTACGGGCTTTCTGTTAAAGTACTAGTGGATTTGTTGTTTTAGTTTTAGCTAGTTGAGGGTTAATAATATTTCAATGTATTTTACCAAACTATATCTTTTCTCTCACTCACTCGCGAGCTAACTCACTGTCTTGTGACACCGAGTAGAATAACGATTATTTTGTGAGCTAATTTTAACAGACAATTTATCGAAAAATTACACAAAATAATAGCTCAAAACACAGAGCAACGACTCTAATGTTCAATTAAAATTATTCAAATCAAAGTCTCTTATAATATTGAGGATGAACTCTATTTATAGTGCATAAATAACTTGAATAATAAGCAGTATATTCCTATAAAAAAAAGTAAAATCAAATACTAAAATAACAAGCAGTTTATTCCTTAAAAAAAAGTAAAGCCTAATCCTAAAAGGAAATTAAAAAGACTCGTAATTAAATTGAAAGATTACGAATAAGTTATTTAGTAAATAACTTTGAGAGCAAATTAGGAACCCTAAAATTCCTCCTGTATCAGTCACCCGGGTTGGAAAGAACTCGTCCTCGAGTTCACAACAACTTCATCATAATCCTTTCGCGGCAGCTCAGGAGGAAGATCCTCTGGTATCAGGTCAGAAAACTCTGCTGCTGCACCTCTGCTTGTAAATCTGAAGTCATGTCAGCAACACTATTCTCATAAGGCAGCAGAGCATAAACCACGTCTCCACGCTCAATCTCACCCAAAAACCTGGACATTGAAAGCAGGTTAGTATTATTGGCTACCAGAGTAAGAGTGGTCCTTTCCCGACGAGGTGCCAACACAATCTTCCTCCATTTGATGCTAAGGGAATATGTATTTTTTCGCCTATCATGAATAACACTGCGATCATACTGCCAAGGCATGCCTAACAATACATGACAAGCATCCATAGACACAACATCACACCAAGCATTATTAAAATATTTTCTGTCAATCAAAAAGACACTAAGCATCGCCTATCTACTGTTACCGCACTGTCTTTATCCAGTCTTGATAATTTGTAAGGCCAAAACTGTAATTTTTGGACAGCCTCTTCAAACACGACGTTCTCACAACTGCCACTGTCAATGATCATCTTGCAGACTTTATCTGCAACTGTGCAAGTCGTGTGAAAAATATTGGTTATCAACCAATCGTCCCCTGAATCACCCTTGAGAATCAGTAGACTCTTACGAACCACTAGAGTCTCATGGCCATCTCCATCATCATCGTCATACACACTCTTCAAGCTCCTCAGTTTCGTCTACCACGTCCTCCTCAATAAGGAGATTGTTGCCCTTCTGAATAGCAGTCTGTCTGCACTCAGTCGCTCTATGTCCATGTTCACCACATCTAAAACATATAATATTTGAGTTAGAATTGCCCTGTGGTGGCTGCTAGGCAAGACAAAATTCTTGAGGGCGAACTAGCCAACCGCTTTGATCACTGCTAATTATTGGCCTCCTACTATGTTGTTTTTTCACATCAAGTGCACACTGGTATGCTTCAGAAACGGTCTTCAACGAGTGAAGTCGCCGAAATAAGAGTTGAGTGTAGCCAAAAGGAAGGAAGTGACCCTTCATCTTCTCCCAATTAGTGATCTTGCCCTTGCCTTGCCTGTCTCGTGCTCGCTTCAACTGCTCCCACCACACAGATGTTATGCCTTTGAGTTTTTTGCAATCAATTTTACCTTGACATGATCTGAGACTTCCTTATACTAAAAAATGCATTATACTTCATTCAACCAATCCACGAATCCTTTGGCCTGTAACATACCAAAAAACTCGGGTAGATCCACTTTGAAACTCAGATTTTCATGACGATCCTCCCGACCACGGCGCTCCCAGATTCGAGTACGATGGTGATACGGGTTTTTGAAACTGGAATCAGAATCGTGATCTTTCATCTCACGATCACCGAAATCATGCGCCGTTAGACTCTGGGTTAACTTTGCAACTTGCCTCTGTAAATCCTTAATCATCAAATCCTTAATGTTACGATCACGGTTTGGGCCTTCCTCATTCGGAACCTGCCCGTGACGATCATGACCACCAACTTTAGTAATTGATGAAATCTCACCCCAATAAGATGTTGATGCTCCAATACCAAATGACGCCGGGCAGAATAGCGATTATTCTGCAGGCTAGTTTCAACAGACAATTCACAGGGAAACTACACAAGATAATAGCCCAAAACACAGAGAAACGACTCTGATGTTCAATTAAATTTATTCAAATCAAAGTCTCTTACAATATTGAGGAAGAGCTCTATTTATAGTGCTCAAATAACTTGAATAATAAGCAGCATATTCCTAAAAGAAAAAGTATAATCAAATACTAAAATAACAAGCAGTCTATTCCTAAAAGAAAAAGTAAAACTTAATCCTAAAAGAAAACTAAAAAGACTCCTAATTAAATTGAAAGATTACGAATAAGTTATTTAGTAAATAATTTTGAGAGCAAATTAGGAACCCCAGAAACCCTCCTGCATCATCTTGTCAAACAACCTCCAAAAATATCAACCTAACTCAAGGCATGCCCTTCCTCAAGAAACCCTAATTTATAAATTTAAAAAAAAAACTAATCTCTTTTCTTTCAAAAATAAATAATTAGACAAACTACCTCAATAACAAAAAACCCATTGCTAAATAAAATCACCATTTTCACTGAAGGATGCCACTACTCTACTTTTTTTATCTGCTGAAGGACACTACAACATTTCCTTCTCCGCCTTCTCTTCTCTATTCACAGAAGCAGCATAGGAGCAACACACACCAGCTCGCCCCACCACTTTCAACCGCATCACCACGACTTTCCACCGCTAGTCGCACCACCACTCATTTCTTCCTCTCTTTTTTTGTTCTTGTGTTTTCTTCTTTGTTATTCTTCTTCTCATTTTCTTTTCTCTTCATCTTTGTTTTTTTGTTCTTTGCCTTTTCTTTTTTCTTTCCTTCTGATTTTTTTCCCCCCTTATTTTTCTCCAATCTTCTTCTTTTCCCTTTTTTTTTCTCTTTCACCCTTGCTAAGGTTATTGGGAGTGGAGATTCCCTACTTGCCGAAATCTCTGCGAGGGCAAATGAGAAAAAAAAGGAGAATACAATAAGAATAAATTTTCTTTTCTCTTTTAAATTAACCTCCATGGGGAGGGGCAACTAGGGGATGCAATACCTTTATTACTTGAGAAAAAAACTTTTACACTTATTCGGGTGTGTATTACGACTTTATCCGAATAAAAAACTTATGGGACAAACCCTTACTAACTAAAATACTTAGAAAAACTAAAAGCAAAAACCAGACATAATTCACCAAAGATCTAGACCTTAAACCCAAACTTTGGAAAGATTGGTTAGAGACTCACGTTCAAGAGGAGTGCATGTGGTTGTTTCTGCAGTTGTTTTGTTAGGTAAATTAAATTGTCAAAAATTCTAATTGTCGAGGAAACTAGCGAGGGACCCTCCATCCTCAACGTGAAGCGTGCAGGTGATGGAAGGCACGCATCGCGAGGGAGATGGAGGGTCCTCCTTCCCTCCCTCGTTGGTTTCCTCGCCAATTAGCCTTTCTCTTAAATTGTTTGTTTGGTTGAATTTTTAGTATTCACGACGGGTATAATCATAATGTGCTCCCACTAAGTTTGTAAATCTTTTTTATTAATAATAAAGGTTTCACATATCATAGTTGTCCCTCCCTTTTAGAGGTTTTATTAAATAAAATATTTAACTGCATTAAGAATTCAAGTTGATCAAATAGATCCAAATCACACTATAAAGGTTTAAGGTTCGAACTCAGCCAATGACATGAAATTCAATTAAAACACCGGCTATCCTTTAAAAAAACAAAAATTCTTCACATGGGACCTCCATCAAAAGAGTTGTTCTGCATGCAATGGTGCCTATCCAAAATATGCAAAAATAAATAAATAGAATAAAGAGTCGTTGCACAGTGGCCAAGAATTGTGATTTCATTTTTCGAGTTAATTTCGATCTCTTAATTTTAAGAAATATTTTAGATTGTAAAGAAAAAATGTAAAATTTTTTAGAATAACATGAAATATATATAATGAATTTTGAGAGTATATGAAATATGAGAAAAAAAAATAAAGATGCAAGTAAATAAATCTATTAAATGAAGTATAAATACTAAAAAAATGAAATTAACATATAATTAGAAATTAGGAGGTGATTTTAAAATTCAATATATAAGTTGAAGAAATGATCATTAATAGGGGGTAGTTTCAAAAATTAATAAATAATTAGAAGAACATAAAATTTAAAAAAAAAAAAAAAAAACTCCAAATTTTACAAAAAAAAACCCAAATTGTTTCCAACAAAACCCTAAAAATGTAACTTTTGATAACTGATTTTCCGTATATTACGAACAGAAAATTCACGAAAAAATCCTGATATTTTATAATAAAATAATCAAAATTTTACCCTTCTTCTTTTCGTAATTAAAAAAAAAATAAAAAACGAAAATCTCATTCCTTTTGACACTGGCATTAGCTAACTAACCCCAACCAAATCCTCATGGCTCAAAACTGAAATATGTCCAAATTTTCTAAAGTTATACATCCATTAACGCGTATGTCAAGGGCTTTGTCAATGCGCTTAATACTTCTTGGCTTAAGAATGTTACCAGCACGACCGCAAAAATATGAGTCGTTTTAGATGGTGAGGAAACGGACGAGATAGGGGGTTTTGACCCCTTCCCCTCAAGATTCACATGGGTATGTATCTCGAGGGGGACAGAGGGTCACACCCCCTCCCTCTCCATTTAGGATCACTCATAGTAAGAGATAAGGGTGACATAGGGAAACTTTTTGACAGGGATAACATATGACATGGCTTGATTGAATTAATTTGTGAACTTGAGAAACTCTCAATACCAAAAATATCGTTCCCAGTGAATGATATGAATGGTTGAGATATGAACATGATCCGCACTTATTTTTCTCCAGCTGCCCCACTAGATTCCCATTTCCCAAAACCAAGGAAGGAAAAAAGGTCGGTAGCTTTTGAGGTGGGTTTTGTTTCCCCTCCTCATCTCTCATCCTCTCATGATGGCTTGTCAAGTTGTGCTTTTTCAATCAATATATTATATACCCAAAGTTATTTTCAACGAAATTTATGTGTATATGATCATCATATACCATGGTAGAATATTATTGTAGGTAGATTTTTGCCAGCAACGCTGGCTAGCTAGCTAGCTAGTCTTCCAAAACTCTTGAGTACAGAAACGTGTCTTTTCTATTTATTCAATTCTGGTTTGATGTATATCTAGGCTGTGTTTGTTTCAAAAGAAAAGATTCCAGCTTGATTTGAGCATCATAGGGGCTTGTTTCAAAAGCGTCATAGCTTAGCTTGTTTCAAAAGAAAAGTTTTGGCGTTGATGATAGTGTATCACACAAAAACCAATTTCAGAGAGAAATCATTAATAGATTCAGAGCTTCTTCTCAGCATTCTGTTTTTGTTCCTGATTTACAAGCTGAAGTAAATCTTATGAAGAAAGAAATTGCCCAACTCAAGCAAGGTCAAACTTGGCTTGAATAGCAATTGGTGAATCTTCAGATTCCCCATACATTTCCTCATAACGAAGAATTTTTTTCATCTTCCATTATTGATGATCTGGGAACTACTCATGCATTTCTCAACGGAATGAATACAATCACATATCACAAATGGTATATTAATGTAACTTTGTTTCTTAACCAAAACTACAAAATTAATATCATTGCTCTTGTTGATTCATAAGTTGATTTGAACTGTGTTGCTGAAGGTTAATTCCCTCCCATTTTTACAAAAAAAACCACACAACAGTTATTTACTACAAACAACAAACTTCATGTTCAATATAAACTTGTTGGTACTCACATTTGCCAGGAAAAGATCTGTATTAAACAAGATTTTTTGCTAGTTAAGGATATGAGCCAAAAGATTATTTTGGGAACTCCCTTCTTAACTACAATTTATCCATTTAATGTTACAGATATTGGTATTTCTACCAATATTCTTGGCAGTGAAGTTCTCTTAAAGTTTTTATGCAAAACAAAAGTTGCAGAAATACATTCTCTATAAACAGAGAATTGCTTTCTTAATTTTATAACTCAAAAACGCCAACACTTAAATTTTTTAAAACAAAAAACAGCTTATCATCGCATTGATGATCAACTCAAAGATTCACAAGCTCAATCTAGAATTATTCATTTTAAAGAACAATTATCTTCTGAGCTCTGTTCTAATCTTTCCAATGCCTTTTGGAATAAAAAGTATCATATGGTTCGGTTGCCATATGACTATTCTTTTCGTGAACCTCGAATTTCAACCAAGTCTCGTCCTATAAAATGAATTCTGAGTTAATGAAATTCTGTAAATATGGAATTCAAGGTTTACTGTCCAAAAACTTGATTCGTCCTTCCAAATTCCCATGAAGTTGTGCAGACAAAAGACCTTATATGGTCATGTAGTAGTTTTATAACCATATATGGTCATGAGTGTTTTGTTGTTCAGTTTCTTGTGATATAAATATATATAATCATTGGCCTTTGCTTGTTATCTTTTGATATATAGCCCAAATCAAACAGATCTAGTGTGAAACTTCAATAACGTCTAAAATCTATATTACAATTCAGAGTGGTGTTTTACTATTCCCTCAAATTTAATACATTTCTCAACTTCAATAACGTCTAAACTTCAATACCCTCAAATTTAATACATTTCCCAACTTTTAATCATAATCATCTTTTATCTCTAATTCTTTTAATTTGACTTTGTCCCAGTCAGAAATGAATAGTAAAACACCACTCTGAATTGTAATATAGATTTGAGGGTTGAGATTCATTAATGATGGCGTATTTGTAAATATAAAACAAGTAGAAGGGCAAAAATAATGAAAACTTTTGAAAAAAGTTGGTGGAATGTACATGTGGCGGAGAGAGAAAATATTGTGTTTTGCTTTTAGCAAAATGAAAATTATCATAATTATCTACATCATTATCGAATTTTGATAAAGTTAATATCGTTGAATGCATTTTTTTAAGAACTTTCCAACAAAATCAGTGATCAATACGAGTGTTAAAATTTTAAAAATATATATTCTATAATTAAAAAACATATAAAGTATTTCACGTTTTTAATATTTTTCAAAGCAATGACACATGCCGATCATACTAGAAAAATAAGTCGGGCCTCTTAATGCACATTTAAACTTCATATTTTCGCTAATTCAAAAATTGGGGAAGAACTCATTATTGACATTTAAATTTTTTTCTCAAATGATTCAAATTTGACTAACTCTAAAATTTATAATATATATTTTTACCTTAAAATAAGCTTATACTTCAATATTGATTCAAAGCCAAAATGAGGATAGTGAAAGAGATATTCAGTACAAAATATTTAGCAAAAATAAAATTATATGGACTGCCAACGGCACGGGGCATACTCTAGTATTATACATGTTAAGAGAACAGAAATTAGCTGCAGAAAGAAACAAAAGTGTAACGAAATTGATATATGGGATTCAAAGGCTCCAAACATCAAAAACGATTTTTCTAAAGGACAAATTTGGACCATCTTGCCCAAGAACTATGTTTTTCATTAATTCATTTGAGCTGAAAATTTGAGAATGTAAGCAAATTAATGCCAAGAATAATTTGTTGAAATACAATTTTTCTAAAGGAAAAATTTGGACCAACTTGCCAAAGAACTATGTTTTTCGTTAATTCATTTGAGCTGAAATTTTGAGAATATAAGCAAATTAATGCCAATAATAATTTTTTGAAATTATGTTGGATTCAACAAAATATCATTGTGATAACAACTTAATTCAGATCTTGTTGCACTTACATAATGAACTGTATATTTTTTTTCTTTGTTTGAGGTAAATTTTTGGGGGAATGTATGGGATTAAAGTTAGTAACATTGTTAAATTGGACACACTTATGAAGATACTGTCAAAACAATATATGACATCGCACCCTCATGTTTTTATGTTTACTACCAAGGATATTGGTATTGTGGTTAGGGTTTTTGATGTAGGAGGATCCGAGTCAGATGATGCTGAGTTGTCAGATAGTACGTTGTTGGTGCTGAGATACCATGAGTTGGCAGATCAGTGCAAAGATAGCAGAAAATCGTGATTTTTTCCTAATTGGGGCAGTTTTTTGTGTGTTTCGGTATTTTGGCGATAACTTTGGCTACAGTTCTCAGAATTGCGCATATGACTCCAATTCGGAAAGCTCTTGGCGGCGCACACGACATGGTCATGCATCTATGCTCGGTGCACATATTTTTAAGGCCAAAATCCACTATTTTCCCTCCCAAATCCACAAATTTAGTAGGTTTTCTCTTTTCTAGTAATATTTCAATTATTGCTTAGGAAGTTATTTTGAACCCGATTTGGGCCAGATTTTTGATAGATTTTTTATTTTATTACGTATTTCATTTTAGCTTGATTATTGGGATTTTTCTATTTTTGGTAAAATTCTAATAATGTCGAATTTTAGCTATATAGCCAGGCTTGTGGGCTGATTTAGATATACTTTTGATTTTGATAATTTGAATTGAACATTAGAGTATTTCTCTGTTTTTTGAATAATTCTCTTGTGTTCTTCCCTGTGAACTATCTATTAGAACCAGCCTGCGGGATTATCGTATTTTATGTGCCGTTGGCACAATAAAAGTTAAAAACTTGTCAAAATATGATCACCCTTGAGTTTTCAATACCACCATCATCAATAATTGAAGAAAATTAAATAAATATAAAAAATGTTGGGTATGGGAGTCGAACCCATGCATTCTTGATTCTTTAAGTTCTATGCGATCCGTTAGATTCATATATTTGGTTAAATTTCAGTCGTCTTTTATCTCTCACCCCAATCAACATCATATTTTGTATATATAACAAGGGTATTTCTCATGTTGTTGACACGATAAAAGTTTAACATGATAAATAAATTTTATTCTACTTTAAATATCAAGATAAATAAATATTAAAATGTTGGGTATGAGAATCGAACCTATGCACTTTTGGTGCTTTAAGTTTTATGTGATTCGTTAGATTCTTATATTTGAGTAAATCACAGTTGTCTTTTATCTCCAACCACAAACACCGTTCTGATTTTAATATAGAATAAATATAATACTATTAGTTTTCTCGCGATAGTGGTTGATGAACACATGAAATATAAATATAAGGCATATAAGAATGAATTTTAGTTTTATACATTATGATTTTTTTCTTGATAATAATTTGTGTCTCTGTCTATAACATAGTAATTGAAATTCATTGTTATGTGCGTAGTTTCATTAGATATCCTAAAAAAGACCTCTGAATTTTTCAGGAACCCCCAAAAGCCCTCCTAATCTTTTGGACATTCCGAAAAGCCCCCTCGTTCAATTACAAAAATGTCTTTCCCTAACACAAATTATGATGTTGCCCCTACCCATTCACAAAATTTCAAACTTACCCCTTCTCATTCATCAAATCTCGAAAATTCCTTCCACGATATTGAGCTTACCCATTCAAAAAAAAAAAATCCAAACTTACCCCACACCAAATCTTGAAAATGCCCATTCATCCCTCCCATTCTCATTCTCCAAATTACAAAAACGTCCATCCCTCTACAAATTAGGATATTGCCCCTACTCATTCGCAAAATTTTGAAATTGCCCCACCAAGTGTTCTAAAACTCGTTAGGCGCTGGAGGGGCAACGAGCAGGTTCCTAGCGCCTAGGCGGTCTTAGGTTTTGTATTATGACTTTAATAATTTACAAAATTAAGCATAATACTTTATCAATTACATCCAATTTAGTGCCAATATACATATGCAAAATTTAAAAACATGAAAAATTAACAATCATGAACAAAATTTATTAAAACTCAAATGACTGAAATTGGTCATGATAGGTACTTTATATAAATTTGAATTTGTGGACAAATATCCAAACCTATTCTTTTATTTTTCTTCAAATTGCATGAATAACCTTAGTCATGTTTGTTAAAATCTACATTAATAAAATTAGTACCGGCAGATCCTTTGAGAATTCTATTAAGTAATCATCATTTGCTACATTTAGACATATACTGAATAAAAACAATTAAACAGTTTATTTCTATAAAAATAATAATAATAAAAAATAAGAACACAATCAGCCTTATTAAAAAATATAAATAAAATAAAATAAATAAAAATCGCCCAGACTGCCTAGACCTCGCCCAGACTGCCCGCCCAGCCATTAATCTGGGCGATTTTTCACCTTCTAGCGCTTAGGCCAATTTTTAGAACACTGGCCCCACCCCCTTCACCACATCCTAAAAAACCCTTCCCATCCCTATTCGCTAAATTGCTAAATGTCTCTCCTCAAGACTTTGGTTTTTCAGGATTGTCCCATTTTTATTTTCTAAGTCAATTCAACCTAATTTTACATATGGGCAAAATTATGGCCTACAAGCCTATAAATTAAGCCCAATGAAGAAGAGATCTAATAGCAATCAACTTTTTGAAGTTAATCATTTTATTAAATCAAAATAAACATTTTTTCCCTCTAGAAATAACATGTTTTATTGAGTTGGGGTAGTTAGGACAGTCAAATTGATAGGGAGCAAAGCCCCAACAAAGAGAATATGAAAGTAGTATATTATAATGATGATATGTATAAATAAATTATAATAATAGATCGATGAGAAGTAAAAAAATATCATTAATCAATGTTTTGGTAAACAATAATTTATTTTCATATTTGGTCATTTAGTGACCTATTTGGGGAGTGTTGAAGACACAACCCAAGGATCAGGGTGTCATGCCAACATCACGGGCACATGCCATGTGAAAAGTGTATGGCCAATGACACGGCTGGTTCACTAGTATTAATAATAAAAAATAATAAGTTCAGTGATACATAGTTTAAATTGGTGCAATCACTACACCAAATTGGCATATTTGTAACAACTTAAAAAACAATAACATTTTTTAGCTATTACAATCCACCAAACGATTTAAAGTCAAAATTAAATTTAGTCAACAAAATGAAAAATAGCTACATAAAAAAAGTGATACAATAAATTAGATCACCATGAATAGCATCACTTGCAAGCCCATACTATTTGTGGTGATACAATTATTGAATCACTTTGTTTTTGAAAATGTGTAAAAGTGTTTTGTGGATTGTTATATCTCAAAAGTGTAACTATTTTTCGGATTGTTACAAAAATGGCAATTTGGTGTGGTGAATAAAGTTGAAACACCCTAAAATACCGGTCCAACAAAGAGTTGGAGTTGGTGTTGGTGTAATTGAGACAATAATTGGGTTCACATAGCAACCCCCTAAATATATGACCATGATAGAATAACTACTGAATTACATAAATTAAGGTTGTGTTTGGTTATTCTTTGAGGGAAATATTCCAAACATGGCAACAGGTGAGAAGGAAAACAAATACGGGAATATGGTTTTATTCAAAAGTGATATCAAATTAGATGGTTAAAGAGGACTTGGTGAAGGATGCCATATAGTGAGATTTATTTGCATAATGAAGGCTCTAGAAACAAGGTCATATGCCCATGCACACACTACTGAAGATGAGAAAGTGGGTACTAGGAAGCACAAAACAGAGACCAAGGGACATGATGCTGAGCAGACACCTAAGAAAACCAAGGCCGAGAACGACCACAATGGTGATCTTAATGGCAAATCTGAAGCAGATACAGCAGCCGAATTTGAAGAGTTTGCAAGGTTATCAGAGAGAACCTTTCAATTGAACAAATGAAAGAGATACTGGAAATAAATGGTCAAGAGACTTCTGGGTCTGATCACGCTGTAATCATCCGATGGTTAGCAGTAGACCACATTGCTTTCATTTTTCAGGTTTTAGGTTAATTTTGATGTCATTGGACTGGAACAGCCAAGACATGATGTTCTATGGGCCATTGAACAGGTGCACAGTCTGCAATGGGAATCTGGAGTGGACTGGGAGCAACTACTCGTGCAGCAATTTTATCAGATCACAATGGCTAACATGCATTTCTACAGCAACATTATAGAATGTTATCAACATAGTTCTTAGTAAAATAAGCCAGTCAGGTATTATGGCTTTGAGTGATGTACTGTAATATACTAATATGCAGCTCTATAACCATATATGGTCAAGAGTGTTTTGTTGTTAAGTTTCTTGTGATATAAATATATATAACCATTGGCCTTTGCTTGTAATTTTTTGATATATAGCCCAAATCAAATAGATCTAGTGTGAAATTTCGATAACGTCTAAAATATTATACATGCTAAGAGAACAGTAATTAACTGCAGAAAAGAAAAAAAATTGTAACGAAATTGATATCAAAAAGAAAATGAAAGACACAAGAATATGGGTTTCAAAGGCTCCAAACATCAAAAACGATTTTTTCTAAAGGACAAATTTGGACCAACTTGCCCAAGAACTATGTTTTTCGTTAATTCATTTGAACTGAAATTTTGAGAATATAAGCAAATTAATGTCAAGAATAATTTGTTGAAATGCAGTTTTTCTAAAGGAACAATTTGGACCAACTTGCCCAAGGACTATGTTTTTCGTTAATTCATTGGGGCTGAAATTTTGAGAATATAAGCAAATTAATGCAAAGAATAATTTGTTGAAATTATGTTGGATTCAACAAAAGATCATTGTGATAACAACTTAATTCAGATCTGGTTGCACGTACATGATGAACTTTTT
Source organism: Berberis thunbergii (assembly GCA_003290165.1). Taxonomy (NCBI): domain Eukaryota; kingdom Viridiplantae; phylum Streptophyta; class Magnoliopsida; order Ranunculales; family Berberidaceae; genus Berberis; species Berberis thunbergii. Next base: position 190,652 of record QNQO01000649.1, read on the forward strand.
TTCTTTTTCTTTGTTTGAGGTAAATTTTTGGGGGAATGTAAGGGATTAAAGTTAGTAACATTGTTAAATTGGACACAATTATGAAGATGCATGTCAAAACAAGATATGACCTTGCATCCTCATGTTTTTATGTAACAAAGATATTGGTATAGTGGTTAGGGTTTTTGATGCAGGAGGATCCGAGTCAGATGATGCTGAGTTGTCAGATAGCATGTTGTTGGCACTGAGATAACATGAGTTGGCAGATCAGTGTAAAGATAGCAGAAAATTGTGATTTTTTCCTAATTGGAGCAGTTTTTTGTGCGCTTCGGTATTTTGGCCATAACTTTAACTACGGTTATCAGATAATCGCGCATATGACCCCAATTCGAAAAGCTCTTGGCGGCGCGCACGTCGTGGCCACTAAACTATGCTCGGTGCACATCTTTCAAGGCCAAAATCCACTGTTTTCCCTTCCGAATCCACAAATTTGATAGTTTTTTTCCCTTTTCTAGTAATATTTCAATTATTGTTTAGGAAGTGATTCAATTCTGAACACGATTTGGGCCAGATTTTTGGTATATTGTTTATTTTATTATGTATTTCGTTTTAGCATGATTATTGGGATTTTGCTATATTTAATAAAATTCTAATAATGTCGAATTTTAGCTATATAGGGGCTTGTGGGCTGATTTAGACATATTTTTTATTTTTATAATTTGAATTGAACATTAGAGTATTTCTCTGTGTTGTGGTTAATTCTCTTGTGTTCTTCTCTGTGAATTATCTGTTAGAACTACCCTGCAGGATTATCGCTATTCTTCCCAGCGTCAGTTTTAAACTGCAAAAAAACAAAAATTGATTACCAATATTAGGATGGTGATCAATGAAAACGCAAGAGGAAAAATAATCACCAAAAAAACAAATGACAAATACATTTCTATTTATGATTGAAGTAACTTGATAGACAAATCTAATTACTTATATCGTAAATTAATAAGTAAATTTTCTATCATAATTCATGTTTAATGTATTAAACATCAAATGGGAATGAGTACAATAAAACGACACTCCTAAAATCAAACCTTGTGAGTATATGTTTGTTTTCAAAAATTGAGATCTCCAAAGTCATTGGTGACGATGGCACAATTTTTTTTTGTTTTGTTTTGTTTTTGTTTCTTGGGTTTTTTTTTGTGAAGGATGAGCACGATTTTTTATTAGATCTCAAAACCATTTTTTGATATTGTGATACCATCTACCATAAGTCTATCAAGTGAACTAGTACCTCATCGACAATGATGACACATATATTTTCACTTTATTGAGTAAAAGCTTTTTTGTACAAAAATTGAGTATGTCAATAGTTATCGACATGCTTTAACTATTCTTTGCCTTGATACACTTTGACCTTGAATGACTTTGAGTTTTACCACATTTGATTCCAACCTTGCGCAACTTATAAGCTTTAACCTTGACGTTAGTCAGCTAATCCAGGCTAACAATTAAGCAAATAGTGATGTATATAACAATTACCTATTTTTGTGTTTACAACTAAGAGCGGTACTAAAACCCAATAGAAAGTGCCTTATACTTAACTTTATGTTTGAATAGGTTCTAACAACACATTACTAAACTTCTTTATTGAAAACGATCATAAAAATTAGAATAGAGGCTACAGAAAAAATTAAACCGGAAGTTAATATAGAAAAGCATGACATACCAAAACCCTATTGAAATTGTCTTACCCCTAAGCTATAGCTAATACAATTATAAGAACGACCGTTTTAATAAACTTGGGCCCTGAAAGACTCCTATTGGATTAAAATTGTCTTACCCTACCATAAATTGAAATGAAAACCTCACATAGCTTTCATGAAGATTTATCCAATATTGAAATGGATTAATCCATAATCAGATCAACCTCACGCCTCTTGTCAAACCCCTAAGCTCTTCATTTGGATTATTCAGTCTTCACATAAATAGTCAATATTTATGCTAAAAATTTCAAAACCACATTAATTTTACAAAAATGTAGCATGCCATGAAGGGTTGGGTTGGGATGGAATGCCTAACCCAAGAGCCAACAGCTGTGTTTATACTATTCTCAATTAAACAAAAAAATTAATAAATAATAATTATTATTATTATCCCCCAATAGGATGATCCCCATTTCTTCAGACCAATAAAACTGAACAATTTTTTTTGACATAAATTGATGAAGAAAATCTTTTTTTAAGTTCCATTTTTTTTTTCTTCACCCCTCCCACCCTAAATGCCGTCGGTTCATATCGACGCCTTGACTAGTGGTACAATTCGCCACCACTGAGTCATCACACCTTTGACTGTCAAAAATTCAATTGAAATGCACATTTGACACACCCAACGAGTGCAGGGATCGAATCCTAAAAGCTTGAGCTTCTGGAGTAAAATGGAGTTTAAGATTTTAATATGTATCAGACTCGATACAATTTTATCAATCCTTTCTTCCTTCGTTAAGGTGACAATTATACCTAAAGTCATATACTTCATACCGATCATCTACTCAACCCTCAACTACGACCAAGAGACAAATGAAATTTTTTTTATACCCTTGTAGATTTAGTGTTGAATACATTGGATATTGCTCGAGGGCCCACCTCCACGTGGCACACTTTCGACTGGGTCAGGCTCTGATATTATTCTGTGACGACCCAATCCGCACAGTAAGATATTGTCCTCTTTGGGCATAACCAGCCAGCACGGCTTTAAAATGCCTCTATTATGAAAATCCAACTTCGCATATATATAACACATCACCATCTCGCACCCAGACAATGTGGGACTATGATCTCTCCTTAATAGCTAGTTCAACCCCTCTTAGAATCTATAGGCTTGTTGAGCCTATTGGGCTCTAACCCTCACCTTCCCCCCCCCTCCCCCCCACCCCACCCCATCCCCCTCAAGTCCGCTCACACAAGAGTCTCACACCCAACGAGTGCAGGGATCGAATCCTAAACGCTTGAGCTTCTAGAGTAAAATGGAGTTTAAGATTTTAATATGCATCACACTCAATAGAATTTTATCAATCTTTTTTCCGTGATTGAGGTGACTATTATACCTAAAGTCATATAGCTCATACCGATCATCTACCCAACCCTCAACTACCAAGAGACAAATGAATCTTTTTTTATACCTTTGCAGATTTTGTGTTGAATACATTGTGATTTTTAGATAATTAACTTAAAAAATTTTCTTTTTTGAATTGGTTTGCAGGATTGTAACAGACATTCCAGGCACAACAGTTACAATGTTTGGTAGGTTTCTCTCTTATTTTTTAGCTACAATACATGCACAGTGCACATCTCTACAAACAGTAGGGGAAAACCAAAACCAAAGTAACATGTCTCTCACTCTCTCTCTCTTCACAAACAGTAGGGTTTTGACAATTTTTTATATCAAAAACAGGCAGGGAAATAGTGAGCTATGAAATCCCACAGCCTCGCATAGGGATCCACAGGTTTGTATTTGTTCTGTTCAAGCAGAAATGCAGACGATCAGTGACTCCACCTTCTTCAAGAGACTACTTCAACACCAGAAAATTTGCTCAAGAAAATGAACTTGGACTTCCTGTTGCTGCTGTTTTCTTCAATGCTCAAAGACAAACTACTGCAAGAAGACACTAATCACACCCCCAAACATCACGAATCTAGTTTCACCTTTAGTTTCCTAGCTTCCAAGAAGAAAAAAATGAAGCAATTAGGGTTTCTGGTAAAAATAAGAAGTGGGGGGGTGTAGGAGTCATTTACAGAAACCATCCCATCCCATCCCATCCTTTTGGTCATCTGATCAATGTACTCAATTTGGCTCAAATATTTACGGCTTTCCGTTCAAGTACTTGTGGATTTGTTGTTTTAGTTTTGAGAAATTCTAGCTAGTTGAGGGTTAATATATTTTTGTATATTTTACCAAAAATATCAAAACCAAACTATATCTTTTCTCTCACTCACGAGCTCACTCACGAGCTCACTCACTCACTGTCACAAATTCACTGGGTTGGTCTGTCGATGTACTATGTCATAAATGTACTAACTGCTACCATCAACTCAAGGTCTTGTCAAACGACCACCAAAAATATCGACCTAATGCCCTTCCTCAAGAAACCCTAATTTATAAAAGAACTAATCTATTTTTTTTCAAAAATAATTAATCAGACTAACTACCTCAATAACAGAAAACCCCACTATTAAATAACACTACTATTTTCGCTGAAAGACACCATTATTTTATTTTTTTAAATCTGGTGAAGGACACCATCATCTTTCCTTCTCTGCATTTTCTTCTCTCTTCACAGGAGCAGCATAGAAGCAACACCCACCAGCTAGCCCCACCACTTTCGGTCGTACCACCACTCATTTCTTTTTCTTTTATTCTTGTTCTTTTTTGTTATTCTTCTCATTTTCTTTTCTCTTCATCTCTGTTTTTTTTTCCTTTTACTTCCGATGTCTTCTTCTTTTTTTTTTCTTTTTTTTTTTTTCCTTTTTTTTGTTCTTCTTCTCCTTTCTTCTTATTTTTCTTATTCTTATTCTTCTTATTCTGTTTTTTATGCACTCATATTCCTTTTCTCTGTTTTTTTCTTCTTCACCCTCACTGAGGTTGTTGGGAATGGAGGTTCCCCACTTGCCGAAACCTCTGTGAGGGCGAAGGAGAATACAAGAAGAATTTTTTTTTTAAATTAACCTCCAAAGGGAGGGACAACTATCGGATGCAAGACCTTTATTACTTGAGAAAAAACTTTTATACTTCTTCAAGGGTACATTACGACTTTACCCGAATAAAAGACTTACAGGACAAGTCCTTACTAACTAAAAATACTCAGAAAAAACTAAAAAACAAAAACCAGACCTAATTTACAAAAAGATCTAGACCTTGTACTCAAGAGTTAGACCTTATCCAAGAGATTCGGCCTTATTCAAGATATTAGGCCTTATTCAAATGAATACGCTAGCTAGGCCTTATTGACCAAGGACCTAATCGGCAAAAAAAAACTTAAAAACCAAAATGAATTTTGATCCTTAACTTCAAGTGAAATTGCCAAAGCTTCTAAACTATAATCTTGCAACTCTATGCAAGTTTCCTACTAAGCAATTGCCAAAGACGCCACAACTATTCTTCACCAACTGCCAACCTGCAGCAATAAGAACAACAACTACATAGCTCCCCAAACCTGCAGCAACAAGAATAACATCTGCAAGAACCTAGCAATGCTCACCCAAAACATCATCATTCACACCCGTCCAAATGACACCACCAGCTTCCACAACAGCAGCAACATCAACATCCACACAGCGATGAACTGTCCACAGTAGCATCCTCTTCCACAACAACAAATCTTCCACACACCATCTCTGTTATCAGTTGAAACAAAGACTCTGTTTTAAGCTGAAACAACGCATAAATAACCTTGATTCCCCACATGTTCACCTGCCAATTCATGCTGGAGATTTTCTGAAATACATCGTCTTCTTTTTGTCTAAAATAAGCAAGCCTTTTGGTCTATTTGGAAGAGAAGACCATGTAAATTTTCTCGTGAATTGTTCCCTTTGCGCCAAACTAGACAACTTATTCGCCACATAATTTGTTTATCTAAAAACATGATTGCAATGACACACCATAGACCTGCAAAATTTTGAAATCTCCCTCCACCAATCATTAATATGCCACAAAATCTTACTTTCTCAAAAGAACCATTGTTTAACCAACAAAGAATCCGTTTGAATCATACATTTTGTAAAACCCTTCAATTTGCAATATTTCAAACCCCCTAGTAATGCTCTTGTTTCAGCAACATTGTTATAGCCTAACCAAAAGAAAACTTGACTTGCAGCCACAAAAGATTCCTCCTTGTCTCAGACCATAAATCTGCCCGCTGCATTATCTTCCACAGAAGACCCATCCACAATTAAAGCAACCCATCCCACTGGCGGAAAAGACAAGTAAACTATACGGATAAGGGGTTTTGCCACCAGTTTGATTTGAATACCCAATCTCCTAATCAACACACCATATTCATCATTTTTCTTGGGAGTAGTTTTTTTTACCACACATCTAATCCAATGGTAAACATTAATAATCACATAGCTAGCCGACCATTCATTTCCTTCATATAATTTCTTATTTCTTTGAATCCAGATTTCCCATAAGATAAAAGTAGGAGTAAGATGAAACAGAATACCTAACTGCGTTAGTGGGCTTGCCCTTCCAAACAAACACACAAAGTATATTATACAAATCTCCTGGTCTATGGGTGTGAATGTTGAAAACCAATTCAAAAGTGGTCCCACACCCTTCTGGCAAGCTCTCCCTTCAAGAAAATATGTTTTTTCTTCTTATTCAGTAGTTGCGAATGAGGTTTTGGATGTGGTGAGATCAGGAAAAAATGTGACATTTGTTAAACACCTTGAGCAGGGTAATGGTGATATGGGTGAAAACGGACTTTTGCTTGGATGTGATGAAACTAATTGGCAATCAGACAATTAGTTTGATGCTAATACTAATTCCAAATCCGCGAAGGAAGTGGGGTACCAATCGGATGGGGCCAAGCGAAAGAAGAAAAAAATGCTAGAATGGTTCCGACTGTGGGGGAGCACAGAGTGACGATGAATATGTCAACACCAACAGTTAGTGATGATAGATAATATTATGTATTGGAATGCTCGGGGAATTGGAAATCGGGGGACCCATTGCAGAATAAAGAAGCTCGTGCAGGAGAATAATGTGAAATTGTTAGCAATTGTGGAGCCTATGATTGATGCTTCTAAACACATGAAGAAAAAAATAAACAAAGAAAAAGAAGATGATGATGGGAGGAGGTGGGATGACAGGTGAAGATGGTGGTGGTGATTGATGGAAAAGGATAAATGGAGGGGAGGAGGAGAGGTGGTGTGATTGCAAAAAAAATAAGAATGGTGGAGGGGGATGAGTGGTGGTGGTGGTGAATAGGAGGAGGAGAGGTGGCAGTGGTGATTGATGGAAAGTGAGGTTAAGTTTTTTTGTTTATATTGGTGGTATCCTTCAACGGGTGGTGATGTCTTTCAGAAAGTAAGGGATTTATGGTGTCCTTCAACACAATTGATGGTGTTATTTAGCAACAACCTAACAGCAATAACAAAATAAAACAATTACTGTTAGAGGAGGATTAACTTTGCCATTACATGTATTATAGTACCAAAACTAGCAATCGGGTTGAAAATCGAATTCACATTTTTTCAATTGAAACTTGAAACTGATCCGATCATATCGATTTCCAATTTATGTAAACAGAACTGCTCGTTGAAAATGTTATTAAAACTAACATAAAACTAATCGACTGTCTAAATTAAACATATTATATTTTTTTTACATTATACATTATATTTATATTCGGTCGGTTCAGTTTTGTTGGTTAAAATCACTTAAAAACCAAACTGACCATATCGGTTTTAAATTTTCGTAAACCGAACTAAAACTGATCTTAAACCGAACCAATCAGTCAAGTAAATATAAAGACTTGTTTTTTTAACATAGATATACTGATCGCTAGTTACAAGACTTGCTTATCTCTGCAGCAGAGTCTGTCATGGGTTAATGGAGAGTTTGAACAGATGTACACTACACCAAATTGACATTTTTGTAACAATTCTCAAAACAGTAACACTTTTGAGCTATAACAATTCATAAAGCAATGTTAAACATTTTCACAAACAAAGTGATACAATAATTGTATCACCATGAATAGTATGGTCCTATAAGTGATATTATTCATAGTGATCTAATTTATTGTATCACTTTTTTGTGTAACTATTTTTCATTTTTTTGACTAAATTTAGTTTTGACTTGAAATTGTTTGATGAATTGTTATAGCTCAAAAGTGTTACTATTTTTCAAGTTGTTACAAAAAACGACACTCCTAAAATCAACCCTTGTGAGTATATGTTTGTTTCAAAAATTGAGATCTCCAAAGTCATTGGTGATGATGGCACATTTATATATATATATTTTTGAACGACGAGTAAGAATTTTTATTAGATTTCAAAATCATTTTCTGAAATTATGATATCATCTACCACAAGTCTACCAGCTGAGGTAGTACCTCGTTAACAATGATAACACAAATATTTTCACTTCAGGAATTCTAAATGAGCGAGGAAACCAGCGAGGGGAGTGAGGTGGAGGGGGGAGAACCATTCAACCCCCTCGGGATGCGCGTAAGAAAAGTCAATGTGCACATCCCTAGGGAGGTGAGTGGTTCTCCCCCCTCCACCTCACTCCCCTCGCTGGTTTGCTCGCCATGTAGCAAAGCTCTTTTCACTTAATTGAGTAAAAAAAAAAATTAGTACAAAAATTGAGTTTGTCAATTGTTATAAACATGCTTGTAATCTTTTCTGCTTAGGTGTTTAACTATTCTTTGCCTTGATACTTTTTGACATTGAATGACTGAGTTTTACCACATTTGATTTCAACCTTGCACAACTTATAAGCTTTAACCTAGACGTTAGTCAACTAATCCAACTAACAATTAAGCAAATAGTGATGCATATAACAATTATCTATTTTGTGTGTACAACTAAGAGTGATCCTAAAACCTAATAGAAAGTGTCTTAGACCTAAATTTAAGTTTGAATAGGTTCCAACCACACATTACTAAACTTTTCTATGGAAACGATCATAAAAATTAGAATAAAGGCGATAGAAAAATTAAACCGGAAGTTAATATTAGAAAAGCATGACATACCAAAATTGTCTCTTACCCCTAAGCTAGCTAATACAACTATAGGCATGCCCATTTTAACAAACTTGGCCCGGAAAAACTCCAATAAATCCTATCATAAATTGAAATGAAAACCTCACAAAGCTTTCATGAAGATTTATCCAATATCGAAAATGGATTAATCCATAATCAGATCAACCTCACGCCTCTTGTCAAACCCCCAACCTCTTCATTTGGATTATTCAGTCTTCACATAAATTGTCAATAATTATGCTAAATTTTTTTCAAAACCTCTTCAAACCCAAACCTCTTGTCAAACCCCCAACCTCTTCATTTGGATTATTCAGTCTTCACATAAATAGTCAATAATTATGCTAAAAAGAAATTAAAAAGACTCCTAATTTAATTGAAAGATTACGAATAAGTTATTTAGTAAATAACTTTGAGAGCAAATTAGGAACCTTAAAATTCCTCCTGTATCAGCCACCCCGGGTTGGAAAGAACTCGTCCTCGAGTTCACAACAACTTCATCATAATCCTTTCGCGGCAGCTCAGGAGGAAGATCCTCTGGTATCAGGTCAGAAAACTCTGCTGCTGCACCTCTGCTGGTAAATCTGAATTTATGTCAGCAACACTATTCTCATAAGGCAGCAGAGCATAAACCACGTCTCCACGCTCAATCTCACCCAAAAACCTGGACATTGAAAGCAAGTTAGTATTATTGGCTACCGGAGTAAGAGTGGTCCTTTCCTGACGAGGTACAAACACAATCTTCCTCCATTTGATGCTAAGAGAATATGTATATTTTCGCCCATCATGAATAACACTGCGATCATACTGCCAAGGCATGCCTAACAATACATGACAAGCATCCATAGACACAACATCACACCAAGCATTATTAAAATATTTTGAGGAAGAGCTCTATTTATAGTGCTCAAATAACTTGAATAATAAGCAGCATATTCCTAAAAGAAAAAGTATAATCAAATACTAAAATAACAAGCAGTCTATTCCTAAAAGAAAAAGTAAAACTTAATCCTAAAAGAAAACTAAAAAGACTCCTAATTAAATTGAAAGATTACGAATAAGTTATTTAGTAAATAATTTTGAGAGCAAATTAGGAACCCTAGAAACCCTCCTGCATCATCTTGTCAAACAACCTCCAAAAATATCAACCTAACCCAAGGCATGCCCTTCCTCAAGAAACCCTAATTTATAAATTAAAAAAAAAAAAAAAAAACTAATCACTTTTCTTTCAAAAATAATTAATTAGACAAACTACCTCAATAACAAAGAACCCATTGCTAAATAAAATCACAATTTTCGCTAAAGGATGCCACTACTCTACTTTTTTTATCTGCTGAAGGACACTACAACATTTCCTTCTCCGCCTTCTCTTCTCTATTCACAGAAGCAGCATAGGAGCAACACCCACCAGCTCGCCCCACCACTTTCGACCGCATCACCACGACTTGCCACCGCTAGTCGCACCACCACTCATTTCTTCCTCTCTTTTTTTGTTCTTGTGTTTTCTTCTTTGTTATTCTTCTTCTCATTTTCTTTTCTCTTATTCTCTTTTCTCTTCATCTTTGTTTTTTTGTTCTTCGCCTTTTCTTTTTTCTTTCCTTCTGATTTTTTTTCCCTCTTATTTTTCTCCAATCTTCTTCTTTCCCCCCCCTTTTTTTTTTCTTTCACCCTTGCTGAGGTTATTGGGAGTGGAGATTCCCTACTTGCGAGGGCAAATGAGAAAAGAAAGGAGAATACAATAAAAATAAATTTTCTTTTCTCTTTTAAATTAACCTCCATGGGGAGGGGCAACTAGGGGATGCAATACCTTTATTACTTGAGAAAAAAACTTTTACACTTATTCGGGTGTGTATTACGACTTTATCCGAATAAAAAACTTATGGGACAAACCCTTACTAACTAAAATATTCAGAAAAACTAAAAGCAAAAACTAGACATAATTCACCAAAGATCTAGACCTTAAACCCAAACTTTGGAAAGATTGGTTAGAGACTCACGTTCAAGAGGAGTGCATGTGGTTGTTTCTGCAGTTGTTTTGTCAGATAAATTAAATTGTCAAAAATTCTAATTGTCGAGGAAACTAGCGAGGTACCCTCCATCCTCAATGTGAAGCATGCAGGTGATGGAAGGCACGCATCGCGAGGGAGATGGAGGGTCCTCCTTCCCTCCCTCGTTGGTTTCCTCGCCAATTAGCATTTCTCTTAAATTGTTTGTTTGGTTGAATTTTTAGTATTCACGACGGGTATAATCATAATGTGCTCCCACTAAGTTTGTAAATCTTTTTTATTAATAATAAAGGTTTCACATATCATAGTTGTCCCTCCCTTTTAGAGGTTTTATTAAATAAAATATTTAACTGCATTAAGAATTCAAGTTGATCAAATAGATCCAAATCACACTATAAAGGTTTAAGGTTCGAACTCAGCCAATGACATGAAATTCAATTAAAACACCGGCTATCCTTTAAAAAAACAAAAATTCTTCACATGGGACCTCCATCAAAAGAGTTGTTCTGCATGCAATGGTGCCTATCCAAAATATGCAAAAATAAATAAATAGAATAAAGAGTCGTTGCACAGTGGCCAAGAATTGTGATTTCATTTTTCGAGTTAATTTCGATCTCTTAATTTTAAGAAATATTTTAGATTGTAAAGAAAAAAATGTAAAATTTTTTAGAATAACATGAAATATATATAATGAATTTTGAGAGTATATGAAATATGAGAAAAAAATAAAGATGCAAGTAAATAAATCTATTAAACATATTAAATGAAGTATAAATACCAAAAAATGAAATTAACATATAATTAGAAATTAGGAGGTGATTTTAAAATTCAATATATAAGTTGAAGAAATGATCATTAATAGGGGGTAGTTTCAAAAATTAATAAATAATTAGAAGAACATAAAATTTATAAAAAAAAAAAAAAAAAAAAAACTCCAAATTTTACAAAAAAAAAACCCAAATTGTTTCCAACAAAACCCTAAAAATGAAACTTTTGATAGCTGGTTTTCCGTATATTACGAACAGAAAATTCACGAAAAAATCCTGATATTTTATAATAAAAAAATCAAAATTTTACCATTGTTCTTTTCGTAATTTAAAAAAAAAACGAAAATCTCATTCCTTTTGACACTGGCATTAGCTAACTAACCCCAACCAAATCCTCATGGCTCAAAACTGAAATATGCCCAAATTTTCTAAAGTTATACATCCATTAACGCGTATGTCAAGGGCTTTGTCAATGCGCTTAATACTTCTTGGCTTAAGAATGTTACCAGCACCACCGCAAAAATGAGTCGTTCTAGATGGTGAGGAAACGGACGAGAGAGGGGGGTTTGACCTCTTCCCCTCAAAATTCACATGAGTGTGTATCTTGAGGGGGATAGAGAGTCACACCCCCTCCCTCGCCATTTAAAATCACCCATAGTAAGAGATAAGTGTGACATAGGGAAATTTTTTGACAGGGATAACATATGACATGGCTTGATTGAATTAATTTGTGAACTTGAGAAACTCTCAATACCAAAAAATATCGTTCCCAGTGAATGATATGAATGGTTGAGATATGAACATAATCCGCACTTATTTTTCTCCAGCTGCCCCCACTAGATTCCCATTTCCCAAAACCAAGGTAGGAAAAAAGGTCGGTAGCTTTTGAGGTGGGTTTTGTTTCCCCTCCTCATCTCTCATCCTCTCATGATGGCTTGTCAAGTTATGCCTTTTCAATCAATATATTATATACCAAAAGTTATTTTCAACGAAATTTATGTGTATATGATCATCATATACCATGGTAGAATATTATTGTAGGTAGGTTTTTTGCCAGCAACGCTGGCTAGCTAGCTAGCTAGTCTTCCAAAACTCTTGAGTACAGAAACGTGTCTTTTCTATATATTCAATTCTGGTTTGATGTATATCTAGGCTGTGTTTGTTTCAAAAGAAAAGATTCCAGCTTGATTTGAGCATCATAGGGGCTTGTTTCAAAAGCATCATAGCTTAGCTTGTTTCAAAAGAAAAGTTTTGGCGTTGATGATAGTGTATCACAGGTCTTCTCATTTGGGATAATGGGCTTGTATATACTTGGGCTTCAGTTGGGGCTTGTAATTAGATGGGCTTCAAAAGAAAAGTTTTGGCGTTGATGATAGTGTATCACACAAAAACCAATTCCAGAGATTGTAAATCCATTTTACAATCATAAAGAAATCATTAATAGATTCAGAGCTCATTCTCAGCATTCTGTTTTTGTTCCTGATTTACAAGGTGAAGTAAATCTTATGAAGAAAGAAATTGCCCAACTCAAGCAAGGTCAAACTTGGCTTGAATAGCAATTGGTGCATCTTCAGATTCCCCATACATTTCCTCATAACGAAGAATTGTTTTCATCTTCCATTATTGATGATCTGAGAACTACTCATGCATTTCTCAACGGAATGAATACAGTCACATATCACAAATTGTATATTAATGTAACTTTGGTTCTTAACCAAAACTACAAAATTAATATCATTGCTCTTGTTGATTCATAAGTTGATTTGAACTGTGTTGCTGAAGGTTAATTCCCTCCCAATTTTACAAAAAAAACCACACAACAGTTATTTACTACAAACAACAAACTTCATGTTCAACATAAACTTGTTGGTACTCACATTTGCCAGGAAAAGATCTGTATTAAATAAGATTTTTTGCTAGTTAAGGATATGAGCCAAAAGATGATTTTGAGAACTCCCTTCTTAACTACAATTTATCCATTTAATGTTACTGATATTAGTATTTCTACCAATATTCTTGGCAGTGAAGTTCTCTTAAAGTTTTTATGCAAAACAAAAGTTGCAGAAATACATTCTCTATAAACAGAGAATTGCTTTCTTAATTTTATAACTCAAAAACGCCAACACTTAAATTTTTTAAAACAAAAAACAGCTTATCATCGCATTGATGATCAACTCAAAGATTCACAAGCTCAATCTAGAATTATTCATTTTAAAGAACAATTATCTTCTGAGCTCTGTTCTAATCTTTCCAATGCCTTTTGGAATAGAAAGTATCATATGGTTCGGTTACCATATGACTATTCTTTTCGTGAATCTCAAATTCCAACCAAGTCTCGTCCTATAAAATGAATTCTGAGTTAATGAAATTCTGTAAATATGGAATTCAAGGTTTACTGTCCAAAAACTTGATTCATCCTTCCAAATTCCCATGAAGTTGTGCAGACAAAAGACCTTATATGGTCATGTAGTAGTTTTATAACCATATATGGTCATGAGTGTTTTGTTGTTCAGTTTCTTGTGATATAAATATATATAATCATTGGCCTTTGCTTGTTATCTTTTGATATATAGCCCAAATCAAGCAGATCTAGTGTGAAACTTCAATAACGTCTAAAATCTATATTACAATTCAGAGTGGTGTTTTACTATTCATTGCTGACTGGGACAAAGTTAAATTAAAAAAATTAGAGATAAAAGATGGTTATGATTAAAAGTTGGGAAATGTATTAAATTTGAGGGTTGAGATTCATTAATGATGGCGTATTTGTAAATATAAAACAAGTAGAAGGGCAAAAATAATGAAAACTTTTGAAAAAAGTTGGTGGAATGTACATGTGACGGAGAGAGAAAATATTGTGTTTTGCTTTTAGCAAAATGAAAATTATCATAATTATCTACATCATTATCGAATTTTGATAAAGTTAATATCGTTGAATGCATTTTTAAGAACTTTCCAACAAAATCAATGATCAATACGAGTGTTAAAATTTTAAAAATATATATTCTATAATTAAAAAACATATAAAGTATTTCACGTTTTTAATATTTTTCAAAGCAATGACACATGCCGATCATACTAGAAAAAATAAGTCGGGCCTCTTAATGTACATTTAAACTTTATATTTTCGCTAATTCAAAAATTGGGGAAGAACTCATTCTTGACATTTAAATTTTTTTCTCAAATGATTCAAATTTGACTAACTCTAAAATTTATAATATATATTTTTACCTTAAAATAAGCTTATACTTCAATATTGATTCAAAGCCAAAATGAGGATAGTGAAAGAGATATTCAGTACAAAATATTTAGCAAAAATAAAATTATATGGACTGCCAACGGCACGGGGCATACTCTAATATTATACATGTTAAGAGAACAAAAATTAGCTGCAGAAAGAAACAAAAGTGTAACAAAATTGATATATGGGATTCAAAGGCTCCAAACATCAAAAACGATTTTTCTAAAGGACAAATTTGGACCATCTTGCCCAAGAACTATGTTTTTCATTAATTCATTTGAGCTGAAAATTTGAGAATGTAAGCAAATTAATGCCAAGAATAATTTGTTGAAATACAATTTTTCTAAAGGACAAATTTGGACCAACTTGCCAAAGAACTATGTTTTTCGTTAATTCCTTTGAGCTAAAATTTTGAGAATATAAGCAAATTAATGCCAATAATAATTTGTTGAAATTATGTTGGATTCAACAAAAGATCATTGTGATAACAACTTAATTCAGATCTTGTTGCACTTACATGATGAACTGTATATTTTTTTTCTTTGTTTGAGGTAAATTTTTGGGGGAATGTATGGGATTAAAGTTAGTAACATTGTTAAATTGGACACACTTATGAAGATACTGTCAAAACAAGATATGACCTCGCACCCTCATGTTTTTATGTTTACTACCAAGGATATTGGTATTGTGGTTAGGGTTTTTGCTGTAGGAGGATCCGAGTCAAATGATGCTGAGTTGTCAGATAGTACGTTGTTGGTGCTGAGATACCATGAGTTGGCAGATCAGTGCAAAGATAGCAGAAAATCGTGATTTTTTCCTAATTGGGGCAGTTTTTTGTGTGTTTTGGTATTTTGGCCATAACTTTGGCTACAGTTATCAGAATTGCGCATATGACTCCAATTCGGAAAGCTCTTGGCGGCGCACACGACATGGTCATGGATCTATGCTCGGTGCACATATTTTTAAGGCCAAAATCCACTATTTTCCCTCCCAAATCCACAAATTTAGTAGGTTTTCTCTTTTCTAGTAATATTTCAATTATTGCTTAGGAAGTTATTTTGAACCCGATTTGGGCCAGATTTTTGATAGATTTTTTATTTTATTACGTATTTCATTTTAGCTTGATTATTGGGATTTTTCTATTTTTGGTAAAATTCTAATAATGTCGAATTTTAGCTATATAGCTAGGCTTGTGGGCTGATTTAGATATACTTTTGATTTTGATAATTTGAATTGAACATTAGAGTATTTTTCTGTGTTTTGAATAATTCGCTTGTGTTCTTCCCTGTTGTCACGGACTAGTAATCCGTGCGGCACTAGCTATCCAACTCACTAGTAAGCCTATGAGTAGTTACTTTGACGGGCACAAATATTAACTTGAGAATGCACAATATCATTCTGTAGACAATATAACAATGCACAATAGTCAGTAAAAGCTCTCATTCACATTCAATAGATTACAATGGGGAGGAACGTTCGGAAGGACGTTGCTCAAGACTAGTTCGATGCTATCGATCGAAGAAAATACAAGTTTGAAGTTGAAAAGCAATGCAAAGAAAATAATAAAAATGCTAGCGGTACAGTCTGGCCCGACTATGCAATGGAGGCAACACGTCCCCACAGTCAAGAGCTCAAACCTTCCCCCTATAATATAGATGCTAAGCATTTGGGCACTTTTCAAAAGGGAACATTGAGTTTTGAGACCATTAGGAAGGCCTCTGACCTTGTGTCCTGACACTCTCCCACACTCAATTCGCTGACGCCCTCGCAGCGAACTTTTTCAAGTACTCTTCCAGCTTTGAGAGGTATGGCAGTAGATGCTCGACTGGCTCCCAACTGATCTCTGAAGGAGGTTCATCCTGCCACTTGACCAAATACTCTCTATCCGGGCCTGTGTTGTTGATGAGACGGTCAGCTAAGATTTCTTCCACTTCTCGATCTGGCTTAGTAGGATGCTTAGGCAATGCTCGAGTAGATACATTTCTTGTGGGATCAGCGGCATCGGCATGGTAGGACTTCAAGTTACTTGCATGGAAGACAAGATGGGTGAAGCGGAGCCAATGTGGTAACTTGACGCGATAGGAGACTTTGCCTACTTTCTCAATAATCTATACCGGTCCCTCATACTTGCGAAACAAATTGTTGTGTGCTCTAGCCATCCGTTTATACTTGTTGAACATATTTAACTTCACCAATACCAAGTCCCCGACTTTAAAAGGATCTATTCGTCGCTTCTTGTCCGCCCATTTCTTCATGTGACGGGAGGCTTTCTCAAGATAGGCTCGAGCAACTTCAATGTTTTTCTGCCAGGCTTTGACAAATTCAAGAGCTCTGGGGCTGGGTCCTTGGTATCCGGTCAGCACTGTATGTGGTGTCAATGGTTGCTGACCGGTGACCAACTGAAAGGGGCTGGAGTGAGTAGCTGAGCTCTTTTGTAAGTTGAAACAGAATTGTGCAACATCAAGTAGTCCCACCCAAATTTTCTGGTTTGCACTTACAAAATGACGAAGGTATTCTTCAAGCATAGAGTTAAAGCGCCCAGTCTGTCCGTCGGATTGGGGATGTTGGCTTGTTGACATATTAAGTTTGGATCCCAAGAGCTTGAACAACTCCTTCCAGAACTTTCCTGTGAAGCGAGCATCACGGTCGCTAACAATGTTTTCGGGCAGTCCCCAATACTTAACGACATGCTTGAGGAACAATTGCGCCGTATCTTCAGCTGTGCAAGTCAGTCCGGTTGGCACAAATGTCACATACTTTGAGAATCGGTCGACAACTACAAGGATACTTCTGAAATCCTCCACTTTCGGTAACCCCGTAATGAAGTCTATGGAAACACTTTCCCAAGGGCGAGTTGGAACAGGCAGAGGCTCTAGTAAGCCTACTGGTCGATCTCTTTCAACCTTATCTTGCTGGCAAATAAGGCAGGTTCGAACATAGGCCATGACATCCTCCTGTATCTGTGGCCAATAGTACCCCCTCTCTAGCAATGCAAGTGTTCGTCTCCAACCTGGATGTCCCGCCCAATGGGTGTCATGGCATTCTCTCAAAAGTTCTTTCCTCAGACCAGAAGTTCTCGGAACATAGAGGCGATTACCAGTTGTGAGTATTGCTCCATCTTTTATCCAGAACCGTCGAGTTTTGCCCTGCTTGATCAACTCTGTAATCGCCTTTGCTTGTGGATCGGTCTGTAGGCCTACTTTGATCTTCTCCAAGATGGTGTGGCTCGGACCGGTATGGGTTAGCGCTGCAAGGTCCGCCCTTCTACTGAGTGCATCAGCTACATTGTTAGTGCGCCCTGGCTTGTATTCCAATACTAAGTCAAATTCTGCTAATTTTTCCTGCCATCGAAATTGCTTGGAGGTGAGCATCTTCTGAGTAAGAAAATGGCTTGCTGCAGCATTATCCATTTTAACAAGAACTTGAGATCCCAAGAGGTAGTGTCTCCACACCCGTAAACAATGTACAATGGCTAGCAATTCCTTTTCCTGAGCTGAGTAACGAGACTCTGTATCATTCAACTTTCGACACTCATATGCTACCGGGTAACCATCTTGAAGTAAAACTCCCCCTAAGGCATAATCAGATGCATCTGTTTGTACTTCAAAGGGTTTAGTGATGTCTGGCAAGGCCAATGCTGGATCTTTCACCACGGCCGATTTCAAGTCTTGGAATGAAGTTTCACACTGCCTATCCCATTCCCATGTTCGGTCTTGTTTCAACAAATTTGTTAGGGCAACAGCTCTTTTAGAGTAGTCCCTTATGAAGCGACGATAATAGTTTGCGAGTCCAAGGAAAGAACGTAGTTGAGATACGTTCTTGGGAGAGTTCCAATCATGGATTGCCTTGACTTTCTCCATGTCCATCCGAATCTTGCCATTGCCAATAACATGACCCAAGAAATTGATCTGGGTCTGGCCGAATGAGCACTTTTCCTTCTTGACAAAGAGATGATTATCCTTAAGGATTTGGAACACTTCTCGCAAATGATGTAGGTGTTCTTCTATAGTCCCACTATAAACCACAATGTCGTCAAGATAGACAACCACAGACTTGTCCAGAAGGTGACGGAACAAGCCGTTCATAAGGGTGCAAAATGTAGCTGGAGCATTGGTCAAGCCGAAGGGCATTACTAAGAACTCATATGACCCATATCTAGTAGAACAAGCAGTTTTAGGTTCGTCACCAGCAGCAATGCGGACCTGATGGTAACCTGATCTCAAGTCAAGTTTTGTGAAGTATCTGGCGGATCCAAGTTGGTCGAATAAGTCTGCAATGAGCGACAGCGGGTATTTGTTCTTTATAGTGACTTTGTTCAAGGCTCTATAATCAACACAAAGGCGAAGACTGCCATCATGTTTCCGCTGAAAAAGAACAGGTGCCCCATAAGGTGCTTTAGAGGGCCGAATGAATCCTGACTCCAACAAGCCATCTAGTTGTGTTCTCAATTCGGTCAACTCTGGAGGGCTCATGCGATATGGACTACGTGCGGGTGGCTTGGCACCAGGGACTAACTCAATTTCGTGATCAATGAGCCTTCTGGGAGGTAGATTCTTTGGCAATTCGTTCGGCATCACTTCTCTGAATTCAGCAATAACTTGGGCAACTTCCTCAGGGATTTTGCTAGTATCATCTTCCATCTCTAGCTTTGCCACAGCTAAGTATGTATCTTCTCCTTTGGCCAAGCCCCTCTTGACTTGGAGCGCCGACAATATTCTATCATGAGTTGTTGGCCGAATTGAGGTTGGTACAATGCGTAGTCTGGGTCCGAAAAACCCCAAGGAGTCCATGAAAGGTAATGGTCCTGCTGCAGCTCCTCGGAAGAATTCTTGGCCAAGAATCACCTTAAAATCATCAAGTGGAACGGCCAAGAAGTTTGATCTTCCTTCCCATGGACTAACCTGTAGTGGCACAGCTCTAGCCATACCATTAATAGAGATTGCCTCAGAGTTGACAGCTTTCAACTTGCCCACATCTCCTTCTAAGTTCAGACCCACACGTCTAGCTTCATCTGGGGCAATAAAATTGTCTGTCGCTCCGGAATCCAACAATGCTTGGGAAGGGAACCCATTGATAGTGATGTCGATGTATTGTAAAGCCTTTTTGTGTGGGTGCTCATACATTTCTCCTTTGATAGCATTGAGCTTGCGTAGAGCACCCATTTGGGAGGTCTCACTGTTGGTGGGGTTCAAGCTCGATGCGGTCGGGTTAGAAGGTTCTGCTAGAAGCAAGGACATTAATGAGTGTAGAGCTGGTTTGGATGGACATTTGCCTGTTGGGTGATCTCTGCTATTGCAAAGAATGCATGGGGCAGGGGCAGATGGTCTCCACTGCCCAGAGTAGTTTTGCCCTCCTTTGTTGTTGTAATTTGAGTTGCTGGAGCTGGCATTCCAATTTTTGTTGGAACTCCAATTCTGGTTAGACGGCCGGGAATTATAGTTTCCTTGGTTCTGACTTGAGTTTCCCCAATTTTGGTGAGGTGAGCGAGCATTCAACCCTGAGCTTGAATTGGTACTGCCAGTTCTAGCTGTGGAGTGATTGAGCGAAGTGGATCCAGTCATTGGCATATAATCACCAAACCTTTCTGCTGCCGCAATAGCACTTGTAATATTTGTCACCTTCTGCTTTTGCAATTCTGCTTGTAGAAGCGGCTGAGCTTGTTCCATGAAACAGAAAACTTTGTCCTTCTCAGGCATGTCTCGAATATCTAGCAAGCAAGTTGAGAATTCTCGGACATAGTCTCGAATATTGCCTGTCTGTTTGATGGTGTGGAGCTTCCTCCTTGCTAATAAATCAGTGTTCTCAGGCAAGAATTGATTTCTGAGTTCCTTCTTGAGGTCTGCCCAAGTTCTAATAAGGATGCGACCTTCTTCCATATCTGCATATTTGGTTCTCCACCATAGCTTTGCATCACCTGCTAAGTACATGGTCGCCATGGTAACCTTGGCTTCTTCTGATTCGGGGTTTACCGCGCGAAAATATTGCTCCAGATCAAACAAGAAGTTCTCTAACTCCTTCCCATCTCGTGCCCCAGCATATGACTTTGGCTCGGGTACTTTCATCCTAGGGTGATCAGTCGTCCCTGTGGCCTTAGTGAGCAAGCCAACCCTTGCAAATAAGTCCTCCAACTGTAATTGGAAGTCACTCATCACCTGAGCTGTGGGGTGAGGCGACTCTTCCATTGCGACTGTTCTTCCCTCTAAGTTATCAACATGCTCAGCTAGCGAATCCACTCTGTCTGCTAGTGATAAGAGTTCATCCAACCGACTAATCTGTTCTCCCAAAGTGTTCAGCTGGTCCATTCTGCTTTCCAGTCTATGCATTCGACTGGTCTGTCGTTCCTCCATAGCGCTAAGGCACTCATTTATTTCCTGCATCCTGGTTTGCATTCAACAAGCTCTGGCTCTGATACCAACTGTCACAGACTAGTAATCCGTGCGGCACTAGCTATCCAACTCACTAGTAAGCCTATGAGTAGTTACTTTGACGGGCACAAATATTAACTTGAGAATGCACAATATCAATCTGTAGACAATATAACAATGCACAATAGTCAGTAAAAGCTCTCATTCACATTCAATAGATTACAATGGGGAGGAACGTTCGGAAGGACGTTGCTCAAGACTAGTTCGATGCTATCGATCGAAGAAAATACAAGTTTGAAGTTGAAAAGCAATGCAAAGAAAATAATAAAAATGCTAGCGGTACAGTCTGGCCCGACTATGCAATGGAGGCAACACGTCCTCACAGTCAAGAGCTCAAACCTTCCCCCTATAATATAGATGCTAAGCATTTGGGCACTTTTCAAAAGGGAACATTGAGTTTTGAGACCATTAGGAAGGCCTCTGACCTTGAGTCCTGACACCTGTGAACTATCTGTTAGAACCAGCCTGCAGGATTATCGTATTTTATGTGCCGTTGGCACGATAAAAGTTAAAAACTTGTCAAAATATGATCACCCTTGAGTTTTCAATACCATCATCATCAATAATTGAAGAAAATTAAATAAATATAAAAAATGTTGGGTATGGGAATTGAACCCATGCATTATTGATTATTTAAGTTCTATGCGATCCGTTAGATTCATATATTTGGTTAAATTTTAGTCGTCTTTTATCTCTCACCCCAATCAACATCATATTTTGTATATATAACAAGGGTATTTCCTATGTTGTTGACACGATAAAAGTTTAACATGATAAATAAATTTTATTCTACTTTAAATATCAAGATAAATAAATATTAAAATGTTGGGTATGAGAATCGAACCTATGCACTTTTGGTGCTTTAAGTTTTATGTGATTCGTTAGATTCTTATATTTGAGTAAATCACAGTTGTCTTTTATCTTCAACCACAAACACCATTCTGATTTTAATATAGAATAAATATAATACTATTAGTTTTCTAGCGATAGTGGTTGATGAACACATGAAATATAAATATAAGGCATATAAGAATGAATTTTAGTTTTATACATTATGATTTTTTTTCTTGATAATAATTTGTGTCTCTGTCTATAACATAGTAATTGAAATTCATTGTTATGTGCGTAGTTTCATTAGATATCCTAAAAAAGACCTTTGAATTTTTCAGGAACCCCCAAAAGCCCTCCTAATCTTTTGGACATTCCGAAAAGCCCCCTCGTTCAATTACAAAAATGTCTTTCCCTAACACAAATTATGATGTTGCCCCTACCCATTCACAAAATTTCAAACTTACCCATTCTCATTCATCAAATCACGAAAATTCCTTCCACGATATTGAGCTTACCCATTCAAAAAAAAAATCCAAACTTACCCCACACCAAATCTTGAAAATGCCCTTCATCCCTCCCATTCTCATTCTCCAAATTACAAAAACGTTCATCCCTCTACAAATTAGGATATTGCCCCTACTCATTCGCAAAATTTTGAAATTGCCCCACCAAGTGTTCTAAAACTCGTTAGGCGCTGGAGGGGCAACGAGCAGGTTCCTAGCGCCTAGGCGGTCTTAGGTTTTGTATTATGACTTTAATAATTTACAAAAATTAAGCATAATACTTTATCAATTACATCCAATTTAATGCCAATATACATATGCAAAACTTAAAAACATGAAAATTAACAATCATGAACAAAATTTATTAAAACTCAAACGACTGAAGTTGGTCATGATAAGTACTTTATATAAATTTGAATTTGTGGACAAATATCCAAACCTATTCTTTTATTTTTCTTCAAATTGCATGAATAACCTCAGTCATGTTTGTTAAAATCTACATTAATAAAATTGGTACCGGCAGATCCTTTGAGAATTCCATTAAGTAATCATCATTTGCTACATTTAGACATATACTGAATAAAAAACAATTAAATAGTTTATTTCTAAAAAAAGGAAAGAAAAATAAAATAAGAACACAATCAGTCTTATTAAAAAATATAAATAAAATAAAATAAAAAAAATCGCCCAGACTGCCTAGACCTCGCCCAGACTGCCCGCCCAGCCATTAATCTGGGCGATTTTTCACCTTCTAGCGCTTAGGCCAATTTTTAGAACATTGGCCCCACCCCCTTCACCACATCCTAAAAAACCCTTCCCATCTCTATTTGCTAAATTGCTAAATGCCTCTCCTCAAGACTTTAGTTTTTCAGGATTGTCCCATTTTTATTTTCTAAGTCAATTCAACCTAATTTTACATATGGGCAAAATTATGGCTTACAAGCCTATAAATTAAGCCCAATGAAGACAGAGATCTAATAGCAATCAACTTTTTGAAATTAATCATTTTATTAAATCAAAATAAACATTTTTTTCCCTCTAGAAATAACATGTTTTATTGAGTTGGGGTAGTTAGGACAGTCAAATTGATATGGAGCAAAGCCCCAACAAAGAGAATATGAAAATAGTATATTATAATGATGATATGTATAAATAAATTATAATAATAGATCGATGAGAAGTAAAAAAATATCATTAATCAATGTTTTGGTAAACAATAATTTATTTTCATATTTGGTCATTTAGTGACCTATTTGGGGAGTGTTGAAGACACAACCCAAAGATCAGGGTGTCATGCCAACATCACGGGCACATGCCATGTGAAAAGTGTGTGGCCAATGACACGGCTGGTTCACTAGTATTAATAATAAAAAATAATAAGTTCAGTGATACATAGTTTAAATTGGTGCAATCACTACACCAAATTGGCATATTTGTAACAACTTAAAAAACAATAACATTTTTGAGCTATTACAATCCACCAAACGATTTCAAGTCAAAATTAAATTTAGTCAACAAAATGAAAAATAGCTACATAAAAAAAGTGATACAATAAATTAGATCACCATGAATAGCATCACTTGCAAGCCCATACTATTTGTGGTGATACAATTATTGAATCACTTTGTTTTTGAAAATGTGTAAAAGTGTTTTGTGGATTGTTATATCTCAAAAGTGTAACTATTTTTCGGATTGTTACAAAAATGGCAATTTGGTGTGGTGAATAAAGTTGAAACACCCTAAAATACCGGTCCAACAAAGAGTTGGTGTAATTGAGACAATAATTGGGTACACATAGCAACCCCCTAAATATATGACCATGATAGAATAACTACTGAATTACATAAATTAAGGTTGTGTTTGGTTATTCTTTGAGGGAAATATTCCAAACATGGCAACAGGTGAGAAGGAAAACAAATACGGGAATATGGTTTTATTCAAAAGTGATATCAAATTAGATGGTTAAAGAGGACTTGGTGAAGGATGCCATATAGTGAGATTTATTTGCATAATGAAGGCTCCAGAGACAAGGTCCTATGCCCATGCACACACTACTGAAGATGAGAAAGTGGGTACTAGGAAGCACAAAACAGAGACCAAGGGACATGATGCTGAGCAGACACCTAAGAAAACCAAGGCCGAGAACGACCACAATGGTGATCTTAATGGCAAATCTGAAGCAGATACAGCAGCCGAATTTGAAGAGTTTGCAAGGTTATCAGAGAGAACCTTTCAATTGAACAAATGAAAGAGATACTGGAAATAAATGGTCAAGAGACTTCTGGGTCTGATCACGCTGTAATCATCCGATGGTTAGCAGTAGACCACATTGCTTTCATTTTTCAGGTTTTAGGTTAATTTTGATGTCATTGGACTGGAACAGCCAAGACATGATGTTCTATGGGCCATTGAACAGGTGCACAGTCTGCAATGGGAATCTGGAGTGGACTGGGAGCAACTACTCGTGCAGCAATTTTATCAGATCACAATGGCTAACATGCATTTCTACAGCAACATTATAGAATGTTATCAACATAGTTCTTAGTAAAATAAGCCAGTCAGGTATTATGGCTTTGAGTGATGTACTGTAATATACTAATATGCAGCTCTATAACCATATATGGTCATGAGTGTTTTGTTGTTAAGTTTCTTGTGATATAAATATATATAACCATTGGCCTTTGCTTGTTATTTTTTGATATATAGCCCAAATCAAATAGATCTAGTGTGAAATTTCGATAACGTCTAAAATATTATACATGCTAAGAGAACAGTAATTAACTGCAGAAAAGAAAAAAAAATTGTAACGAAATTGATATCAAAAAGAAAATGAAAGACACAAGAATATGGGTTTCAAAGGCTCTAAACATCAAAAACGATTTTTTCTAAAGGACAAATTTGGACCAACTTGCCCAAGAACTATGTTTTTCGTTAATTCATTTGAACTGAAATTTTGAGAATATAAGCAAATTAATGTCAAGAATAATTTGTTGAAATGCAGTTTTTCTAAAGGAACAATTTGGACCAACTTGCCCAAGGACTATGTTTTTCGTTAATTCATTGGGGCTGAAATTTTGAGAATATAAGCAAATTAATGCAAAGAATAATTTGTTGAAATTATGTTGGATTCAACAAAAGATCATTGTGATAACAACTTAATTCAGATCTGGTTGCACGTACATGATGAACTTTTTTTTTCTTTGTTTGAGGTAAATTTTTGGGGGAATGTAAGGGATTAAAGTTAGTAACATTGTTAAATTGGACACAATTATGAAGATGCATGTCAAAACAAGATATGACCTTGCATCCTCATGTTTTTATGTAACAAAGATATTGGTATAGTGGTTAGGGTTTTTGATGCAGGAGGATCCGAGTCAGATGATGCTGAGTTGTCAGATAGCATGTTGTTGGCACTGAGATAACATGAGTTGGCAGATCAGTGTAAAGATAGCAGAAAATTGTGATTTTTTCCTAATTGGAGCAGTTTTTTGTGCGCTTCGGTATTTTGGCCATAACTTTAACTACGGTTATCAGATAATCGCGCATATGACCCCAATTCGAAAAGCTCTTGGCGGCGCGCACGTCGTGGCCACTAAACTATGCTCGGTGCACATCTTTCAAGGCCAAAATCCACTGTTTTCCCTTCCGAATCCACAAATTTGATAGTTTTTTTCCCTTTTCTAGTAATATTTCAATTATTGTTTAGGAAGTGATTCAATTCTGAACACGATTTGGGCCAGATTTTTGGTATATTGTTTATTTTATTATGTATTTCGTTTTAGCATGATTATTGGGATTTTGCTATATTTAATAAAATTCTAATAATGTCGAATTTTAGCTATATAGGGGCTTGTGGGCTTATTTAGACATATTTTTTATTTTGATAATTTGAATTGAACATTAGAGTATTTCTCTGTGTTGTGGTTAATTCTCTTGTGTTCTTCTCTGTGAATTATCTGTTAGAACTACCCTGCAGGATTATCGCTATTCTTCCCAGCGTCAGTTTTAAACTGCAAAAAAACAAAAATTGATTACCAATATTAGGATGGTGATCAATGAAAACGCAAGAGGAAAAATAATCACCAAAAAAACAAATGACAAATACATTTCTATTTATGATTGAAGTAACTTGATAGACAAATCTAATTACTTATATCCTAAATTAATAAGTAAATTTTCTATCATAATTCATGTTTAATGTATTAAACATCAAATGGGAATGAGTACAATAAAACGACACTCCTAAAATCAAACCTTGTGAGTATATGTTTGTTTTCAAAAATTGAGATCTCCAAAGTCATTGGTGACGATGGCACAATTTTTTGTTTTGTTTTGTTTTGTTTTTGTTTCTTGAGTTTTTTTTTTGTGAAGGATGAGCACGATTTTTTATTAGATCTCAAAACCATTTTTTGATATTGTGATACCATCTACCATAAGTCTATCAAGTGAACTAGTACCTCATCGACAATGATGACACATATATTTTCACTTTATTGAGTAAAAGCTTTTTTGTACAAAATTGAGTATGTCAATAGTTATCGACATGCTTTAACTATTCTTTGCCTTGATACACTTTGACCTTGAATGACTTTGAGTTTTACCACATTTGATTCCAACCTTGCGCAACTTATAAGCTTTAACCTTGACGTTAGTCAGCTAATCCAGGCTAACAATTAAGCAAATAGTGATGTATATAACAATTACCTATTTTTGTGTTTACAACTAAGAACGGTACTAAAACCCAATAGAAAGTGCCTTAGACTTAACTTTATGTTTGAATAGGTTCTAACAACACATTACTAAACTTTTCTATTGAAAACGATCATAAAAATTAGAATAGAGGCTACAGAAAAAATTAAACCGGAAGTTAATATAGAAAAGCATGACATACCAAAACCCTATTGAAATTGTCTTACCCCTAAGCTATAGCTAATACAATTATAAGAACGACCGTTTTAATAAACTTGGGCCCTGAAAAACTCCTATTGGATTAAAATTGTCTTACCCTACCATAAATTGAAATGAAAACCTCACATAACTTTCATGAAGATTTATCCAATATTGAAATGGATTAATCCATAATCAGATCAACCTCACGCCTCTTGTCAAACCCCTAAGCTCTTCATTTGGATTATTCAGTCTTCACATAAATAGTCAATATTTATGCTAAAAAATTTCAAAACCACATTAATTTTACAAAAATGTAGCATGCCATGAAGGGTTGGGTTGGGATGGAATGCCTAACCCAAGAGCCAACAGCTGTGTTTATACTATTCTCAATTAAACAAAAAAATTAATAAATAATTATTATTATTATTATCCCCCAATAGGATGATCCCCATTTCTTCATACCAATAAAACTAAACAATTTTTTTAACATTGGGATTGCTCACTAAAACTGAACAATTTTTTTTGACATAAATTGATGAAGAAAATCTTTTTTTAAGTTCCATTTTTTTTTCTTCACCCCTCCCACCCTAAATGTCGTCGGTTCATATCGACGCCTTGACTAGTGGTACAATTCGCCACCACTGAGTCATCACACCTTTGACTGTCAAAAATTCAATTGAAATGCACATTTGACACACCCAACGAGTGCAGGGATCGAATCCTAAAAGCTTGAGCTTCTGGAGTAAAATGGAGTTTAAGATTTTAATATGTATCAGACTCGATACAATTTTATCAATCCTTTCTTCCTTCGTTAAGGTGGCAATTATACCTAAAGTCATATACTTCATACCGATCATCTACTCAACCCTCAACTACGACCAAGAGACAAATGAAATTTTTTTTATACCCTTGTAGATTTAGTGTTGAATACATTGGACGTTGCCCGAGGGCTCACCTCCACATGGCACACTTTCGACTGGGTCAGGCTCTGATATTATTCTGTGACGACCCGATCCGCACAGTAAGATATTGTCCGCTTTGGGCATAACCGGCCCGCACGGCTTTAAAATGCCTCTATTATGAAAATCCAACTTCGCACATATATAACACATCACAATCTCGCACCCAGACGATGTGGGACTATGATATCCTCTTAATAGCTAGTTCAACCCCTTTTAGAATCTACAGGCTTATTGAACTTATTGGGCTCTAACCCTCACCTTTCCCCCCTCCAGCCCCCTCAAGTCCGCTCACACAAGAGTTTCACACCCAACGAGTGCAGGGATCGAATCCTAAACGCTTGAACTTCTAGAGTAAAATGGAGTTTAAGATTTTAATATGTATCACACTCTATAGAATTTTATCCATCCTTTTTTCCGTGATTGAGGTGACTATTATACCTAAAGTCATATAGCTCATACCGATCATCTACCCAACCCTCAACTACCAAGAGACAAATGAATCTTTTTTTTATACCTTTGTAGATTTTGTGTTGAATACATTGTGAATTTTAGATAATTAACTTAAAAATTTTATTTTTTGAATTGGTTTGCAGGATTGTAACAGACATTCCAGGCACAACAGATACAATGTTTGGTAGGTTTCTCTCTTATTTTTAGCTACAATACATGCACAGTGCACATCTCTACAAACAGTAGGGGAAAACCAAAACCAAAACCAAAGTTACATGTCTCTCACTCTCTCTCTCTTCACAAACAGTAGGGTTTTGACAATTTTTTATATCAAAAACAGGCAGGGAAACAGTGAGCTCTGAAATCCCACAGCCTCGCATAGGGATCCACAGGTTTGTATTTGTTCTGTTCAAGCAGAAATGCAGACGATCAGTGACTCCACCTTCTTCAAGAGACTACTTCAACACCAGAAAATTTGCTCAAGAAAATGAACTTGGACTTCCTGTTGCTGCTGTTTTCTTCAATGCTCAAAGACAAACTACTGCAAGAAGACGCTAATCACACCCCCAAACATCACGAATCTAGTTTCACCTTTAGTTTCCTAGCTTCCAAGAAGAAAAAAATGAAGCAATTAGGGTTTCTGGTAAAAATAAGAAGTGGGGGGGTGTAGGAGTCATTTACAGAAACCATCCCATCCCATCCTTTTGGTCATCTGATCAATGTACTCAATTTGGCTCAAATATTTACGGCTTTCCGTTCAAGTACTTGTGGATTTGTTGTTTTAGTTTTGAGAAATTCTAGCTAGTTGAGGGTTTATATATTTTTGTGTATTTTACACAAAATATCAAAACCAAACTATATCTTTTCTCTCACTCACGAGCTCACTCACTCACTGTCACAAATTCACTGGGTTGGTCTGTCGATGTACTATGTCATAAATGTACTAACTGCTACCATCAACTCAAGGTCTTGTCAAACGACCACCAAAAATATCGACCTAAATGCCCTTCCTCAAGAAACCCTAATTTATAAAAGAACTAAAATATTTTTTTTTCAAAAATAATTAATCAGACTAACTACCTCAATAAGAGAAAATTCCACTATTAAATAACACTACCATTTTCGTTGAAAGACACCATTATTTTATTTTTTTAAATCTGGTGAAGAACACCATCATGTTTCCTTCTCTGCATTTTCTTCTCTCTTCACAGGAGCAACATAGGAGCAACACCCACCAACTCGCCCCACCACTTTGGGTCGTACCACCACTCATTTCTTTTTCTTTTATTCTTGTTCTTTTTGTTATTCTTCTCATTTTCTTTTATCTTCATCTCTGTTTTTTTTTTCCTTTTCCTTCCGATGTCTTGTTCTTTTTTTTTTTTCCTTTTTTTGTTCTTCTTCTCCTTTCTTCTTATTTTTCTTATTCTTATTCTTCTTATTCTGTTTTTTATGCACTCATATTCCTTTTCTCAGTTTTTTTCTTCTTCACCCTCACTGAGGTTGTTGGGAGTGGAGGTTCCCCACTTGTCGAAACCTCTGTGAGGGCGAAGGAGAATACAAGAAGAATTTTTTTTTTAAATTAACCTCCAAAGGGAGGGACAACTGTCGGATGCAAGACCTTTATTACTTGAGAAAAAACCTTTATACTTCTTCAAGGGTACATTACGACTTTACCCGAATAAAAGACTTACAGGACAAGTCCTTACTAACTAAAAATACTCAGAAAAAACTAAAAAACAAAAACCAGACCTAATTTACAAAAAGATCTAGACCTTGTACTCAAGAGTTAGACCTTATCCAAGAGATTCGGCCTTATTCAAAATATTAGGCCTTATTCAAATGAATACGCTAGCTAGGCCTTATTGACCAAGGACCTAATCGGCAAAAAAAAAACTTAAAAACCAAATTGAATTTTGATCCTTAACTTCAAGTGAAATTGCCAAAGCTTCTAAACTATAATCTTGCAACTCTATGCAAGTTTCCTACTAAGCAATTGCCAAAGACGCCACAACTATTCTTCACCAACTGCCAACCTGCAGCAATAAGAACAACAACTACATAGCTCCCCAAACCTGCAGCAACAAGAATAACATCTGCAAGAACCTAGCAATGCTCACCCAAAACATCATCATTCACACCCGTCCAAATGACACCACCAGCTTCCACAACAGCAGCAACATCAACATCCACACAGCGATGAACTGTCCACAGTAGCATCCTCTTCCACAACAACAAATCTTCCACACACCATCTCTGTTATCAGTTGAAACAAAGACTCTGTTTTAAGCTGAAACAACGCATAAATAACCTTGATTCCCCACATGTTCACCTGCCAATTCATGCTGGAGATTTTCTGAAATACATCGTCTTTTTTTGTCTAAAATAAGCAAGCCTTTTGGTCTATTTGGAAGAGAAGACCATGTAAATTTTCTCGTGAATTGTTCCCTTTGCGCCAAACTAGACAACGCATTCGCCACATAATTTGTTTATCTAAAAACATGATTGCAATGACACACCATAGACCTGCAAAATTTTGAAATCTCCCTCCACCAATCATTAATATGCCACAAAATCTTACTTTCCCAAAAGAACCATTGTTTAACCAACAAAGAATCCGTTTGAATCATACATTTTGTAAAACCCTTCAATTTGCAATATTTCAAACCCTCTAGTAATGCTCTTGTTTCAGCAACATTGTTATAGCCTAACCAAAAGAAAACTTGACTTGCAGCCACAAAAGATCCCTCCTTGTCTCTGACCATAAATCTGCCCGCTGCATTATCTTCCACAGAAGACCCATCCACATTTAAAGCAACCCATCCCACTGGCGGAAAAGACAAGTAAACTATACGGATCACAGACTGCGCCTGCAACGCGTTGCTGTTCCAGATCACAGACTGCGCCTGCAACGCGCTGCTATTCCAGACCACGCTGTCTCGACAACAGCCTGCCCCTGCAACGCGCTGCTGTTCCAGACCACGCTGTCTCGACCGGGGCTCATAAAAACCTGAATTGCTTCAAATTGATACAAAGTCAGAATTTGCAGAAATGAATCTGAAAAACTGAATATGAATTGCTTCAAATTAATACAAAGTCAGAATTTGCAGTAAATGAATCTATAAATGAATCTAAAAAACTGAATTTGAATTGCTTCAAATTAATACAAAGTCAGAATTTGCAGTAAATTGATACAAACACATCTCAAAAAGACTGTCAAACCTTGTACACAACACCATTATCATACAAAACATACAAAATACATCTTTCAAGTCATAACACATCCCAAACAAACAAACACAGTGTTTTGAATTCTTATCGACTGACATTCAAATCACATCTCAAAACCATCTCAACAACCACATGACAAACAACCAAACCTGGTCGTAAAGACCATTTCTTCCACAGAGCCTAAGACCATTTCTGCCTTCCTACTTGATCATGTTCAAAGGTATGTATAGTCCATTGCGTTGGTTGAACCTGGCGGCTGCAAAAATTAATAATAAATATAAAAAAATAAATAATATGATGCATACAAAACACATATCAAACAAACAAACCCTACAAAAGACAAATATACAAAACACACATTACAAAATATGTACCTGTGACACTAGCGAGTACAAAAGATCAATTCTTCCAGATTGTATATGAGCTGACCCCGTATTATCATCCTTAACGATGAAAAACACATAAATCATAAGTGGGCAAGCATACTCACTGATTCATACATTGTAAATATAACAAACAAACCTGTGTATTGCTTTGAAGAGGCATCACATTATTTTCAAGAGGCATAACATAAGGCATACACTGTAAACCCTACAAAATACATTTGTATAAATATAAGTCACTAATCACTATTCTTGACTTAAGAAAATATACATTCATAAAACATACCAGATTAGTGTCAATGGCCTGATCCTTTTGCTTGTTTTTTTTATTTTTTTGTGTCTTTTTACTTTTACATATCTTTTCAACTCTGGATTTTATCCTTGAATTACACCGACGTTCTTTGCTACGAACCGCTAATGAACTATGAATTTGGATGGCAGAACTAGCAGTAGTCGTGGCCACTTCCAAATACCCCTGTGAATCAACATGCTCATCACCATGACTCCTTGTAAGTTGCATCATCTTCAAAGTAATCCATTCTTGAACTTGGCACGTCTTTTTTTCATCCTCAGCGGCGAAGTCAGCCATTTCATAGAAGGCATTGCACATCTTTTCAAATCGCGCACTTTCAGGCTTTATTCCCCAATCTGAATAAATAATCTTCACCTTTGTATGAGCCCTCTTAACATCTTTCCTCCACCTCCGAATAACATATTTATCAGGTATATCATGAATCCCTCTTTCAAACAACACTTTCAATACATGTTTGCATAAAATCCCCCTGAACTCAAACAATTGACAATTACACTTGATGGCGAAGTCGGCAGCATTAAAAGAGACTATAAAATTGACCGATCGTTGCCTATCATTTATCATCATGTCTTGTGTAATAGTGTACAACTGAAAGCCACTTCCATCCATAGCTTCACCGACAATTCTACAACATGGATTCCCGGTTATCTCTTATTGAAACTCCCTGAATTTATTTGTAGTGTAGGCATCCCGAAATTTTATCTCAATTGCATATGGAGTAATGCAAGGAATCCTTCGACTATAACATTTGAAGTCCTCTTCAGATTCCTTGTGGACCTTACTATGTAGTGCATTCTCATATTGTTCTACAAATTGCTTTAAAGTGGTTTTCGGATTCACATAACCATGAAAAAAACATTCATGCTTTCACTTCTTTGAGTTGAAAACATCCCTGCCCAAAAAGTATTTCGTTGAAATGCTGGCACCCAACGCATCCTTTCGTAGTATAATCCACTCAACCAATCATTTTCATCCAGATTATATTTATGAATAAACCCATGCCAATTTTCTTCAAACTCTTCATGAGACAAGGAATCATAAACTGCTCTTCGCATTGCAAACTTGATCGCCTCATATTCATTGCAACCTGACAGCTTTTTGGGAAATTTTTTCATAATATGCCACAAGCACCATCTGTGCCGTGTGTTGGGAAATACAATTTGAATGGTCTTCTTCATTGCCCTATCTTGATCAGTGATTATAGCAGAAGGAGCATTGCCATTCATACACACGAGCCAAGTTCGAAAAAGCCAAATAAATTCTTCAACCGTCTCACCACATATCAATCCACATCCCAAAAGAATTGACTGACCGTGATGATTCACCCCAACAAAAGAAGCAAAAGGCATGTCATACTTATTTGTTAAGTATGTAGTGTCAAAAGTAACAGCATCCCCAAACTCCTTGTAAGCTGCTCTACTCCATGCGTCAGCCCAAAAAATATTTCTCAACCTACCTTCATCATCCAAATCCATCATATAAAAGAAATCAACATTATTAGCTTGCATTTTTTGGAAGTAGTTATGAAGTGCCATCGCATCCCCCTCACCAAGTCGCAACTTCCTCATTTTGTCCAAATAATTATAACAATCTTTTTGGGAAAATGATACAATATCATGCCCACCAGCTTCAACCACACATCCCGAATAACTCTTATTTGGTCTAATACCTGCCCTATCATTAAATTCAAGCCTCTTCTTGACATACAAGCTCATAGTTCTATTATTTGGAAAAAAAAATTGATTTACTAGGGCTTAACTGATGATTGTGATCAACTGTAACTCTATTCACTACAACTGTTCCATCAGGCCGTATATGAGCTCTAATCTTAGCCAGACAACCACATTTGCTCGACGCACGCAAACCCACGACATTTTTTGCTCTACTTTTTGGTTTCCCAGCCCGACCACATGAAAGTTGAATGAATATAGGTTTTCCATTAACATTTGTTTCAGTAGTCATAACTTTCACTGGAAATCCCTTTTTATTACCATATTCATGATAATAACGTTGGAACTCATCAAGGTTGATGAATTCCATCCCTTCTGTAGGTTCCCTCAACACTTCTGAATTTTCTTCCACCAACATACATTCATTATCCTCTACACTATCCATTCCTGAAATATGTTTATAATATACAACATCGGTTAAAACATAGAAGCATAGATAAAAATCAAACTACAGTAACTCGTAGCATATTTAAGTTAGGGCAACTATTCAAGTGATATTCGAAGATTTTGTGAGATGTGTAGATGATTTTGTGAGTAATGAGATGTTGTAACATTGTATTGTAACAACTAGAATGGATACTTTTCATCATGATGCATGAGCAAACCTAGCAAGGGTCAGTCCAACCCCAGTTTTCTCTTAAAATACATAAATCTGTGATTTTGAAGTCATCATGTATTGATTCACAACTAGTAAAACTTCCATATTCAAATGCTTTCATCATACAATAAGTACTAAATGGCATAGATCTGCAAAGTCCTAACATTAAGCATCCTCCAAAATCACTTGTTTTTTAGTCTTTGGACTGTGATGGCTTAAATGACTAGGAATCCTTGTTAATAATCTGACATTCCCTTTATCAATTAAGAATGATTGTTTATCTGAGATATAACACAAAAGAATCACACCTTATCGTCTTTCCAATTGTCTTAAAGCTAGCACCAGCCTTGCATATAGATATGGCCTTCTCCAAGCACTCCTCCGTTACCTGAAATATAATAAGTTATAGTTAGATCAATTGTTGTGTGCACTCATATAAAAGAGAAACACATTATTGACTACAAGGTAAGGCTTTTTCTTTGTCCATTTACATGTGACTTATAGATCAAGGTTTTGATATATTTAATTCACAAACATGTTATGCGTTTTAGGAATAAAAAATCGGTTATGAGTCTTAAGTCCAGCCAAACAAACTGAAGCCTTTCCAAGGAAACATATATTATCAAAACTTGATCATTAAAAAAATGTTGATAAACTAAAAGAAGCGTCTCAATAACCAAAATGATAATACCCATAACAAGAAATCAAGAAATCCAGCCCAGCCTATAAACATGATGCTTGAATATGAACAAGTCTTACATAAAACCAACTTTGAAAATTACAAATTCAGAACTGTGATCCTGAAGACAGAAACAAAGTCATCCAAAGACACATATCTTGTTTTTATGTTACGTATACTTGACACAATCACAGATCATTGGGTATTTGTTTTGTAGTTAGAGGTCTAAATTTCTCGTAAAAATTTCCATATTTTACACAATTCAAACCTCTTGTTAGATTAAGCTCTCGTAAAAAATCGGTTAAAGAGTCGACAAAAACTTTCAACAAATTGCACTACTAAAAATTGCAAAGGCACTACAAATAGGCATTGAACTACAAATAGTCACATATTACATTAACCAAAGAAATTGCAACTATGACTATCGATTTCTTACTTCGATTTCTTCGATTTCTTCGATTTCTCATAATCTGATTTCTTCGTAATAGAGATTACAGATTTCTCATAATCACAAGTAAGAAATCAAACTAAGAAACCAAATCAAAGTAAGATATCTTATGTAATCGAAGTAAGAAATCAGATTTTGTCATAATTTGATTATGAAGAAAGGCATACCAAAGAACTTACTTCGATGGGGAGAGACACAACTTCGATTTCTTCAATTCAGAGAGAAATAGATTCGATGGGGTCTCTTCTCTTTCTCTTTCTCTTTCTCTGTCTCTGTCGATGGGGTTTTGAGAGATGGGGTTTTGAGAGAAATAGATTCAGAGAGGATTCGAAGGGGTTTTGGTTTTGAGAGAAATAGATTGGGGTTTCTTCTCTTTCTCTGTCTCTGTCTCTGTGGAGATGGAGATGGAAATGGGGAGAGGGAGAGGTTCCCTCCTTTTCTCCCCAAAATTTTCGATTCCCTCTATTTTTTTCATTTTTTTTAATCCACGCAGGACCACGTGCGATGGACAACGCAGGACGACGTGCGAGGGAGCATCCTCGCTCCCTACCTCGTTCCCTCCCTCGAAACGTAGAAGGATTGGGTCAAAATACAGATACCGCCCATCCTGTATTAATTGATCATGTGTCACTTCATGTTCCTAGATCTAGTGATCCCTATCTGAAGGAACATCTACATTGGTATTGCTCACTAAAATTGAACAAGTATTTTTTGACATAAATTGATGAAGAAAAAAAAATTTAAGTTCGATTGTTTTTTTCTTAACCCCTCTCACCCCAGATGCTGTCAATCTCGTGATCTAGTGATACAATCCATCACTATTTAATCACTGAGCCATTACATCTTTAACTGTCAAAAGTTCGATTGAAATGCACATTTGAAGCACTCAACGAGTGTAGGTATCGAATCCTAAAAGCTTGAGCTTCTGGAGTAAAATGGAGTTTAAGATTTTAATATGCATCATACTCAATAGAATTTTATCAATCCTTTCTTCATTCGTTGAAGGTGACTATTATACCTAAAGTCATGTGCCTAATACCGATAATCTACCCAACCATCAATTAGCAAGAGACAAATGAATTTTTTTTTTATACCTTTGTAGATTTTGTGTTGAATCCATTGTGATTTTTAGATAATTAACTTAAAAGTTTTCTCTTTTGAATTGGTTTGCAGGATTGTAACAGACATTCCAGGCACAACAGATACAATGTTTGGTAGGTTTCTCTCTTATTTTTTTAGCTACAATACATGCCCAGTGCACATCTCTCTACAAACAATAGGGGAAAACCTAAACCAAAGTTACATGTCTCTCACTCTCTTTCTCTCTTCACATACTCATATGGGAGTTTTTTTAATGTTTGGGTTTTGACAATTTTGTATATAAATAACGGGCAGGGAAATGGTGAGCTATGAAATCCCACAGCCTCGCATAGGGATCCACAGGTTTGTATTTGTTCTGTTCAAGCAGAAATGCAGACGATCAGTGACTCCACCTTCTTCAAGAGACTACTTCAACACCAGAAAATTTGCTCAAGAAAATGAACTTGGCCTTCCTGTTTTCTTCAATGCTCAAAGACAAACTGCTGCAAGAAGACGCTAATCACACCCCCAAACATCACGAATCTAGTTTCATCTTTAGTTTCCTAGCTTCCAAGAAGAGTAAAATAAAGCAATTAGGGTTTCTGGTAAAAATAAGAAGTGGGGGGTGTAGGAGTCATTTACAGAAACCATCCCATCCCATCCTTTTGGCTATCTTATAGCTCTATCTGATCAATGTACTCAATTTGGCTAAAATATTTACGGCTTTCTGTTAAAGTACTTGTGGATTTGTTGTTTTAGTTTTAGCTAGTTGAGGGTTAATATATTTCTGTGTATTTTTACCAAAAGAGTGATTCTATGTGTCGAGGGAAAGGGCGAGGAAACCAGCGAGGTAAACGAGGTGGCGGGGGGTGAACCGTTCACCCCCCTCGAGATGCGCGCGCGGAAAACATCTCGAGGGGGGTGAACGGTTCACCCCCCGCCACCTCGTTTACCTCGCTGGTTTCCTCGCTCTTTCCCTCGACATTTAGAATTTCCCTTTACCAAAAATATCAAAACCAAACTATATCTTTTCTCTCACTCACTCGCGAGCTAACTCACTCAGTGTCACAAATTCACTGGGTTGGTCGGTTGATGTATTATGTCATAAATGTACTAATTGTTACCATTAATTCAAGGTGTTGTGACACCGGGCAGAATAACTATTATTCTGCAGGCTAGTTTTAACAGGTAATTCACAGAAAAATTACACAAGAGAATAGCCCAAAACACAGATACACAACTCTAATGTTCAATTAAAATTATTCAAATCAAAGTCTCTTACAATATTGAGGAAAACTTCTATTTATAGTGTTTAAATAACTTGAATAATAAACAGCCTATTGCTAAAAGAAAAAGTAAAATCAAATACTAAAATAACAAACAATTTATTCCTAAAGAAAAAGTAAAACATAATCCTAAAAGAAAACTGAAAAGACTCCTAATTAAATTGAAAGATTACGAATAAGTTATTTAGTAAATAACTTTGAGAACAAATAAGGAACCCTAAAATTTCTCCTGCATTAGTCGCCCCGGGTTGGAAAGAACTCGTCCTCGAGTTCCCAACAGCTTCATCGGAATCCTCTGGCAGCAGCTCAGGAGGAAGATCCTCTGGTATCAGGTCAAAAAACACTGCTAACTGCTGCTGCACCTCTGCTGGTAAATCAAGATTCACGTCTGCAACACTATTCCCATAAGGCAGCAGAGCATAGACCACGTCTCTACGCTCAATCTCACCCAAAAACCTGGACATAGAAAGAAGGTTAGTATATATTATTGGCTACCGGGGTAGGAGTGATCCTTTCCCGACGAGGTGCCAACACAATCTTCATCCCTTTGATGCTAAGGAAATATGTATTTTTTGCCCATCATGAATAACACTGCGATCATACTGTCAAGGCATGCCTAACAATACATGACAAGCATCCATAGACACAACATCACACTAAGCATTATCAAAATATTTCTTGCCAATCGAAAAATACACTAGGCATCGCCTATTTACTGTTACCGCACTGCCTTTATTCAGCCATGATAATTTGTACGGCTTGGGATGACAATATGTCTTCAACTGTAATTTCTGGACAGCCTCTTAAAACACGGCGTTCTCACAACTGCCACTGTCAATGATCATATTGCAGACTTTATCTGCAACTGTGGAGGTCGTGGGAAAAATATTGGTTATCAACTAATCGTCCCCTGAATCACCCTTGGGAGTCAGTAGACTCTTACGAACCACTAGAGTCTCATGGCCATCTCCATACAGCACATCTCCATCTTCATCATCGTCATACACACTCTTCAAGCTCATCGGTTTCATCTACCACGTCCTCCTCAATCAGGAGATTGTTGCCCTTCTGAATAGCAGTATGCCTGCACTCAGTCGCTCTATGTCCATGTTCACCACATCTAAAACATATAATATTTGAGTTATAATTGCCCTGTGGTGGCTGTTAGGCAGGACGGAATTCTTGAGGGCGAACTGGCCAACCGCTTTGAACACTGCTAATTATTGGCCTCCCACTCTGTTGTTTTTTCACATCAAGTGCACGCTGGTATGCTTCAGAAACGGTCCTCAACGAGTGAATTCGTTGAAATAAGGATTGAGTGTAGCCGAAAGGAAGGAAATGACCCTTCATCTTCTTCTTCATCTTCTCCCAATTAGTGATCTTGGCATTGCCCTGTCAGTCTCGTGCCCGCTTCAACTGCTGCCACAACACAGATGCTCTGCCTTTGAGTTTTTTGGCGACCAATTTCACCTTGACATGATCTGAGACTTCTTTATACTAAAACATATGTTCTACTTCATTCAACCAATCCACGAATCCTTCGACCTGTAACGTACCAAAAAACTCGGGTAGATCCACTTTGAAACTGAGATTTTTCATGACGATCTTCCCGACCACGACGATCCCAGATTCGAGACAGATGGTGATACGGGTTTTTGAAATTGGAATCAGAATCGTGATCTTCCATCTCACGATCAACAAAATCCAGTTTCGTTAAACACTGGGTTAACTTTGCAACTTGCCTTTGTAAATCCTTAATCATCACATCCTTAACGTTATGATCACGGTTTGGGGCTTCCTCGTTCGGAACCGGCCCGCGACGACCACGACCACCAACTATAGAAATTAGGGGTGGGCACGGGACAGAATGAGAATGGGACGAGATAGACACATTCCTATCCCTTCCCGTTCATATGGGATCAGGAAGGGACGGGATGGAAAAAACCCCATCCTGACCTCGTCCCATCCCAAACGGGTTCGGGACAGGACGGGATTAGCGTGCTCTCATTTTTTGACAAATTATTGCTTACCCAAGACCCAATTTGCTTAATTGAAAATAGGCAAAGGCAATTCATTGAGTTACACATAAATGATAGCCTTGGATTGAGTATGCAACATCATAATAAACTACCATAAATGATAGCTGAAATTCACCCTATAATTAAGATTTCTGCAGAGTTTTGAATGGCTAAGATGTGGACAGTATAATGGCAATGGTGGACCTGCTCTACTGTTTCGAATATTGAAAAAAATGATAAGTAAATTTGGGGTGCTAAGAAGAATGTTTTATTATTGCTTTAAAAAGAAAACAATCATTAAATTCATTGTCTTGACACGAAATAAAATCTCCAATGTAGTTAGCAATCCCATTTTGAGTTTTAAAGAGTTTGCAATTAAATAATTCATTTAGCAATCTAGAAATAAACCAATATCAAGTAGTTGAAGATATAGACTAATATCAATTACATTGATTTCAACTAAATTCATTTTTTTCAGTTACACTAATTTTGCAATCCTAAAAATAAATAAATAAATAAATAAATATATTAATAATAAATATTAAAAAATTAGTTCGGGATTGAAAATCTTCATCCCATTCTAGATCGGGACGAGACGGAATCGGGATGAAATTATTCAATCCCATTAAGACTCGAAAAAATCGGGACGGGACGGGATCGGGACGGAAATGGGATTGCGGGTTGGGATGCCCACCCCTAATAGAAAATGATGAAATCTCACCCCAATAAGATGTTGATGCTCTAATACCAACTGACGTCGAACAGAATAACGATTATTCTGCAGGCTCATTTCAACAGACAATTCACAGAGAAACTACACAAGAAAATAACCCAAAACAAAGAGAAACAATTCTAATGTTCAATTAATATTATTCAAATCAAAGTCTCTTACAATATTGAAGAATAACTATATTTATAAGTGCTCAAATAACTTAAATAAGAAGCAGTATATTCCTAAAAGAAAAAGTATAATCAAATACTAAAATAACAAGCAGTCTATTCCTTAAAGAAAAAATAAAGCCTAATCCTAAAAGAAAACTAAAAAGATTCTTAATTAAATTGAAAGATTACGAATAAGTTATTTAGTAAATAATTTTAAGAACAAATTAGAAACCCTCTTGCATCATCTTGTCAAACAACCTCCAAAAATATCAACCTAACTCAAGGCATGCCCTTCCTCAAGAAACCCTAATTTATAAAAGAACTAATCTCTTTTATTTCAAAATTAATTAATTAGACTAACTACCTCAATAACAAAAAGCCCATTGCTAAATAACATCACCATTTTCGCTGAAGGACGCCACTACTCTACTTTTTTATCTACTGAAGGACGTGACAACATTTCATTTTCCACCTTCTCTTATCTATTCACAGAAGCAGCATAGGAGCAACACCCACCAGCTCGCCCCACCACTTTCGACCACACCACCGCTAGTTGCACTACTACTAATTTCTTCCTCTTTTCTTTTGTTATTGTTTTTCTTCTTTGTTATTCTTCTTTTCATTTTCTTCCTTTTTTTCTCTTATTTTCTTTTCTCTTCATCTTTGTTTTTTTGTTCAACCTTTTCTTTTTTCTTTTCCTTCTGATTTTTCCCCTCTTATTTTTCTCCAATCTTCTTTTTTTCCCCTGTTTTTATCTCTTTTACCCTTGCTAAGGTTATTGGGAGTGGAAATTTTCCACTTTTCGAAACCTTTGCGAGGACGAATGAGAAAAAAAAAATACAATAAGAAGAATTTTTCTTTTCTTTTTTAAATTAACCTCCAAGGGGGAGGGGCAACTAGGGGATGCAAGACATTTATTACTTGAGAAAAAACTTTTACACTTTTTCGGGGGTA
This sequence comes from Berberis thunbergii, assembly GCA_003290165.1. Taxonomy (NCBI): domain Eukaryota; kingdom Viridiplantae; phylum Streptophyta; class Magnoliopsida; order Ranunculales; family Berberidaceae; genus Berberis; species Berberis thunbergii. The sequence goes on from QNQO01000649.1 coordinate 233,060, forward strand.
CATTATGACTTTACCCGAATAAAAAACTTATGGGACAAACCCTTACTAACTAAAATACTCAGAAAAATTAAAAACAAAAATCAAACATAATTCACCAAAGATCTAGACCTTATACTCAAGAGTTAGACCTTATCCAAGAGATTAGGCCTTATTCAAGAGATTAGGTCTTAGTCAAAGGAATAGGCCTTATTCACCAAGGAACTAAATCGCCAAAAGAAGACTCAAAAATCAAAATGAATTTTGATCTTTTACTTCAAGTGAAATTGCCAAAGCTTCTGAACTATAATCTCGCAACTCTATGCAATTTTCCTATTGAGCAATTGCCAAAGAAGCCATAACTATTCTTCACCAGCTGCCAACCTGCAACAACAAGAACAACAACTACATAGCTCCCCAAACCTACAGCAAAGTAGACAGCAGCTACAAGAACCTAGCAACACCCAAAACATCATCGTTTACACCCGTCCAAACAGCAGCAGCGGCAACATCAACGTCTACACAATAGCAAACAGTCCACAGCAGCATCCTCTTCCACAACAACAAATCTTCCACACACCATCTCTGTTATCAGATGAAACATAGACTCTGTTTTAAGCTGAAACAACGCATAAATAGCCTTGATTCCCCACACGTTCACCTGCCAATTCATGTTGGAGATTTTCTGAAATACTCAGTCTTCTTTTTGTCTAAAATAAGCAAACCTTTTGGTCTATTTGGAAGAGACGACCATGTAAAAATTCTCGTGACTTGTTCCCTTTGCGCCAAACTAGACAATGCGTCCGCCACGAAATTTGTTTCTCTAAAAGTATATTATACAATTCTCCTGGTCTATGTGTGTGAATGTCGAAAATCAATTCAAAGTGGCCCATACCCTTCTTCTTATTCAGTGGTTGTGAATGAGATTTTCGATGCGGTGAGATCAGGCAAGAATGTGACCTTTGTTAAAGAGCTTGAGCAGGGTAATGGAGATATGGGTGAAAAAAAAAACCTTTTGCTTGGATGTGATGAAACGGATTGGCAATCAAACAATGAGTTTGATGCTAATACTAATTCCAAATCCGCGAAAGAAGTGGGGTACCAATCAGATGGGGCCAAAGGAAAGAAGAAAAAGAAAAGTACTAGAACGGTTCCAACTATGGGGGAGCGCTGAGTGACGATGAATATTTCAACCCCAACGGTTAGTGATGATATCGGGCAACCCATTGCAGAATAAAAAAACTCGTGCAGGAGAATAATGTGAAATTGTTAGCAATTGCAGAGCCTATGATTGATGCTTCTAAACACATGAAGAAAAAAAAAATGGAGAAGAATAAGAATAAGAAAAAGAAAAAGAAGATGGAGGTAAAGGTGGTGGTGGTGATTGATGGAGCATTAGTGGTGGTGTGAATACAAAAAATATATAAAAAGGGTGGAGGAGGATGAGAGGTGGTGATGGTGAATGGAAGGAGGAGGAGGAGAGGTGGTGGTGGTGATTGATGGAGAATATAGGATAGATTGTTTTTTGTTTATATTGGTAGTGTCCTTCAGAGGGTGGTGGTGTCCTTTAGAAAATAAGGGGTTGGTGGTGTCTTTCAGCATAATTGATGGTGTTATTTAGCAGCAACCTAACAAAAATAACAAAATAAAACAATTATTGTTAGAGAATTGAAGAGGTTTAACTTTGCCATTACATGTACTACTTACAGTACCAAAACTAGCAATTGGGTTGTGATGCAGGAGGATTTCTCGAGTTTCTAATTTGGGTTCCTAGAGTTTCTAATTTGCTAGTAAATAACTTTGAGAGATCTTTCAATTTAATTAGGAGTATATTTAGTTTCCTTTTAGGATTAGGCTTTACTTTTATTTTAGGAATATATTACTTGTTATTTTAGTATTTGATTCTATTTTTAATTTTAGGAATATGCAGTTTCCCTTTAGGATTTACTTTTTTCTTTTAGGCAATATTTCTTTTATATTTTAGGAAGAGATTCTAAACCCAATTTGGGCCAGATTCTTGGCAGATTATTTCTTTTATTAAGTATTTTATTTTAGTATGATTATTGGAAATTGTCATTTTTTGGTGAAATTTTAATAATGAGTTTTAGCTATAAAGTCCGGCTTGTGAGCTAATTTAGAGATACATTTGATTTGATCATTTTAATTAAATATTAGAGTATTTCTCTGTATTTTGGGTAATTTTCTTGTGTTCTTCCCTGTGAATTGTCTGTTAGAACTAACCTGCAGAATAATCGTTATCCTGCCCGGCGTCAGTTGGTATCAGAGCTTCAGCATCTTCTTGGGGTGAGATTTCATTAGTTTCTATGGTTGGTGGTCGTGATTATGGTCGTCGCGGGCAGGTTCCAAATGAGGAAGCCCCTCACCGTGATCGTAACATTAAGAATATGATGATTGAAGATTTACAGATGCAAGTTGCAGAGTTAACCCGGCGTCTAACGGCGCAGGATTTCGGTAATCGTGAGATGGAAGATCACGATTCTGATTCCAGTTTCGAAAAACCATATCCCAATCATGCTTGATTATGGGAGCATGGAGAACTTGAGTATGACGATGAGGAGCTTGAAGAAGACGTGGTAGATGAAACTAAATAGTTTGGAGAATTTGTGTATGACACTGATGAAGATTATGAGTTTGAGGAGGATCCCTCAAAGGTTGAGTCAGAAGGTGTGGACGATGATGAAGATCAGGAAACTACTGATGGTGTTGGAGATTGGGAGAAGATGAGGAGCAAGACAAATAAGCTCATGGACAAAGAGTCCATGAAGGACCCCAGTGAGATAACATGAGAATCAGTCGATAAGAAGCTCAAGGTCATTGTAGATGCACGTGGTCGCAAGGGAACTGGAAGAGTTGAACAAGTTGAGCAAATAACTGTCTTGACGAAGGTTGCTAAGACTCATACTCAAAAGCTTGAGATCCTCTTCAATGTTGTATCTGTCGAGCACTACCATCAGCCGCCACGTCGCCTACCTCCCTCACCCACTCTCTCGTCTCTCCCCCTCGTTTCCTTCTCTCTCGTGCAGGTATTGGAGCCAAACAGAAAAGAAGAACAACAAGAAACTCACGAGACGTAGGACACGACTTACTGGAAACGAAGACCGCGAGTTTCTGGCGGGAGAAAACTGATTTACAAATTAGCTCGACTATTTGCGCCCCGAACACCTGCTCTTTGTACCACCATAGTGCACTTGCAGCCCTTCGCGTCGCGTGTTCGTGCATGAATTGATGGATTCCACCTACACCAATGTTGTGCCGTCATCCACCATGATTTTCTAATCCCTACAGATGTGAATTCAGATTTACCAGCAGAGGTGCAGCAGCTAGCAGAGTTTCCTGACCTGGTGCATGAGGATCTTCCTTCTGGGCTGCCGCCTGAAGATTCCGATGAAGCTGTTGTAAACTCGAGGTCGAGTTATTTCCAACCCGGGGTGACTGATGCAGGAGGATTTCTAGAGTTTCTAATTTGGGTTCCTAGAGTTCCTAATTTAGGTTCCTAGAATTCCTAATTTGCTCTCAAAGTTATTTATTAAATAACTTTAAGAGATCTTTCAATTTAATTAGGATTATTTTTAGTTTCCTTTTAGGATTATGCTTTACTTTTATTTTAGGAATAAATTACTTGTTATTTTAGTATTTGATTCTATTTTTAATTTTAGGAATATGCAGTTTTCTTTTAAGATTTACTTTTTTTTAGGCAATATTTCTTTTATATTTTTGGAAGAGATTCTTAACCCAATTTGGGCCAGATTTTTGGCAGATTATTTCTTTTATTAAGTATTTTGTTTTAGTATGATTATTGGAAATTGCCATTTTTTGGTGAAATTCTAATAATGAGTTTTAGCTATAAAGTCCGGTTTGTGAGCTAATTTAGAGATACATTTGATTTGATAATTTTAATTGAACATTAGAGTATTTCTCTATGTTTAAGGTAATTTTCTTATGTTCTTTCTAGTGAATTGTCTGTTAGAATTAGCCTGCAGGATAATCGCTATTCTGGCCGGCGTTATGTAAACATAACTGCTAACTTAAAATGTTATTAAATCGACATAAAATCGAATCGACCGAATAAATTAAACATATTATATTATTTTTACATTATATTTATATTCGGTCGATTTAGTTTTGTCGGTTAAAATCACTTAAAAACCAAACCGATCATATCGGTTTAAAATTTTTCTAAACCAAATTGAAACCAATCTTAAGCCAAGCCGACCAGTTAAGTCGATTTATTTGGTTTTTTGTTCAATCCTACTACTAAACTATACTAAACCCCTTCTCATTTAAATTAATCAAATAGATATAAATACTTGTTTTTTAACATAGATATTCTGATCGCTAGTTACAAGACTTGCTTATCTCTGCCGCAGACTCTGCCATAGGTTAATGGAGAGTTTGAACAGGTGTAGGGAATGTGCTTCAGCAAGTACCGAGTAAAAGTTGCTGAAACAGAGCAATATTATTTCAAGCAATGTGTTCAGTTGCTCTGCTGGTGTACAACTGTTGCTTTTCTTTCAGCAATTTCTATTTCTATTTGGCAACCACTGCACCACACCGTCATTTTCTTTTTCTCAAACCACCATCCAGTTTTTTTTTGTTTGTTGTTTTTTGTTTTTTGTTTTTTATATTTTTACTTCTCACACCACCAATAAATATGCATTACAAAGAAATCAAAACAAAAAACAAAAAAAACACAAAATATGGTAACTTTCGACCAATTTAAACCCTCAATTGAGACTTATTCTCAAGTTCATCAAAATACGAAAGTTATAGTACTATGAGTTATCTAATAAACAAAACTTGAATCGATTGAAAATGTTTTGAAATGAGCAAGTTATGATTATTTTACTAAAATTGCGCAAATATGTCTTACAATGAAAATGTGATAGTGTTCTTGACTTTCGGCCAACTTATTTACTCGATCAAGACCGATTCTCAACTTGATCAAAAAATAAAAGTTGTAGTACTCGAAACTATCTAATAAACACAACTTGAATTACTTGAAAATACTTTGAATAAGAAAGTTATGGTCATTTTACTAAAGTTGCGTAAATCTGTCTTGATAAGTTGGCCGAAAGTCATAAACACTGTCCCATTTTTATGCGAGATAGATTTGCGCAACTTTAGTAAAATGATCATAACTTGCTCATTTCAAAACATTTTCAAGTGATTCAAGTTGTGTTTATCATATATCTAAGAGTAATACAATATGTATGTTTTGATAAACTTGAGAATCTATCTCGATCGAGCACATAAGTTGGTCAATAATTAAGAACACTATCCCGTTTTTATTGCGAGACAGATTTGTGCGACTTTAGTAAAATGACCATAATTTACTCATTTCAAAACATTTTCAAGTGATTCAAGTTTTGTTTATTAGATAACTAAGAGTATTACAATATTTTTGTTTTGATGAGGTTGAGAATCAGTCTCAATTGACGGTTTAAATTTATTGATGTTACCCTGTTTGCGTTTTGAGTTTGAGTTTCTCTACTATGTTAAGTTATGCATATTTATCGAGTTTGGGTTTAAGGGTTTCAACTTTGAGGGGATTTTGAGAGTTTTAGAGGGAGATGAAGAAGATTTGCAAGAGATTTGAGTGTGAGGAGAGATTTGGAAGAGATTTGCAAAAGATTTCGAATTTGGGAGGGAGGAACCATTGTCGATTAAAATGGCGAGGAGAAAAAATGGATGGTTTTTGTTTATATAGGTGGTGTGAAAAAGAAAATAAGTGGTGTGAAATAATAGAATGGTGTGAGAGAGAAAATGGTAGTGTGGTGTAGTCATGGCCTTTCTATTTTATTGGTATGAACATGTTGTTTCTGTTTGAATAATTCTAGGGAGCCTGGGTCTGCTGCCTGGGTTTGCAGCCTGGGGGCGAAATTATCCTTTTGCCCCTCTTTTGTTGTTGTTATATTTAAAGATTGGTTAAAAAGGCAGAGGCAAAAGTGTAAAAATGCCACTCAGGCTGCAAACCCAGACAGCAGACCCAGGCTCCCTAGAATTATTCAAACAGAAACAGAATGTTCATACCAATAAAATAGAAAGGTCACGACTACACCACACTACCATTTTCTCTTTCTCACACCATTCTATTATTTCACACCACTTATTTTCTTTCTCACACCACCTATATAAACAAAAATCATCCATTTTTTCTCCTCACCATTCTAATCGACAATGGTTCATCCCTCCCCAATTCCAAATTTTTTGCAAATCTCTCATCACACTCAAATCTCTTGCAAATCTTCTTCCCCTGTTTTTTTTTCTTTCACCCTTGCTGAGGTTATTGGGAGTGGAGATTCCCTACTTGCCGAAACCTCTGCAAGGGCGAATGAGAAAAAAAGGAGAATACAATAAGAAGAAATTTTCTTTTCTTTTTTAAATTAACCTCCAGGGGGGGGGCAACTAGGGGATGCAATACCTTTATTACTTGAGAAAAAAACTTTTACACTTCTTCGAGTGTATATTACGACTTTACCCGGATAAAAAACTTATGGGACAAACCCTTACTAACTAAAATACTCAGAAAAACTAAAAACAAAAACCAGACATAATTCACCAAAGATCTAGACCTTAAACCCAAACTTTGGAAAGATTGGTTAGAGACTCACGTTCAAGAGGAGTGCATGTGGTTGTTTCTGCAGTTGTTTTGTTAGGTGAATTAAATTGTCAGAAATTCTAATTGTCGAGGAAACCAGCGAAGGACCCTCCATCCCCCTTGTAAAGCGTGCAGGTGATGGGAGACACTCATCGCGAGGGAGATGGAGGGTCCTCCCTCCCTCGCTGGTTTCCTCGCCAGTTAGCCTCTCTATTAAATTGTTTGTTTGGTTGAATTTTTAGTATTCACGACGGGTATTGTCATAATGTACTCCCGCCAAATTTGTAAATATTTTTTTATTAATAATAAAGGTTTCACTTATCATAGTTGTCGCTCCCTTTTAGAGGTTTTATTAAATAAAATATTTAACTGCATTAAGAATTCAAGTTGATCAAATACTACATACATCCAAATCACACTATAAAGGTTTAAGGTTCGAACTCGGCCAATGACGCGAGATTCAATTAAAATCCCGGCTCTCCTTTAAAAAAACAAAAGTTTTGCACATGGGACCTCCATCAAAAGAGTTGCTTTGCATGCAACGGTGCCTATCCAAAATATGCAAAAATAAATAAATAGAATAAAGAGTCGTTGCACAGTGGCCAAGAATTGTGATTTCGCTTTTCAAGTTAATTTTGATATCCTAATTTTAAGAAATATTTCAGATTGTAAAGAAAAAAATGTAAAATTTTTGAGAATAACATGAAATATATATAATAAATTTTGAGAGTATATGAAATATGAGAAAAAAAATGCAAGTAAATAAATCTATTAAACACATTAAATGAAGCATAAATACTCAAAAATGAAATTAACATATAATTAGAAATTAGGAGGTGGTTTTAAAATTCAATATATAAGTTGAAGAAATGATCATTAATAAGGGGTAATTTCAAAATTAATAAATAATTAGAAGAAGATAAAAATAAATAAATAAATAAATAAACTCCAAAATTTACAAAAAAATAACCCAAATTGTTTCCAACAAAACCCTAAAAAATGTAACTTTTCATAGCCAGTTTCCCGTATATTACGAAAAGAAAATTCCTGAGATTTTATAATAAAAAATCAAAATTTTACCCTTCTTCTTTTCGTAATTAAAAAAAAAAAAATGAAAATCTCATTCCTTTTGACACTAACATTAGCTAACTAACCCCAACCAAATCCTCATGGCTCAAAACTGAAATATGTCCAAATTTTCTACAGTTATACATCCATTAACGCGCAAGTCAAGGGCTTTGTCAATGCACTTAATACTTCTTGGCTTAAGAATGTTACCTGCACCACCGCAAAAATATGAGTCGTTCTAGATGGTGAGGAAACGGACGAGAGAGGGGGTTTTGACCCCTTCCCCTCAAGATTCACATGGGTGTGTATCTCGAAGGGGATAGAGGGTCACACCCCCTCCCTCACCATTTAGAATCACCCATAGTAAGAGATAAGGGTGACATAGGGAATTTTTTGACAGGGATAACATATGACATGGCTTGATTGAATTAATTTGTGAACTTGAGAAACTCTCAATACCAAAAATATCGTTCCCAGTGAATGATATGAATGGTTGAGATATGAACATGATCCGCACTTATTTTTCTCCAGCTGCCCCCACTAGATTCCCATTTCCCAAAACCAAGGAAGGAAAAAAGGTCGGTAGCTTTTGAGGTGGGTTTTGTTTCCCCTCCTCATCTCTCATCCTCTCATGATGGCTTGTCAAGTTGTGCTTTTTCAATCAATATATTATATACCCAAAGTTATTTTCAACGAAATTTATGTGTATATGATCATCATATACCATGGTAGAATATTATTGTAGGTAGATTTTTTGCCAGCAACGCTGGCTAGCTAGCTAGCTAGTCTTCCAAAACTCTTGAGTACAGAAACGTGTCTTTTCTATTTATTCAATTCTGGTTTGATGTATATCTAGCCTGTGTTTGTTTCAAAAGAAAAGATTCCAGCTTGATTTGAGCATCATAGGGGCTTGTTTCAAAAGCATCATAGCTTAGCTTGTTTCAAAAGAAAAGTTTTGGCGTTGATGATAGTGTATCACAGGTCTTCTCATTTGGGATAATGGGCTTGTATATACTTGGGCTTCAGATGGGAGCAACCCACCAGCTCTACTTCGGGTGAAGCCCATAAACTTCAGGTTTAAGCCCAATTGCTCATTTGGTCTGGGCTTTATTCACAGTGGGCCCAACTCATCCAAGTTTTGCTGTTACTGCATTAATCTTCCACGTGTACGCACAAATCACCGAAATACAAAACTCTCTAAAATATTTTGCATGAACTCAGGCCCATCAAAGAGGTTTCAGGACACGTGTCATTGCCACACAGCATGAACAGTAGACTTAGTGTTGTGCCAGCAATGACATTTGTTCATCAACACAAGCCACGTGTCCTCCTCTAGGTGGATTTGCTGCAAACGTTTCCTTTCATTGAACAACTAAACAGTGTTTGCTGTTGGAAGTATTTCTTGTAAGAGGTGAAGAAGAGATGGAAATATCTTCAAGATGAAGGTTAGGCGAAAATTCTAAATGTGGAGGAAGTGGCCGAGGAAAACAGCGAAGGAGGGAGAGGGGGGACGTTCATTTTTCTTGAAATGCGTATATAAAAAAAGACAGCACGCATTCTAAGGGCATGGACAGCCCCTCTCTCCCCCCTCGCTGTTTTCCTCGCCCACTTCTTCGACAGATAGAAGTACTCGAAGGTTGGTCTTCTCTACTGTTCAATTTTTATTATTGAATTTTGCAAAATTTTGTTTATATTTTAGACAAGGTTACAATTTAAGTGAAACCACAACAGGGTATAATAAGATGATTCCTTTGAAAAAATTGGAATTATGTTTGAGAGATTCTTCAATTACATAAACTTAACCCCATATTCACATAATAAATATAAGGAATTGCTATGTGTATCTGATTTTCTGGTTCGTTCGATGCTTTTAATTTTATCTTTTAAATTTAGTTCTTAAAAATTGCTTACTTTATCAACCACATTTTTTTTTAATCCTAAAATAAATTAAACACTGAGAGAAGAGGATTAGTCATGTCGTGGATTGGGAAATTTGTATGAAAGATTTTGAATGTAGGATTTTTAGGTTTTAAATGCACTTGTTCCTATCAATAATTTTGAAATTAATGTATTGATTTACATTTTTTATATTATTTTATTTTTAACTATGATAATGGCGGATGGTATCTGGGTCAAATTCAGCCGGCGGCATTTGGGAGGGGGTTGAGGGATAAAATAAATAAATAAATAAATCGTGTCGTTGCCATTGCTAAATTAAACCATTTTGCACGTGCCGTGCTCCTGCGAGTGAGAGATTTGGAGAGTGATTTCGCGCTCTGGCGAAAATGGGGGGAGAGTGATTTCGCGCTCTGGCAAAAAAATTTGGGGAAAAATTTGGTGAAATTTTGTTTGCTATTTCGACCTAGATCAGTTTGCGCGGTCATTGCGAAAAAAATTTCGACCTAAATCAGAGAGAGGTTTGGCGCAGAGGAGAAGAGGGACGAACTGAAGAAGAAGATGAAGAACCGAAGTAGATTCACAAACTTTTCTTCTCCTTCTTCTTCTTTAGATATTGAGAGAATCGAGCTGAAGAAGAACATCAAATTAATGAAAAGGGAATAAACTTGGCATAGTTTATGATGTTATCCGAGTAGAAGATGCGTTGAACCAAGAGGCAGCAGAAACTGGGTTGGGGTCTCAGAGCTCTCTACCCTGATCTCTTTGTCCAACACATCGAGGAGCTCTCTACCCTGATATCTGCGAGGAGCTTTAGATCCAGCGAGAGCTTCAGATCCAGTGAGGAGCTCTCTGCCCTGATCTCAGATCCAGCGAGCAGCTCTCTGCCCTGATCTCAGATCCAGCGAAAAGGAGGGGTTCCAGCGAAGAGAAGAGGTTCTCGCCCTGCTCTCAGATTGGTTCAGATCTCCTTCCAGGTAAGATGTTTCAGTTCCACTTAGTTATTGGCTTCTTTGAATTGGTGAGAGTTGTTTCCATTCACACAAAAAATTGTCTTGCACATTATCATATTAAGGTCCAACACCACCACCCTTATTTCTCAACTCTCACCAACCATGAATTGTACCAAGCACAACTAGATAACCACAACATCGCCAAGGAAAACCATTTTGTTGCTTGCAATCCCTCACTCCCTCAAGTGTCTGAAGATGGGGTAGGAGGTTTTAGGAACTGGGTTTCAAGGAATTATTGTCAAGAAATGGAGCAAAAGTTGGATGGGGGTTCACGGTGGGTGGTGATGAAGGAGGAGGTTCTGGGTCAGTCCGTGCAATGGGGTATGGAGATTTGTAGTCACTTAGCTTGTCAATGAGTCCTGGATCTCAATCAAGTTGTATTACAGCACCCCCACCCCAGCAAATTTCCCCAACTGGAGGAGGAGGAAATGAATGTGTGGTGGCTATGGATACAACAAATAAGAGAGGGTCAGAAAGGAAGGTGGTGGGACAGAAGCAACCAGTTCACAGGAAGTCCATAGACACATTTGGTCAGAGGACATCACAGTGTATAGGTGTTACATTGTCTGTGTTCAAACCTGGTGTCTTTAATTTATTTTACCTTTTGTTTTTTGTATTTTTGGGGTTCCTATCATCATTTCATTCATTCATTCATTCTTCCATGATGTTTTTTTTTAATACAATTGTTGTTTCTTCAAATCAGCTCAAGTGAACCATAGAAGCAAGTATGGGTAATTGTTGTTTCTTCAAATCAGCTCAAGTGAACCATAGAAGCTCAACAACTTTAACTTCCTCAACTCCAGGTACTCGAACAATATTTTTTTTGCAATAATTGATCTTTTCTTTTAATGGAGTCTCTTAAGTTTCAGTTTTTGTTGATGGGTTTTTCTTATTTTGCTTAGATTCTGTGTTTTTGTGTTAATATCTATATGAGGCAATGGGGTTTTGGTATAATTTTATTGGATCTTGTACTCAAATAGAAATCCATTTAAAAACTAAACTTTGTTGTAATTATGTGTGTGTTAATGGTGTTTTAGGACCTCAAAATTGTCAGTTTTTATCTCAAATTGAACTGAGATCTTCTTCCTCTTGGAATCCAAACAATACCCATTATGTCATTTTTTGAATATGTTCCTTAAGTTTCAGAATCTTTCACACCAAGTCCCTTTATTAATAATCTGCTTTAGTTTTGTGTTAGAACATCAAAAGCTCCAGCTTGACTCAAAAACACCGGATGGGGTTTTGGATTTGTGGGTTACCCTTTTTAATACAATAAAAGAATCTATTTTGTACTTGTTCATAAGAGATTAAGGGAATTCTGATTAGTACTCTGACACACTAGATCCTATGTATTAATTATAGGGTCATCAAAGGCCAATAACAATGGAGGTGGTGGTGATCACCATCCTTATTTTTGTTATGTGCTTTTGTCATTGAAATTAGAGTCAATTCTTTGTTGCTGTGGTGGTGATCATTTGTTTGTAATATGGATGTTTATAACTAAAATTGTATCAAATGGATGTTTGGATGAAGTAATTATTGAAACAAACACGCTTTGTGCATGGAACTTCTAAGTAGTATCAACACTGTATCTCTTCTTTCTTGTTCACTCCATACTTTCTCTAAATTTAGGCTTTCCACATTTCTTAATCATGTTTATTATCTCAAAATTATCATTGTTGTTATCCTGCCATTTGTTTCACAGGGTTACCAATTTTGGACTAGAGCTGGTCCTGATGGTTCTTTTGCCATTAACAACATAAGTAAGAGAATGTGACCCAATTCAGTAATGATATCATTGGTAAGAATTGATTGATTACCTGGTTTTAGGAATATTTTAGATGTGGTCTACTTGTCAGTGAGATGGACAGGAGGCGGAAATGGTCACAGGTTGAATTGGAGGAGTTTTGGACCATGGTTCCAACTTGAATAATGCACTGTTTCATTTCATTTGAATAATGCACTGTTTCATATGAATAATGCACTGTTTCATATGAATAATGCACTGTTTCATTTCATATGAATAATGCACCGTTTCATTCCATTCTTGTTGTAGCTAAAAAAAGTGTCAAGGAACCGGCATACCTCAGAGGCTACATAGCAAGGAGAGTCGCATGCGGTTTATTAAGAGAACTGGTAGGACATTAGAACTCTTTGGGTTCTTCATAAATACTTTGAATATAAATGATGTTGAGTGGTTTGCTTCTATGGAAGGGTTCTGCCAGGCTGCTATGGATGCAATTGGTCATGTGACATGGATTCCAGCACAGGTATTGCATATAATCATTTCTTTCATTGCTTGTCTAATGCTTCATATGAGCTCCTACCTCAATGTAGAATTCTTCATCTTGGGTGCATTTCTTGTTTTGCTTCTCCAGGTTTTAATGGCAACCTTAAATTTTGGTTTGCTCACAACTTCTTTGACTTATTTTATTTCATTTTGCAGAAACTAGCTGGAAGATTTAGGTGTGTAAAATTCCTGTTACATTCAATATATTTGAATGGAAATGACCATTATATGTTTTTAGTTTTCATCATTGATACACAACTTAATGTTATAATCTTACAATCAGAAGCATGCACATCTGCAAACCACATGATTGAATGGGCATACCTGCCTGTTACAAATTATCCTTGGCAAGAAAGTCTTGTTTCAAGTACGACTTACCGCAAGAGTGTGCTTGAGTTTTTAAGTGGCAAAAGCAAGCGAAAAACAGCACAATGGAACAATCAAGTATTGCAATTGCAAGATTAAGGTTTTATTTCTAAATACTTCATAAAAGTAGAAAACAAAAAAAAAGTTCTTTTGTCTCACAAATCTTCAAAAAAACGGTAGATAGAAACACACACACATACTAATAACTGTGGGCATTGGCCTTTATTATAATCCTAATTATTTACTTAGAAAGCAATCCCAAAACTTGAGGAAATGACCAAATAACATAACTAAACAAATTAAAATATGCATATGCTGCCTGGAGGTGAAAGATGTTACAGCAGACATCTGTCTCGCGTAGAAGGCATATGGCTAAAGTTCTTTGCATTCAACTTTCGCCTTAGGATCAGGATGAGATCATTTTTGTTTATTCTGGTTGGTGACACTGATTTTTATATGAACAATTATACGTTTATGTCACCATAGCTAAACGAAAGATTTAATACGTAAATTACGAAAATGTTTTCCAATTTGAATAATATGCGCTAACTCTGAATTTCAGCATGGTCGAAGATGTGGTTGATGCTGCTATGAAACATGCAAAGATGGACCTTACAAGTCGTTGTGCAAGGACATAGGTCTGAGAAGAATGGTTTATGTGATGATCAAGGAGATTTGTCCTTCTGCAGATGAGGTTATTTGTTGCATTATGTTGCTTAGACTATATTGGAGGTTTTTTTTTTGTTCTAATTAATTATTAACACTTGATATTGTTCATCGAAGGTCATCATAGTCACAAGCTCATTGATGAAGGATATGAATAGCAAGACTGACATGTATAGGGCCAATGCTATCCGGGTTTTGTGTAGAATTACATGGAACTCTTCTTACTCAAATAGAAAGATACTTGAAGCAAGCAATTGTCGACAAGAACCCAGTTGTGGCTAGTGCTGCTCTTGTTAGTGGAATTCACTTACTTCAGGTGCTCATCTCATGCCCTATTTTTGATTAATTAATATGTTACTTGTGTTATTGTTTGTTCTTGATTTTTTTTTCTTTTTGTATGTTGCACAGACAAATGCAGACATCGTGAAAAGATGGACTAACGAAGTACAAGAAGTTGTTCAATCAAGAGCTGCTCTTGTGCAGTTCCACGCTCTGGCTATTCTCCACCAGGTCAGAGATCATTTCTCTGTTGTGTCTTTTGAGATAAGGATGGTAGTTACAGCTTAACGAGAGGTGTAGTTCATCCAAACTAGTGCTTCGTTTTGCTGTTGTCCGCACTCTGAATAAGGTGGATTTCTTTCCACATAAGATCATTGTGGTGTACGCACTTTTCCTCGAAATTTGATTGATTCTCTCCAACCTGCACCATCACCCTCTTAAGAGAAAATGAAATATAGGTTTATATTGACTTGTGACATCAATTTATATTTTCCATAATTCAGCCAAACAATTAGAAAAATCAATTTCTATCAACACAATAAAGAGACAACCTAGTATGCTGTTTCATTCTCACTCATCATGCCATACTCTTTTTGTTCTGAGAAATACCTTTTGACAGTAAGTGCAAAGTAGTGTTCACAAATCACAACCAGAAAAATTGACACCCAATAACATATGTATATATGTATATATATCTTTGTATGTGTGTGTGCGGTAGAATGTCAAATTGCAAGAATCAAAAGTCAAAGATGTAGCTTCATCACCTGTTTTTAGCCAGGCTTTGTGGTTTTCGGATATAGTTCAGTCATTAGCTGCGTAAATTTCTCTTGTTTGATGTTGTCATGTACTTTTTTGCAGGTTGCAATGACTCATCCCATGGCAATTACGAACTGCAATATAGGCATGGAGAGCTTAATTTCTGATCAGAACAGAAGCATCGCTATACTTGCAATCACGACACTCTTGAAGACAGGCAATGAGTCAAGTGTAGATCGCTTGATGAAACAAATAACAAACTTTATGTCTGATATTGCAGATGAGTTCAAGATTGTTGTTGTTGAAGCTATTCGATCCCTATGCTTAAAGTTTCCTCTCAAGTATAGATCACTGTGAGTAGCTAGTTTCTATGTAGAAAAATGTTTCATTTATACATCAGTTTTTTTCTTATTCGTATGGATCACTAATACATCGTCTGCATTATATTTGATTTCCCAGGATGAACTTTTTGAGTAACATTCTCAGAGAAGAAGGGGGCTTCGAGTATAAGAATGCAATTGTTGATTCAATTGTCATTCTTATACGTGATATACCAGATGCCAAAGAAAATGGCTTATTTCATCTGTGAATTTATCGAAGATGTTGAATTCACATATCTTTCTACTCAGGTAGACATATCTCTTGATTTACTTCTCATTTCTTTTGTTTCAGTTGTTCCAAATGCTTGGCATGATTTATATGAAATGTTCTATATCCTTGTATGTCTCAGATATTACACTTTTTGGGTAACGAAGGGCCCAAAACAGCAGATCCCAGCAAGTACATACGGTATATCTATAATCGTGTAATCCTTGAGAATGCAACTGTTCGGGCTAGTGCTGTGAGTACCTTGGCAAAGTTTGGTGCATTGGTCGACTCCTTGAAGGTAGTGTGATGTTCTAGTTTTTCATGTATATTGCTTTCTATTTATGTGGTTAATGCTGATTATCAACAGTGCATTAAGATTTTCGTAATTATCTGTTGCAGCCTCGTATATTTATCTTGTTGAGGCGTTGCCTATTTGACAGTGATGATGAGGTGAGTTTACTACACTTTCGAGGTGCCGATTTTTGTTTTGGAGTGGTCGGCTTATATCTACATTAGTATGATATTTTGTTATTTGGAAATGATGCAATTATTCCAAATTAAGGGGTTAAGGGGGGGGGGGGGGGGGGGGCGGAAACAGTCACAGTTTTACATTGTATTTTTTCTAGTATCATCATCATCATCGAAGCCCATTCCCGAGATTACCTTTTCTAGTATAATCACGAAAATTTGTCTAAACCAAATGAAGTGATAGTTTTTTGACAGAGCTCGACATAGATGCAAATAATCTTTGTTTTATCATCTCTTTGTTTTAAAGGTGCAATTTTACCAATTTAAGATGTAAACAGTAATAAAATTGATTCTCAACATTCTACTTTTTAAGATCACCATAATTCATGGTATGATTCTACTTGTGGAGAATTTTCTGAGTATTTTGTCCTCACAAGTGCGGGATAGGGCAACCCTCTATTTGAGTATGCTCGGAGGTGATGGTCCAGTTGGTGAAACTGAGAGCTATGTGAAAGACTTTCTCTTTAGGTCACTTGATGTACCGTTAGTCAACCTGGAGGCTAGCTTGAGGAACTATGTAGGCCTTCTTCCAACTCTTTATTTTAGGTTTATCATTATTTTACTGCTAACTCTTTTGGCATGCATGCAGGAGCCTTCAGAAGAACGTTTTGACATTGATTCGGTACCTAAGGAAGTTAAGTCACAGCCATTAGCTGAGAAGAAAGCCCCTGGCAAAAAGCAACCTAGTCTTGGTGCTCCTCCGAGTGCTCCAACATCCACTGTTGATGCATATGAGAGAACACTTTCTTCCATTCCTGAGTTTGCAAACTTTGGAACACTATTGAAGGTTCTGACTTATCTTAACAACATAATTATTGTGTGTTGACATGATGCTCACTTTTTTTTTGGTGCGCTTCAGTCCTCACCACCAGTAGAGCTGACAGAACCTGAGACGGAGTATGCTGTCAATGTTGTGAAGCACATTTATGATGAGCATGTTGTATTTCAGTATAACTGCACAAATACCATTCCTCAACAACTGCTGGAAAATGTAACTATCCATTTTGAAATGCAATATTCAATGTCCATTTCCTTTGAATAAAACTTCTTTGACAGTTATGCTCTGGCTTGCTTTCAGGTGTCTGTTATTGTTGATGCTTCCAAAGCTGAGGATTTTGTGGAAGTAGCATGCAAGGCTTTAAGCTCACTTCCTTATGATTCTCCAGGGCAGACATATATTGCATTCCAGAAGCCAGAAGGTGCAGTTCTTGGGAAGTTCTCTAACACGTTGAAGTTCGTTGTTAAAGAGGTACAAATGCCACTTAATCTGTCCACTTATTCCTAGTACCTTGCTTTGGTAATGACTAAATTGTGATCAACATTTAAAAATTAATCCACTTCCATGTAAAGGCAAATCAAAGCTTTGATTTTGACCAAGTCAGATGGTTTCATTTTAAATGTTAATTGATTTCCATATGAAGAAATTTTTCTTGAATTAGATTCTGTAACTTAGGTCCACTGTAAAGGTATTTGTTCACTTGAATTCTATTCTAAAAAGAGTGGATTTCGTCAAGTTGCGATAAGTTATTTAACTTGAAATTTTTTTTTCACCGAGTAACTAACAAACTCATCTTATTTGAACTTTTAAACCACAAGCTACATACTTACTACAAAGTCAACTTCTATTTTGGTGTATTATCATTTTGATGCTTAATCAATTTGTGTCCTTCAAGGTTGATTCAAGTGGTGAGGTAGAGGATGATGGAGTTGAAGATGAATACCAGCTTGAAGATGTTGAGGTTGTTGCAGCTGATTATGTGTTGATAGTGGGGGTTTCCAATTTCAGGAATGCATGGGAAAGCTTGGGACTAGACTTTGAGAGAGTTGATGAGTATAGTCTTGGTGTAAGGGAAAGCTTGGCGGAGGCTGTGAGTGCAGTCATTAGCATTCTTGGCATGCAGCCTTGTGAGGTGAGAACATTTACCTCTCGTGGCTTCTTTTATCTATATGAGGCAATGGGGTTTTGGTATAATTTTATTGGATCTTGTACTCAAATAGAAATCCATTTAAAAACTAAACTTTGTTGTAATTATGTGTGTGTTAATGGTGTTTTAGGACCTCAAAATTGTGTCTCTCGTAGCAGCAGCAACATTGTTCTACTTTCTTTGTATTTGAGATATTTAAGTTTTTGTGTGTCATTGTATTTGAGATATTATTTGATAGATTTTGACTCAATATAATACATTTTCTTATTAATTACATTACTTTACCTTCATTAATTACATTACTTTGCCTCCATTATTTGATAGATTTTGACTCAATGACTCAAAGTCATTTGATAGCAAAAAAAAAAAAAATAATTTAAAATTAAAAAATCAAAAAAAATTTATTAAAAAAAAAAAATTTGCCACGGTTTTAAACCGTGGCTAACTATTGCAATGGCTAAAAATCGTGGCTACCTTGCCACGGCTTAAAACCGTTGCTACTTAATTAGACACGATTTAAAACCGTTGCTAGTATCCATACTTTATCACGGCTTAAAACCGTGGCTATTTTTGCCATGGCTAAAAACCGTTGCTATGCTTCTTGCAACGGTTTAAAACCGTGGCTAAATGCTGAAAATCACCACCCCTATTCAAGCATAAAACCGTTGCTACAATGTTTAGCAACAGTTTATAGCCGTTACAAAGAATTTCGCGACGCCTCTGTAGCCCACGGCTCTTAGCCGTGGCAATGGGTTACGCCCACGGTATAGAACCGTTGCTAATGGGGGTTTTTGGTGTAGTGTAAAAAGATAACTTTAAGTTCCAACCTAGATGAAACGAATCTTAACCATGAACCATGTTTATCTACAAACTAATCTTTTGGTGTTTTAAGTTCTATATGATCTATCATATTCTTAAATTTGAGTAAATCTCAACCGTCTTTTATCTTCAACCTTAAACACCATCCTGAATTGCAATATAGATTAGGGTATTTTTTGTGTCGTTGGCACGATAAAAGTTTAAAACTTGTCAAAATATGACCACCCTTGAGTTTTCAACAACGCCATCATCAATAATTGAAGAAAAATAAATAAATATAAAAATGTTGGGTATGAGAATCGAGCACATGCATCCTTGGTTCTTTAAGCTCTATGCGATCCGTTAAATTCATCTTTTGGACATTCCGAAAATCCCCCTCGTTCAATTACGAAAATGTCATTTCCTAACACAAATTATGATGTTGCCCCTACCCATTCACAAAATTTCAAACTTACCCCTTCTCATTCATCAAATCTCGAAAAAGCCTTCCCCAATATTGAGCTTACCCATTCAAAAAAAAATCCAAACTTACCCCCTCCTCAGTCACCAAATCTTGAAAATGCCCTTCATCCCTCCCCTTCTCATTTTCCAAATTACAAAAATGTCCCTCCCTCTACAAATTAGGATATTTCCCTACCCATTCGCAAAATTTTGAAATTGCTCCACCCCCTTCACCAAATCCTAAAGATGTCCCTCCCATCCCAATTCGCTAAATTGCTAAATGCCTCTCCTCAAGACTTTGGTTTTTTAAGATTGTCCCCTTTTTATTTTATAAGTCAATTCAACCTAATTTATATATGGGCAAAATTATGGCCTACAATCCTATAAATTAAGTCCAATAGCAATCAACTTTTTGAATTTAATCATTTTATTAAATCAAAATAAACATTCTTTTCCCTCCAGAAATAACATATTTTATTGAGCTGGGGTAATTAGGACATTCAAATTGATAGGGAGCAAATCCCCAACAAAGAGAATGTGAAAGTAATATATTATAATGATGATATGTATAAATAAATTATAATAGTAGATCGATGAGAATGAAAAAAATATCATTAATCAATGTTTTGGTAAACAATAATTTATTTTCATATTTGGTCATTTAATGACCTATATTTGGGGAGTGTTGAAGGCACGACCCAAGGACTAGGGTGTCACGCTAACGTCACGGGCACATGCTATATGTGAAAAGTGTATAGCCAATGGCACGGCTGGTTCACTAGTATTAATAATAAAAAATAATAAGTTCAGTGATACATAGTTTAAATTGGTGCAATAAAGTTGAAACACCCCAAAATATCGGTCCAACAAAGAGTTGGAGTTGATGTAATCGAGACAAACAGTGGGTACACATAGTAACCCCCTAAATATATGACCATGATAGAATAACTATTGAATTACATAAATTAAGGTTGTTTTTGGTTATTCTTCAAGGGAAACATTCGAAACACATTCCAAACACGGGAATAGGTGAGAAGGAAAACGAGTAGGGGAATATGGTTTTATTCAAAAGTGATATCAAATTAGATGGTTAAAGAGGACTTGGTGTAGGATGCCATATAGTGAGATTTATTTGCATAATGAAGGCTCCAGAGACAAGGTCATGTGCCCATGCACACACTACTGAAGATGAGAAAGTGGGTACTAGGAAGCACGAAATAGACACCAAGGGACATGATGTTGAGCAGATACCTAAGAAAACCAAGGCCGAGAACGACCACAATGGTGATCTTAATGGCAAATCTGAAGCAGACACAGCAGCCGAATTTGAAGAGTTTGCAAGGTTATCAGAGAGAACCTTTCAATTGAACAAATGAAAGAGATACTGGAAATAAATGGTCAAGAGACTTCTGGGTCTGATCACGCTGTAATCATCCGATGGTTAGCAGTAGACCACATTGCTTTCATTTTTCAGGTTTTAGGTTAATTTTGATGTCATTGGACTGGAACAGCCAAGACATGATGTTCTATGGGCCATTGAACAGGTGCACAGTCTGCAATGGGAATCTGGAGTGGACTGGGAGCAACTACTCGTGCAGCAATTTTATCAGATCACAATGGCTAACATGCATTTGTGGGATTTCGTGGCTCACAGTTTCAAACACTAAGATTGCTATATATGTGACAGAATACAGATCTTATAAAATAGGATTCCTATTTTATAGGGATTTCTATTCTTATTCAGAAGTCAGATACGGATCAGGGGTACAGGTTTTCTTTTGTATTCAAACACGGACACATACAGGTTTTCAGGTCCTATTAGGACTCGAAATAGGAAGCAACGATTGCTATAAATATCAGCCTATTCAAGGGATTAAAGCATTGTATTTTCTGAGGCAGAAAATTGAGTATTGGGGCTTTTTTTTATCAACAGAAAACAGAGTATTGGGGTTGTTTTTTATCGAGAGAAAACAAAATATTGGGACTATTTTTATCGACAGAAAATAGGAGTTTATTCGCAGCCATTGATCACAGTTTTCAAGATAAGGTTTGAGTATTACCAAGGCAGAAAACTGAGGAGAATCTGTTGGTATTTCTTTGTATCGAAAGTGTAAAGAAGAACGGTACAATCCGTGAGTATAACGGATTACTTTCAGATTGAGAGTTGAGAGAACTGGAAACTGTTCTCAAGAATTTGTACTTCTTAGATTACTCATTCATAATAAAGAAGCTCGTCGTTGTCCAGTGGATGTAGGCACAATGCCGAACCACGTATATCTTGTCTATTTACTGTTACTGATTGCTCGACTCTTACTTTTACTTGCAAGTGCCAATTAGGTTCGGGCGTGTTTCGAGGATAATTTTACAACAAGTGGTATCAGAGCTCCAGGGTTGGTGTCTACAAGGTTTGACGATATGTCAAAAAGGAAAGGTGAAGTCTACGCAAAGGTTCATGGATTCGATGTTCTTCGATTCAATGGAAGGAACAATTTTAGCAGTTGGCAGACAACGGTGATGGATATACTGATTAACAATGATCTGGCAGACACGGTAGAAGGTGAACCAGATGTGAAACCAACTAGTTGGGATGCAGATAAGTTCAAGGCAATGGATAGGAAGGCATGTAGTACTATCCGGCTATGTCTCGATACGGGAGTTGCGTATAACTACCGCGATGAAAAGATGGCGAAGTCAATTTGGGATAAGTTGATGAATACCTACCTCAGGAAGGATCAGATGAGTTTACTATACCTTCAGAAAAAGCTCTTCACATTCAAGATTGAACCAGGTAAACTCATGACCGATCATGTTACTGAATTTGAGTGTTTATTTTTAGATTGCATCGGTTTAGGTGCAAACTATGATGATAACGTCAAATATTTGTTGTTATTGACTTCTTTATTACCTGAGTGGGAAGTATTGGTCGACACGTTGGTCACCAATAAGACAAAAAGTTTAGTTTATACAGATATGGTTTCTGTGGTGCTTACGAAAGCTGCTCACAAGAAGGATATGGCTGATGATGCACAAGTTCTTATGGTCAGAGGCCGGAATCAGGGTAATAACAGGGGCAATAACAGGCAAGGCAATGGTCGGAAGAATAGAGGCCGCTCACAGTCTCGCGGAAGAGACATGTCAAAGGTTGAGTGTTATACTTGTCACAAGAAGGTCATTTCAAAAGGGATTGTCCTACTAGGAAGGATAATGGCAACGGGGAAGAGAAAAATGGCGAGTCGAATCTGGTTGGATCTATACATGATGATGTGGATATCAGGATTACAGGAGATCTAGCAGAGGCTCTTATGGCAGATAATGGTGATCATTTGTATGGAGGATGGGTGCTTGATACCGGTGCGTTTTTTCATATGTGTCCTATTAGAGAGTGGTTTACTAGTTACCGTGAGGTGAAGGGTGGATTAGTTTATATGGGAGACTCCAGAGTATGCAAGACTAGGGGTGTTGGCACAATTCATTTCAGTTTGGCAGATGGTTCAGTTAGGAAGCTTACAGAGGTTCGTCATGTACCGGATCTTTCGAAAGGTTTGATTTCTCTTGGTGCGCTTGAGGCTCAGGGCTTCAAATTTGTTGGTGAGAATGGCATGTGTTGTGTCTACAATGGTGACAGGGTAATGATTACGTCAGTTAGACATGGAAATCTGTATTATCTTCAAGGAGACGCAGTTGAAGGTGGAGCTATGGTCTCAGAGGTTCTTGATGAGAAGAGCGTAGCCCAGACTCAATTATGGCACATGCGCTTAGGGCATGTGGGTGAGGCAGGGTTGAAGACATTGAGCAAGCGAGGCTTGCTTGGCAGTGAAAAGCTTGGGAAGTTGGACTTTTGTGAGCACTGCATCTTCGGGAAGCAGACTCGAGTTAGTTTTGGTTCAGCGAAGCATACTACTGCGGGTATTGTGGATTACATTCACACGGAGAGTATGGATTTACACCATGAAAAGAAAGAATGAAGTCACTGACACCTTCAAGAAATGGAGGGCGATGGTAGAGAAGCAGACTGGCAGAGTTATCAAGGTGGTCAGATCCGACAATGGTGGAGAGTACACTGAGACCCCTTGAAGGAGTATTGTCAGGAGCATTGCATTCGCAGGCATTTCATAGTGAATAAGACACCACAACAGAACGGAAGTGGCGGAAAGGATGAACCGCACACTTCTAGAGAGAGCACGGTGCATGTTGTCTAATGCAGGATTAGGCAAGATATGGTGGGTTGAAGCCGTATCTACGGCGTGTTATCTCATAAACAGGTCTCCATCATCAGCGATTGAGTTCAAAACTCGTATGGAGGTATGGTCTGGCACTTCTACAGATTATTCACATCTGAAAGTTTTTGGTTGTCCTGCTTATTTTCATGTGAATGATGATAAGCTGGGGGTAAGGGCAAGGAAGACTATATTCATTGGTTATTCAGGTTCAGTCAAAAGCTACAAATTGTGGTGCTCTGAAACGGGCAAGTGAGAGATTTCTAGAGACGTAAAGTTCCATGAGGAGGCACTCTTAAGGCCTAAGTGTGAGAGATGCAAGGATGGATCTCCAGTATGGAGAGGTGATAGCTTTGATGATGAGGATGATTTTCTGCAGGTGGAGCTTGGAGCTCCTAGGTCTGGTACACAGGACAGTTTTTCGGATTCAGGTCATGGTAATGATGATGGGATTCATGATACAGTACAGGGTGATCCAGAGGTTATTGCAGATGAGGAGGTTCCTGTTGAGGAGCCACAGGTACAGCATGAGCATGAGCATGAGCAGCAGGTTTCTCAACCGTCTTTGGCAGCATAGAGAGAGCGTTGGAATCACCCATCAGATATGGATTTGAGGAAATGGCAGCCTATGTTTTTTCAGTTTTCGGGGAGTATGATGATGCACCTACTACGTATAAGCAAGCTTGTAAAAACTCGCATATGGATGAGTAGAAGGTGGCTATGGATGCGGAGATACAGTCTCTTCACAAAAATCATACATGGGAGCTGATGGCACTTCCAAAGGGGAAACGGGCGATAGGATGCAAGTGGGTGTACACTCTGAAAGACGGCATTCCAGATTCCAAAGGGAATTCTGCAGGTGTAAGATTCAAGGCAAGATTGGTAGCAAAAGGATTTCCACAAACAGAAGGTGTGGATTATAACGAGGTTTTCTCTCCGGTGGTTAAGCACACTTCTATCCGTGTCCTATTAGCTATGGTGGTGCAGTATGACTTAGAACTCGAGCAACTAGATGTCAAGACTGCTTTCTTGCACGGTGATCTGGAAGAGGATATTTACATGGTTTAGCCAGATGGATATGTTATTGCTGGGAAGGAAAACATGGTATGCAAACTAAGTAAGTCTCTATACGGGTTGAAACAGTCTTCTCGTCAGTGGTACTTGAGGTTTGATACTTTTATGTTGAAGCAAAAGTACGCACGAAGTCAGTATGATCATTGTGTTTATTTCAGGAGGCTTCGAGATGGTTCCTACATCTATTTATTGCTTTACATGGATGATATGCTTATTGCTGGTAGGAGTAAGCGTGAGATAGAGCTGCTAAAGGTTCAGTTGAGCAATGAATTTGAGATGAAGGATTTGGATCCAGCGAAGAGGATACTCGGGATGGAGATAGTGAGGGACATGAAGTTTGGTAGATTGTTTTTGTCGCAGAGGCAATATCTTGAGAAGGTAGTCAGTAGATTTGGCATGGATAGGGCCAAGTCGGTCAATACTCCCTTGGCAGCTCACTTCAGGCTCTCTGGTTTGCAGTCCCCTACTACTGTAGCAGAGAGAGAATACATGTCACAGGTTCCTTATGCTAGTGCGGTTGGCAGCTTGATGTATGCCATGATTTGCACACGTCCCGACATTGCACACGCAGTGAGTTTGGTTAGTCGGTACATGGCTAATCCAGGCAAAACCCATTGGCAGGCAGTCAAGTGGATTTTGAGGTATCTTCGAGGCACGTTGGATGTCGGTTTGGTCTATGAGAGATCGTCGGTTTCTGCTGTGACAGGTTATGTTGACTCAGATTATGCATGAGATTTGGACAGACATCGGTCTACTATGAGTTACTGTTTTAAATTGGCAGGGGGTCCTATATCTTGGAGGTCCATGTTACAGTCAGTTGTTGTGTTGTCTACTACAGAGCAGAGTATATGGCAGTGACAGAGGCAGTGAAAGAGGCTATGTGGCTTCGAGGTTTGGTTAAAGATTTGGGTGTTACTCAGAGGGATATTATAGTTATTTGCGAGGACCAAGCATATTAATGTCAGGTTTCACTTTATCAGAGATATCATCGAGGACAGAGTCGTGATACTAGAGAAAGTTGATACAAAGGAGAATGCAGCTGATATGTTGACGAAGGTAGTACCCGGGGTCAAGTTGGAGCACTGTCTCAACTTGATCAGACTCTCTCAGTGTTGATGCCCCACAGGTGCATGGCCCATAGGGGTGGATGGCCTTTAGGCCGGGAGGACGACGTCGAGTAGGTTACCTTGGCTGGGGATTTCATGCCAAGGTGGAGATGTATGAGCTGATGGAGCTGATGGAGGTGTGTCCTGAAATTGTTCGCCAAGGTGGAGATTGTGGGATTTCGTGGCTCACAGTTTCAATCCGTAGAGTTTGAAACGGAATAAGATTGCTATATATGTGACAGAATACAGATCTTATAAAATAGGATCCATATTCTATATGGATTTCTATTCTTATTCAAAAGTCAGATACAGATCAGGCGTATAGGTTTTCTTTGGTATTCAAACACGGACACAGACGGATTTTCAGGTCCTATTAGGACTCGAAATAGGAAGCAACAATTACTATAAATATCAGCCTATTCCAGGGATTAAAGCATTGTATTTTCTGAGGCAGAAAATTGAGTATAGGGGTTGTTTTTTATCAACAGAAAACAGAGTATTTACAGAGTATTGGGGCTGTTTTTTATGGCGAGAAAACAGAATATTGGGGCTGTTTTTTATCAACAGAAAATAAGAGTTTATTCGCAGCCATTGATCACAGTTTTCAAGGTAAGGTTTGAGTATTACCAAGGCAGAAAACTTAGGAGAATTTGCTGGTATTTCTTTGTATCGAAAGTGTAGGGAAAGAACGGTACAATCCGTGAGTATAACGGATTACTTTCAGATTGAGAGTTGAGAGAACTGAAAACTGTTCTCAAGAGTTTGTACTTCTTAGATTATTCTTCATAATAAAGAAGCTCGTCATTGTCCCGTGGATGTAGGCACATTGCCGAACCACGTATATCTTGTCTATTTACTATTACTAATTGCTAAACTCTTACTTTTACTTGCAAGTACCAATTAGGTTCAGGCGTGTTTCGAGGATAATTTTACAACAGCATTTCTATAGCAACAGTATAATATGTTATCAACAAAGTTCTTAGTAAAATAAACCAATCAGGTATTATGGCTTTGAGTGATGTACTGTAATATACTAATATGCAGCAGTTCTATAACCATATATGGTCATGAGTGTTTTGTTGTTCAGTTTCTTGTGATATAAATATATATAATCATTGGCCTTTGCTTGTTATCTTTTGATATATAGCCCAAATCAAACAGATCTAGTGTGAAACTTCGATAACGTCTAAAATATTATACATGTTAAGAGAACAAAAATTAACTGCAGATAAATTCTAGACATACTTATCGAAGAAAACGGTTTGGTTTTATCTCCAACAAAAATTTATCTTTTTCAAACAAATGTCTGTTTTGCCACAAATTCATTATGGAATGATTACACGAATTTCTAGAGCCACAAAATTTGCTGATAAATTTCCAGATGAAATTAAAGACAAAAATCAATTACAAAGATTTTTAAGTTCCTTAAATTATGTTGCTGATTTTTACAAAAATCTTCGAGTTTTACTTAAGCCATTATTCACAAGACTTAAGTCTAACACAAGTCCATGGACTGAAGCCAATTCTCAAATAGTCCGTCAAGTCAAAGCCCAAGTCAATAGTTTTTATTGTCTAGGAATCTCAAATCCTGAAGCCTTCAAAATTATAGAAACTGATGCGTCAAATCAAGGATACGATGATATTCTCAAATAACGTCTTTCAGGGTCTACTAAGATTGGCCACTAGGAACTCCAACAAAGTCTTTTTGTCTTTTTAATGGCAGAAGCAACATCAGAGCCTGTCATTGTTGGATAGTCATTGGAGATGTGTTGGATTTATTCTCTCCACGTATCAAGATGGTTGTGAGCTACTACAACAACAAGAAAGTCTGCAATGGTCAAGAGCTCTTTCCTTCGGCACTCACTATTAAACCTAAAGTTGAGGTTCACGGTGGTGATCTTAGATCATTATTCTTCACATTGGTACTATACAATTAATGCTATACACTAATAGTTAATTAGCATTACTCCAAATTGTCACTTTTGCAACAACTCTCAAAACAGTATCACTTTTGAGATGTTACAATCCACCAAACAATTTCAAGTCAAAACTAAATTTAGTCAAAAAAATGAAAAATAGTGACACAAAAAAATGATACAATAAGTTGGATCATCATGAATAGTATCACTTTTATAAC
Source organism: Berberis thunbergii (assembly GCA_003290165.1). Lineage (NCBI taxonomy): Eukaryota > Viridiplantae > Streptophyta > Magnoliopsida > Ranunculales > Berberidaceae > Berberis > Berberis thunbergii. Next base: position 260,824 of record QNQO01000649.1, read on the forward strand.
TATACTCTTCATGGTGATACAATTATTGTATCATTTTGTTTGTGAAAATGTGTAAAATTGTTAGGTGCATTGTTACACTTCAAAAGTGATACTGTTTTGGAGTTGTTACAAAAATACAAATTTGGTGTAGTGTAGGTCTCTCATTTATGATTTGGTTCTTAATTTTTTTTTCAGGACTTCTTCTTAGGTGTACTTTTGTGCAAAATTTTAGGTGATGACTGACCCAGATGTTCCTGGACCTAGTGATCCATATCTGAAGGAACATCTACATTAGTATTGCTCACTAAAACTGAACAAATTTTTTTGACATAAATTGATGAAGAAAATCTTTTTTAAGTTCGATTTTTTTTCTTCACCCCTCTCGCCCCAAATGCCATCGGTTCATATCGACGTCGTGACTAGTGATACAATTCACTACTGTTCAACCACCGAGCCATCATACCTTTGGCTGTCAAAAGTTTAATTGAAATGCACATTTGACACACCCAATGTGACGACCCGATCCGTACAGTAAGATATTGTCCGCTTTGGGCCCAACCGGCCCGCAGGACTTTAAAATGTCTCTTACTATGGGGATCCAACCTTGCACATATATAGCACATTATCATCCCGCACCTAGGCGATGTGAGACTATGATCTCCCCTTGATAGCTAGTCCAACCCCTCTTGGGATCCACAGGCCTGTTGGGCCTATTGGCTCCAACCCTCACCCTCTCCCTCATGTTCGCTCACACAAGGGTCTCACAGTCCACCCCCCTTAAGGCCCAACATCCTCGTTGGCCACACAGGTACAACGTCCACGTTGCCTGAGGGCCCACCTCTACGTGGCACACTTCCTACTGGGTCAGGTTCTGATACTATTCTGTGACGACCCGATCCGCACAGTAAGATATTATCCGCTTTGGGCATAACCGACCCGCACGGCTTTAAAATGCCTCTTTTATAAAAATCCAACTTCGCACATATATAGCACATCACCATCTCGCACCCAGACGATGTGAGACTATGATCTCCCCTTAATAGCCCCCCCCCCCCCCCCCCGCCCGCGAAGTCCACTCACACTAGAGTCTCACACCTAACGAGTGCAGGGATCGAATCCTAAAAGCTTGAGCTTCTAGAGTAAAATGGAGTTTAAGATTTTAATATGTATCAGTCTCAATAGAATTTTATCAATCCTTTTTTCCTTAGTTGAGGTGACTATTGTACCTAAAGTCACATAGCTCGTACCGATCATCTACCCAACCCTCAACTACCAAGAGACAAATGAATCTTTTTTTTATACCTTTGTATATTTTGTGTTGAATACATTGTGATTTTTAGATAATTAACTTAAAAAGTTTTCTTTTTTGAATTGGTTTGCAGGATTGTAACAGACATTCCAGGCACAACAGATACAATGTTTGGTAGGTTTCTCTCTTATGTTTTTAGCTACAATACATGCCCAGTGCACATCTCTACAAACAGTAGGGGAAAACCTAAACCAAAGTTACATGTCTCTCACTCTCTTTCTCTCTTCACAAACAGTAGGGTTTTGACAATTTTTTATATCAAAAACAGCAGGGAAATAGTGAGCTATGAAATCCCACAGCCTCGCATAGGGATCCACAGGTTTGTATTTGTTCTGTTCAAGCAGAAATGCAGACGATCAGTGATTCCACCTTCTTCAAGAGACTACTTCAACACCAGAAAATTTGCTCAAGAAAATGAACTTGGCCTTCCTGTTGCTGCTGTTTTCTTCAATGCTCAAAGACAAACTGCTGCAAGAAGACGCTAATCACACCCCCAAACATCACGAATCTAGTTTCATCTTTAGTTTCCTAGCTTCCAAGAAGAAAAAAATGAAGCAATTAGGGTTAGGGTTTCTGGTAAAAATAAGAAGTGGGGAGTGTAGGAGTCATTTACAGAAACCATCCCATCCCATCCCATCCTTTTGGCTATCTGATCAATGTACTCAATTTGGCTCAAATATTTACGGCTTTCCGTTCAAGTACTTGTGGGTTTGTTGTTTTAGTTTTAGCTAGTTGAGGGTTAATATATTTCTGTGTATTTTACCAAAAATATCAAAACCAAACTATATCTTATCTCTCACTCACAAGCTCACTCACTCACTGTCACAAATTCACTGGTTTGGTCTGTCGATGTACTATGTCATAAATGTACTAACTGCTACCATCAACTCAAGGTCTTGTCAAACAACCACCAAAAATATCGACCTAGCTCAAGGCGTGCCCTTCCTCAAGAAACCCAAATTTATAAAAGAACTGATCGCTTTTCTTTCAAAAATAATTAATCAGACTAACTACCTCAATAACAGAAAACCCCATTGCTAAGAGCTTTGCTAGCTGTTGAGGTTTTGGGCGAGGAAAACAGCGAGGGAAATGAGGTGGACGGAGTGAAAACCGTCCACTCTCCTTGGGATGTGCGCATGAAAAGTCAATGCTCACATCCCGAGGAGGGTGGACGGTTTTCACCCCGTCCACCTCATTTCCCTCGCTGTTTTTCTCGCCTTATCATTTTGGCTCAAAGACACTACTATTATGTAATGCTGGCTGTCGAGGAAACGAGCGAGGACAGTGACGTGGCGGAGTGGGAGTCGTCCACTCCGCTTGGGATGCGTGCCGCATTTTTTGTGCGCACATCTCAAACGGGGTGGACAGCTCCCACCCCGCCACATCGCTGTCCTCGTTGGTTTCCTCGACATTTAGAATTCCTAATTTTTTTTTTAATCTGCTGAACAACATTATCATCTTTCCTTCTTCGCTTTTTCTTCTCTTTTCACAGGAACAACACCCACCAGCTCACCCCACCGCTTTCGGTCGTACCACCACTCTTTTTTTTTTTTTTTATTCTTGTTCTTTTTTGTTTTTCTTCTTCTCATTTCTCTTCATCTCTGTTTTCTTGTTCTTTTTTTTTCCTCTTTTCCTTCTGATGTCTTCTTCCTTTTTTTTTCCTTTTTTTTGTTCCTCTCATCTCTTCTTATTTTTCTTATTCTTATTCTTTTTTTATCCACTCTTATTCTTTTTCTTTGTTTTTTTCTTCTTCACCCTCAGTGAGGTTATTGGGAGTGGAGGTTCCCCACTCGCCAAAACCTCAGTGAAGGCGAAGGAGAATACAAGAAGAAGAATTTTTTTTTTAAATTAACCTCCAGGGGGAGGGACAACTATCGGATGCAAGACCTTTGTTACTTGAGAAAAAACTTTTACACTTCTTAGAGGGTACATTACGACCTTACTCGAATAAAAGACTTATAGGACAAGTCCTTACTAACTAAAATACTCAGAAAAACAAAAACCAGACCTAATTTACAAAAGATCTAGACCTTATACTCAAGAGTTAGACCTTATCCAAGAGATTAGGCCTTATTCAAGATATTAGGCCTTATTCAAAGGAATATGCTAGCTAGGCCTTATTGACCAAGGACCCAATCGGCAAAAAAATACTTAAAAACCAAAATGAATTTTGATCCTTAACTTCAAGTGAAATTGCCAAAGCTTCTAAACTATGATCTTGCAACTCTATGCAAGTTTCCTACTGAGCAAATGCCAAAGAGCCACAACTATTCTTCACCAACTGGCAACCTGCAGCAACAAGAACAACAACTACATAGCTCCCCAAACCTGCAGCAAGAATAACATCTGCAATAACCTAGCAATGCTCACCCAAAACATCATCGTTCACACCCGTCCAAACGACATCACCAGCTTCCACAACAGCAGCAACATCAACGTCCACACAACGACGAACTGTCCATAGTAGCATCCTCTTCCACAACAACAAATCTTCCACAACCATCTCTGTTATCAGTTGAAACAAATACTCTGTTTTAAGCTGAAACAACGCATAAATAACCTTGATTCCCCACATGTTCACTTGCCAATTCATGCTAGAGATTTTTTGAAATACATCGTCTTCTTTTTGTCTAAAATAAGCAAGCCTTTTGGTTAATTTGGAAGAGAAGACCATGTAAAATTTCTCATGAATTGTTCCCTTTGCGCCAAACTAGACAACGCATTTGCCACATAATTTGTTTATCTAAAAACATGATTGTAATGACACACCATAGACCTGCAAATTTCAGAAATCTCCCTCCACCAATCATTAATATGCCACAGAATCTTACTTTCCCAAAAGAACCATTGTTTAGCCAACAAAGAATCCATTTGAATCATACATTTTGTAAAACCCTTCAATTTGCAATATTTCAATCCCTCTAGTAATGCTCTTGTTTCAGCAACATTGTTATAGCCTAACCCAAAGAAAACTTGACTTGCAGCCACAAAAGATCCCTCCTTGTCTCTAACCATAAATCTGCCCGCTGCAGTATCTTCCACAAAAAACCCATCCACATTTAAAGCAACCCATCCCACAGGCGGAAAAGACAAGTAAACTATACAGATAAGGGGTTTTGCCACCAGTTTGATTTGAATACCCAATCTCCTAATCAACACACCGTATTCATCATTTTTCTTGGTTTTTTTACCACACATCTAATCCAATGGTAAACCTTACTAGCCGACCATTCATTTCCTTCATATAATTTCTTATTTCTTTGAATCCAGATTTCCCATAAGATAAAAGGAGGAGTAAGATGAAACATAATACCTAACTGCGTTAGTGGGCTCGCCCTTCCAAACCAAACACAAAGTATATTATACAATTCTCCCAATCTATGGGTGTGAATGTTGAAAACCAATTCAAAGTGGTCCCACACCGTTCAAGAAAATATGTTTTTTCTTCTTCTTATTCAGTGGTTGCGAATGAGGTTTTGGATGCGGTGAGATCAGGCAAAAAGGTGACCTTTGTTAAACACCTTGAGCAGGGTAATGGTGATATGGGTGAAAATGGACTTTTGCTTGGATGTGATGAAACAGATTGGCAATCAGACAGTTAGTTTGATGCTAATACTAATTCCAAATCCGCGAAGGAAGTGGGGTACCAATAGGATGGGGCCAAGCGAAAGAAGAAAAAGAAAAATGCTAGAATGGTTTCGACTGTGGGGGAGCACGGAGTGACGATGAATATGTCAACCCCAATGGTTAGTGATGATAAATAATATTATGTATTGGAATGCTCGAGGAATTGAAAATCGGGGGACCCATTGCAGAATAAAAGAAGCTCGTGCAGGAGAATAATGTGAAATTGTTAGCAATTGTGGAGCCTATGATTGATGCTTCTAAACACACGAAGAAAAAATAAACAGAGAAGAAGAATAAGAAGAAGATGATGATGGGAGGAAGTGGGATGAGAGGTGAAGGTGGTGGTGGTGATTGATGGAGAAGGATAAGTGGGGGGGGGAGGAGAGGTGGCGTGGTGGTGGTGTGATTGCAAAAAAAATAAGAATGGTAGAGGAGGATGAGAGGTGGTGGTGGTGAATAGGAGGAGGAGGAAGAGAGGTGGCGGTGGTAATTGATGGAAAATGAGGTTAAGTTTTTTGTTTATATTGGTGGTGCTTTTCAGAAAGTAAGAGGTTTATGGTGTCTTTCAACACAATTGATGGTGTTCTTTAGCAACAACCTAACAAAATAAAACAATTACTGTTAGAGAAGAGGTTTAACTTTGCCATTACATGTACAACTTATAGTACCAAAACTAGCAATTGGGTTGAAAATCGAATTCAAATTTTTTCAATTGAAACTGAACCGATCATATCGATTTCCAATTTATGTAAACAGAACTGCTCACTTAAAATGTTATTAAAACTGACATAAAACCTAACCGACCGACTAAATTAAACATATTATATTATTTTTACATTATACATTATATTTATATTCGGTTGGTTCAGTTTTGTTGGTAAAAATCACTTAAAAACCAAACCGATCATATCGGTTTTAAATTTTCCTAAACCGAACTAAAACTGAATTAATCAGTCAAGTAAATATAAAGACTTGTTTTTTAACATAGATATACTGATAGCTAGTTACAAGACTTGCTTATATCTGCAGCAGAGTCTGCCATGGGTTAATGGAGAGTTTGAACAGATGTACACTACACCAAATTGACATTTTTGTAACAATCCTCAAAACGGTAACACTTTTGAGTTATAACAATTTACAAAGCAATGTTACACATTTTCACAAACAAAGTGATACAATAATTGTATCACCATAAATAGTATGGTCATATAAGTGATACTATTTATGGTGATATAATTTATTGTATCACTTTTTTTTATAACTATTTTTCATTTTTTTGACTAAATTTAGCTTTGACTTAAAATTGTTTGATGAATTGTCATAGCTAAAAAATATTACCATTTTGCAAATTGTTACAAATATGTCAATTTAAAGTACCGATAGAGAATGTGTCTCAGCGAGTACAGAGTACAGAGTAAAAGTAAAACTTGTTGAAACAGAGCAATATTATTTCATGCGACAACTTTTGTAAAGAGCAATATAAGTTCCAGCAATGTCTTCAGTTGCTCTGCTGGTTCACAACTGTTGCTTTTCTTTCAACAATTTCTATTTCTATTTTATTGGTAAGAGCATGTTGTTTCTGTTTTGATGGGTATGAATAGGTGCATACTATGGTAAGATTGGTTAGAAACTCATGTTCAAGAGGAGTGCAAAGTGGCTCTTTCTGCAGTTGGTTTGTTAGGTGAATTAAATTGTTTGTTTGGTTGAATTTTTAGTACTCATATGGGGGTCCTCCCGTAAAGTTTGTAATTTTTTTTTATTAATAATAAATGTCTGATATCTCATAGCTTCTTCTCCCTTCCGAAGGTTTTATTAAAAAAATAATAAAATAAATAAATATATAAATATTTAGCTGCATTAAGAATTCAAGTTGATCAAATACTGGGCATCCAAATCACACTACAAAGGTTTAACGTTCAAACTTAGCCAATGACATGAGATTCAATAAAAACCCCGGCTCAACGGACAAGGAAAGGGGGTGAAACTCTCGATCCCCTTCAAAATGTATGCACTCACACATCTCGAGAAATCCGTTTCGTCGCCAATTAGAATTCCACATACCAAAAATATTGTTCCCAATGAATGATATGAATGGTTGAGCAGAAATTCTAAATGGCCTGGGTTTCCAGTTTGGGGGTGAATTTACATCTTTACCCCCCTCTTTAACAATTTTTTTAAAAAAATGATTAAAAAAGAGGGGGCAAAAGTGTAAATTCACCCACTCATACAATTAACCCAGGCTGAAAACCCAGACCAGCTAGAAAAGCTCATGGTTGAGACATGAACATGATCCGCACTTATCCTCTCCAGCCGCCCCCACTAGATTCCCATTTCCCAAAACCAAGGAAGGAAAAAAGGGTTAGCTTTTGAGGTGGGTTTTGTTCCCCTCCTCATCTCATCCTCTATTGGCTTGTCAAATGTCAGGACAGAAGTATTTATGCGCTATGCTGTGTTCTGCCTTTTCAATCAATATATACCCAAAGTTATTTTCAACGAAATTTATGTGTATATATATATATATATGATCATATAACATGGTAGGATATTATTGTAGATTTTTTGCCTAGCTAGTCTTCCAAAACTCTTGAGTACAGAAACGTGTCTTTTCTATTTATTCAATTCTGGTTTGATGTATATCTAGCCTGTGTTTGTTTCAAAAGAAAAGATTCCAGCTTGATTTGAGCATCATAGGGGCTTCCTTATAAGTTTTGGCGTTGATGAGGGATTCCTAAATTTTGGTCTCCCACTATAGGAAAAGATAGCAACAGTGTTAATAAAAAGGAATAATGGGCTTCTATATACTTGGGCTTCAGTTAGGCTACAATTTGAGCAACCCACCAGCTCTACTTCTACTTCTTGAAGCCCATAAACTTCAGGTTTAAGCCCAATTACTCATTTGGTCTGGGCTTTATTCACAGTGGGCCCAACTCATCCAAGTTTTGCTGTTGCTGCGTTAATCTTCCACGTGTACGCACAAATCACCGAGTCACCGAAGTACAAAACTCTCTATAATATTTTGTTTGCATGAACTCAGGCCCATCAGAGAGGTTTCGGGACACGTGTTATTGCCACACAGCATGAGCAGTAGACTTGGTGGATTTGTTCATCAACACAAGCTACGTATCCTCTACGTATACTCAGGTGGAATTGCTTCTAAAAGGAGGATTGAACAACTAAACAGTGTTTGCTGTTGGCTGGCATGGGAAAACTGGCCTGTTTTGCTGTTTGGGAGGCGAAAATATATTTTTGTCCCTCTTTAGAGCTGTGTGTTTAAGGAGGACGGACATAAATGTATTTTTGCCCCTCCCAGACAGCAAATCAGGCCGATTTCCCAAGCCAGGGGCAAAGATGAAGGTTGGTCTTCTCTCTACTGTTCAATTTTTTTATTTTTATTTTTTATTGAATTTTGCAAAATTCTGTTTTTATTTTAGACAAGGTTACAATTTAAGTGAAACCGCAACAGGGTATAATAAGATGATTCCTTTGAAAAAATTGGAATTATGTTTGAGGGATTCTTCAATTACATAAACTTAACCCCATATTCACATAATAAATATAAGGAATTGCTATTTGTTTCTGATTGTCTGGTTCGATGCTAAAAGTTGTTCGCTTTATCAGCCACATTTTTTTAATCCTAAAATAAAATAAACATTGGGAGAAGAGGATAAGTCATGTCGTGGATTGGGGAATTTGTATGAAAGACTCCTAATTAAAAATTTTAAATGTAGGATTTTTAGGTTTTAAATACATTTGTATTAATTTACATTTTTTATATTATTTTATTTTTAACTATGATAATGGCGGATGGTATCTGGGTCAAATTCAGTCAGCGACATTTAGGGTGGAAGGGGTTGAGCGATAAAAATAATAAATCGTGTCATTTGTATGATAAAAATTTAAAGTGATAAATAGAGTTTATTTTTAATATCAAGATAAATAAATATCAAATGTTGAGTATGAAAATCAAACTCATACACTTTTATTGATGATTGATTGAAGGTAAGACATAAACGGTAACTTTAAGTTCCAACCTAGATGAAACGAATCTTAATCATGATCTATGTCTATCTAAAACCTTATCTTTTGATGATTTAAGTTCTATGTGATTCGTCATATTCTTAAATTTGAGTAAATTTCAGCCGTCTTTTATCTTCAACCTCAAACACCATCCTGAATTGTAATATAGACTAGGTTATTTTCCGTATCGTTGGCATGATAAAAGTTTAAAACTTGTCAAAATGTGATCTCCATTGAGTTTTCAACATCACCATCATCAATAATTGAAGAAAAATAAATAAATAAATATTAAAAAAAGTTGGGTATGGAAAATCGAACTCATGCACTCTTGGTGCTTTAAGTTTTATGTGATCAGTTAGATTTATATATTTGGTTAAATCTTAGCTGTCTTTTATCTCTCACCCCAATCACAATCGTGTTTTGTATATATAAATAAATATAATACTATTAGTTTTGTCAGCGCAACAGTGGTTGATAAATACATTGAAATATAAATAAGGCATATTGAGCCTATCCATTCAAAAAAAATCCAAACACCCCTCCTCATTCACCAAATCTTGAAAATGCCCTTCATCCCTCCCCCTTATCATTCTTCAAATTACAAAAATGCCCTCCCTCTACAAATTAGGATACTGCCCTTACCCATTCACAAAATTTTGAAATCGCCTCATCCCTTCACCAAATTCCAAAAATGCCCCTCCTATCCCCATTCGCTAAATTGCTAAATGTCTCTTCTCAAGACTTTGATTTTTTGCCAATGGCTTGACAATTCAACGGTTAGAGCTTGGCGGATGGTACCACTAGGTCATGGGTTCAAACCCAACTTGCAGCATCTTTAGTGGGTTCTGGGATCCTATAAAACCTTGCTTGCAATTCAAAAAAACTTTAATTTTTTATTCAACCTAATCTTACATATGAGCAAAATTATAGCCTACAAGCCTATAAATTAAGCCCAATAAAGACAGAGATCCAATAACAATCAACTTTTTGAATTTGATCATTTTATTAAATCAAAATAAGCATTTTTTCTCTCTAAAAATAACATGTTTTATTGAGATGGGGTAGTTAGGACAGTCAAATCGAAAGGGAGCAAAGCCCCAGCAAAGAGAATGTGAAAGTAGTATACTATAATGATGATGTGTATAAATAAATTATAATAGTAGATCGATAAAAATGAAAAAAAACATAATTAATCAATGTTTTGGTAAACAATAATTTGTTTTTATATTTGGTCATTTAGTGACCTATTTGGGGAGTGTCGAAAGCACGACCCAAGGACTAGGGTATTATGTCAATGTCGCGGGTACATGCTATGTGGAAAGTGTATGATCAATAACATGGCTGGTTCACTAGTATTAATAATAAAAAATACTAAGTTCGGTGATACATAGTTTAAATTGATTTAATAAAATTGAAACATCCCAAAATACAGTCCAACAAAGAGTTGAAGTTGGTGTAACTGAGACAAACAGTGGGTACACATAGTAACCCCCTGCATATATGACCATGGTAGAATAACTACTGAATTACATAAATTAAGGTTGCGTTTGGTTATTCTTGAAGGGAAATTTTCTAAACACGGCAATAGGTGAGATGGAAAACAAGTAGGGGAATATGGTTTTATTCAAAAGTGAAATTAAATTATATGGTTAAAGAGGACTCGGTGTAGGATGCTATATAGTGAGATTTATTTGCGTAATGAAGGCTCCAGAGATGAGGTCCCATGCCCATGCACACACTACTGAAGGTGAGAAAGTGGGTACTAGGAAGCACAAAACAGACACCAAGGGACATGATGCTGAGCAGACACCTAAGAAAACCAAGGCCGAGAACGACCACAATGGTGATCTTAATGGCAAATCTGAAGCAGATATAGTAGCCGATTTTGAAGAGTTTTGCAAGGTTATCAGAGAGAACCTTTCAATTGAATAAATGAAGGAGATGCTGGAAATTAATGGTCAAGAGACTTCTGGGTCTGATCACGCTGTAATCATCCGATGGTTAGTAAATTATAGTAATAGACCACATTGCTTTCATTTTTCGGGTTTTAGGTTAATTTTGATGTCATTGGATTGGAACAGCCAAGACATGATGTTCCATGGGCCATTGAACAAGTGCACAGTCTGCAATGGGAATCTGGAGTGGGCTGGGAGCAACTACTCATGCAGCGGTGTATACATTGAGTGGTCAACTTGCACATACAACACAACAGACCCACCAAGGAAAAATGAATTCCTGAAGATCACTGATTCTGTTAAGAACTCCCCGATTATCAATGTAAGCTTCTACTTGACCTTTAAATGCCAATCTAATGGCAAAGAGTTATGTTTGCATCATTGTGATTGAAAAATGTGTAGTTGATTGAGAGTAAGCTAGATCCAAGTCATCGACCCAATAGAAAGCTAAATCTGACAGACAAGCCTTTCACTGGAATGATGCTCTCCCTGTCCGGGCGTCTCAGTAGAACACACGTGAGTATATCTATTTGTGTTAGTTGGGAAGGTTATATTCTTCTTCTTTCATTCGTTAGTAATTGACGTCTTCCACACGTGAATCCAGGGATATTGGAGATCAGAGATAGAAAAGCATGGAGGGTTGGTTTCGAATACAATACCTGGTAATGTTATATAGTTGGATGTCATTATCTTCTCCACCATGCCATGACCATCTCAATGTGTTTGCAGGTATAACTTGTGTAGCAACATCTCCAGCTGAAAGAGAGCGTGGTGGTTCTTCCAAACTAGTTGAAGCAATGTAAGCTTATAAGACACGAAAGAGTTCTGATGTTAGTTCTGAAAATGGAAATCCAGTAAAATTTGCTCATGTGCAGGGAGAGGGGCATACCTGTGGTGAGTGAGAATTGGTTGATGGACTGCATAGAAAAGAAAGCACCCTTACCTTTGGAGGCTTACGATATTGTCAGTGATCTCTCTGTGCATGGTAAAGGGATTCCATGGGACAAGATGGATCCTAGTGAAGAGGCTCTCGAGTCATTTTCAGCTGAAGTATGTTCAGTTCTGAGCAACTAACCAAGCAACTTTTCTGCAAAACATTTGCTAAGTCTTACTGATACTGCTGCAGGTTAAGCTTTATGGAAAGAGAGCGGTTTACAAAGATACCAGATTAGAGGAAGAAGGTGGGAAGATCTTTGAGAAGGATGGTATCATTTACAATTGTGCTTTCCTCCTTTGTGACCAAGGACGAGGACTGAACAAGTAACTCCACTCTTTAAATAGAACACTCCATATCGCAGGAGACAAATTCATTCCGACTGAGTACTTACCTGTATTGCGGCAGGTACTCTGTAATGCAACTTGTGATGGTACCAGAAAACCGCTTGCATCTCTACCACAAGAAAGGTAAAGTTGGAGACGATCCTGGAGCAGAGGAAAGCGTTGAGGAATGGGAAAATGTTGATGCCGCAGTAAAGGAGTTTGCAAGGCTATTTGAGGAACTAACTGGTAATGAGTATGAACCATGGGAGAGGGACAAAAAGTTTCAGAAGAAGCCTATGAAGTTCCACGCCATTGATATGGTAAATGTTCGCCAATAGTACTTTCACTATAGTGTGACCAACTGCAGTGCTAACTGAGGGATTTGTTTGGTATTGGTTATGCAGGATGATGGAGTTGATGCAAGGTATGGAGGTCTTGCCCTTCGACAGCTTGGGATCACAGCTACACATAGCAAGCTCGAGCCACTGGTTGCAAACTTTCTGAAGGTTTTGTGCAGTCAGGAGATCTACAAATGGGTTTCATGCAGAATATTTTCTCCCTCAATTTTCCATTATATTGCATGAATTACAATGAGATGAGCTATTGGATTCTATACAGGTATGCATTGATGGAAATGGGTTACGATTCTCCCGACTTACCTATGGGGATGCTGTCTCAGTTTCATTTGAAGCAATGTAAAGCTTCAACCTTGTTTCCCACTTACATTATATTTCAATCTTTGCTTACTGAGAAATAACTTTCCAGGTGAGGAGGTTCTTCACGAATTCGTTGAAAAACTGAAATCAACAAAGGAAAGTGGACCAAAGGCCACGTCAACATGGGTAGATTTCAGTCAGAGATGGTTCACTCTCATGCACTCTACTAGGCCTTTCATCTTCAAAGACTACCAACAACTAGCTGATCATGTAAGTACATTAATGTCGTATCAAAACAATTGGAATATACATGACACTAGATAAACTACTTGGAGCTTGCAGGCAGCAGCTGCACTCGAGACGGTTCGTGATATTACTGTGGCCTCTCATCTTATTGGTGACATGAATGGTTCAACCATTGAAGACCCTTTAGCTGATCGGTATAGCAAATTGGCCTGTGAGATCCAACCACTGGAGAAAGACTCAGATGACTACAAGATGATTGTGAACTATGTTGAGAAGACCTATGAACCAAACAAGCTGGAAGATACAGTAAATACTATCTTTCTTCCTCTTCGAGTCGCTTCGTGTTTATTCTGAAATTGTAACTACAGTTTGACCTTGTCGTATGGCTGTGATGGTGTATAGATCTATGGGATCTCAGTGGAGAACATCTTTGTGGTCAACAAAAGCTGTTCCTTACGAAGAAGTCAAGAAGCTGCCAAACAAACACTTGCTATGGTGTGGTAAGATGGTTCTCCTTGAATACGTATAGACTTTTCATATTCTTTTGATCCTTTCCTATATAGATTATATCCATCTTCTTTCATTCGTATTCAGGTACTAGGAGCTCAAATCTACTTTGGCACTTGCATAAAGGGTTCTTACCTGCAATCTGTTCTCTTCCAGTGCCTGGATACATGGTATTTGCTCTAAAATGATCCTTAAAATATTCAGAACTTAGTCTGCAAGTGGAGTTAAACATCTCTCTCATTCTGTAAGCAGTTTGGGAGAGCAATTGTGTGTTCAGATGCTGCTGCTGAGGCTGCTAGGTATGGATTCACAGCAGTGGACCGCCCAGAAGGATTTTTATTTCTTGTGGTGTTTTCCTTTGGGGATGAGGTCATAGAAGTCGCGAGCCCACCAGAGGCAATAGACAAGAATTGCTCAAATTAGTTATATATTTGAGGCTAGAGTAATGTACCCCATCTGATTGTTGCAGGATACAATTACAAGGTCTTTGGAAGAGAGAAAAGTGTGCGTGAAAGGACTTGGAAAGAAGATGACTGACGAGAAGGGGCACTTCATGTGGAAAGACGACGTTAAGGTGCCATGTGGTCAACTAATACCATCACAACACAAGGACAGCTGTCTTGAATACAATGAGTATGCAGCCTATGATCCCAAACAGGTGAAAACATTTAACAGTTTTAAGTTTGTTATGTGACCATAAAAACTAGTCATTGCCGAGTTGTATGTCCTTGAGCAGGTGAGTATAAGATTCTTAGTGGGAGTCAAATATGAGGAAAAGGATGCAGTCATGGATGTGGAAGACGAGTCGTAGATTGCTGATATGAAGGGAGAAAATGGAAGGAATGTACATAAACCTTCTTTTGTTGACCTTTTGTAGTGTCTGCTGGATAGTGGATGTTCACCATGTAGGGTATGGATGATTCGTTGTTGGTTTAATACTGAATCATCCAAGACGTCAGGTCTGTATGTATCATCCTATAGCATGTTAGTACTACTTTGGTTTTTGTCTACTGCATCTGTCTTCTCTAATGCATTTTGTCAAGCCTACAACTTTAATGTTTCTTCAGGCATATTTGGTTGTCTGGTGCATCTAATCTTCCAGTCTGGTGATCTCATTCCAAGACAAACTCAGCCAAAACCTCCAGAGCTCCTCAAATCCTTCACCTCCCGGTTAGCTAAGCAAATGTAAGGCTCGGGAGTTGAGATGTCTCCTTCGAAGGCAGTCTCAAGTTGCACTCACTGGAGTTTGTGAAGGGTTGTCAACTTAGGCCTTGGTCCACAAACCTTCAGGCCATTGATCTGGGAAGATTGCCAACACTGTGTGGTATTGGCTCTTTCCATGCATGGAACTGGTTAAATTGCCGGTCCAACTAGCTGCTCGTCCCAGCTATAATGCAGTAATGGGAACAGATGATGCTCCAAAACAATCCTAAATTGTGCCACGATAATGGTTCTGCCCAGCTTATGCAATACCAACGAAACCTCAAGCTGACTGTAGTGCAACAGAAACCTAAAGCTGACTAGTGCAACAAAAACCTGAAGCTGACTGTAATGCAACTTAGCTAAAAATAGATGGGGACAGCACTAGTACCTGCTCAATATTTCTCCCAAATGTCAGACTTTTAATGACATAGGTTGTGCAAGTTCTCATTGAATTTCCTCCTAAATTTGTGAGCCTTAGACCCTAGTGAAATTATATTTACTCTAATTTAACCTCTACTACAACAAGAGCGTGTGCAAATAAGACATAATACCCGACTCTAAAGACAAATCCAATCTTATTCCCTTAATCACAAATTGGACCTTGAAGTTGACTGAGTGGATTGAATCATCTTTCCAACTAGATCATGAATGAATCCATCTCTCCAACTAATCATGAAATGCAACCAGAAACCTGAATTTGAAAACATCAGCAAATCCGAGTTAAGGTGGGTTGCCCTTGTTGGGAAAATATGGGTGATGGATTAAAAATTATTTTGGATTAATGAACTGTTCCACAAATTGGATCCCATGTTTCACCCTACATTTCCCTCCAGAACTTTCTTTAGTAAATGAACTCGAGCAAATGGCACACATTGACGCCTACCATGTGAATGGTGATCAAGGTTCTTTTTATGAGAATCCACTTTATAATTGTTACCAACCGTTTTGTCAGCAGTAAAGACCTTCAAAAACATTTTGTGCATTATAGTCCCTACAGGTTTAGGAACCCTAGCGACTCTTTCAATTATTGTATTGGATCTCTTTACTGGACAGAAAGAGAAACATCCAATTTTCAAAGTGGTACCTCTCTTTCAAGCTGTCTAAGAGAATTAGGAGCAACAGTGTGATGTGAGTCATAAGATCCCGACCGTGCTTGTGATTAAAAATACGAGAGACATGCACTCAACATAAGCTTCTTCTTAGCTCCAGCTCTTCTTGTTGCAGATTCAAGCTTCATAAGTTTCTAGACTCAAATTTTAATGCAGTGGACGTAAATGGAGTTGCTGCACAAACATCTTAGTTTCTTTCAACTCCAAACCATGACTTCAGTTGTTACAATGGAGTTTTTGGGTGATGTCAGAAGATGAACAGAGCTCATTTGGAGCTTTTAACATCAACTGTACAGATAGGATTTTGACACATGGCTCCAAATGCTGGATCCGTAGGAATATGGGCTAAAATTTAAATGATTTTTAAAATGAAAGCCAAAATCAATTAGGCCCAAGGGACAATCCCACAATGTAAAAATAACCCACAAAAACGAGCCTTAGATGTAAAACGAGCTAAACTTACTAACGAAAAAGGAAATTCACAGGCCATTTCATTCTGTTGTACACCATTCCTACCTAGAGGAAATAGAAACACACAATATATCTCTAGATCAATGTGAGACTCCCTACACGTTTGAAGCTCTCTTCCCCGCATGAAATGATCTCAAGTCTCTCTTGGTTATCTTATTTATCTTCATAAGACTAGAAAAGAGATGGAGTAAAAATAAATTTTCCATGAAGCCCCAATAAATGTGAGCATTTAACTGCTTGCAGGAGTTACAATACTCCCAGTGAGACGGTTCCATGAAAGTATTTTTGAAGCATCAACGAGGAGACAAAAATGTCATGGAGTCACTAATCTTTCACAAGGAGTGCTTGTGGAGAGAAGTCATTGAGTATCCTAATTGTGAATTGTGAATGAGTTGGTTGGCTTTTTTATACAAAATGGAAAAAATTTTAAGTTCGATTTTCACAGTTGACTAGGAAAAGGCACATTATCACATTAGTTAGGTGAGGGGCATCGCATGAGGAAAGATGGGCATTGGAGGAAATATAATAGGGTGGACCAAAATATCCTTGCCTACAGTGTGCATCACAGTGTTGATCAACAAGACTCCTTTTAGTTTCTTTAAGAGTTAATAAAAGTGTTGAGTGTTATGGTGTGGACTAGAGATATCCATCATATAATTTACTCTGCAAACAACATTCTTTCCTTCCTATACAACTATAGAGATGAAATTTGATATACCCCAAAGTTCTCCACAAGGTGTGTCAAGATTGGAGATCAAACTTCAATCTTTCCTTCCTATATTAATCAAGGTAAAACAAGAAACTCAGCTGGAAAAGGTAAAACAAGAAGCTTCACTGATTATGCACATGGATCGTCTAAAGTAAGAGCCAACAAGCTACGTTAAATCTAAAATAATTTGCTTAGATTACACTTGGATGAAAAAATAGATGGTATCAGCGTAAAAAATAGAATGTAGATTAGATAAGTGAATTCTCGCATGGTAAAACATACAAATATAACAGAGACAATTTAATGAACAACAACATAACATTCTTCTAATATCAAATGCATGGAACTGGCACATACAAAATAAAACTTGAGCTAAATATTCCACCTCAATGCGAACTCTAACAGTTATTTCATTGAGCAAGTAAACTTCAAATATAACATCAAATGGAAGTAACAGTTGTGTAAAATTAAGCAAATAGCTAAGTTTAACATCACCTTATCAGTAAGATTGAGGTACCCTTTTCTACAAAGAACAAGAAGAGTTTCACAAGCTACATTCGAGATTTCAGCGGTCTTCTGTTAAAATCTCCGACCCCCCAACACTTTGTCCACAATCAAAATATCACGAGCAGGGAAAACAACATGTAAATCAGACAACACGCATAAGCAATCAAACCGCGATGCTCATCGCCACAAGAAGCTAATTCAACCAAAAGCCTGGTGCAAATCCTTGTGGACCACAACACGAAAACCCCGGCCATGGAAAACACCACCACTCCGCCTTGTGGCAGGAACAAAGACAATGCGGAGAAGATCACCATGGGCAACATACAGTACCCAATGAGACTCCAACATCGATACACATCCAAATTCCCATGTCGACCGGCTAACATATTGAACACAACGTACAAGAAGAGAGCAGCAACAGTGACCCAACCCAATATAATCCCGAAATGAAGCTTCCCAGCGAGCAATTGAAACAACCCAAACGCCATTAGAAAAATAAACGGACCTGATAGATCCGCATCTTCATGAAGGCTCGCATTTATTCTAAAGGGGTTCAAAATTGAGGTGGTTTTCCGCCAGATTTGGCGGGTGTTGATTCCGAGCTCTTCCAGTAGAGGTAACTCGTCTTCGAATCCAACCCCACCAATGTTCCCCATTCCTCCGCCACCGAAAACAGGGGCGGAGAAGGAAGTTGACGCCGAAGCAGATCCCACGTCGAAGGACATGAAAGGGAGGTTCGCACTCGCGGGTCTTGGAGGCTGAAAGGGTGCCGTGGGGAGTCTCCGTTGTGTTGTGTTGCTTCCAGGGTTTCCTCCTGATGGAAACACCACTGGCGGAACGTTGAATTGCTTCGCCATGAACTAGATCTGGTGGAGAATTTAGGGGTTTCGATTAGTGCAGGAAAATTGTTTGACGAAATTTCGCTGAGATCTTTGAACGAACGAACGGGGGTTTCGATCGTTGCAGATGATGTGGAGATCTGCACCGATCGAAAATTTTGTGTCGAAGAAAGTGTTGTGCTACGGTTTGGAACGGGAAGGGATTGTAGAGAGAGTGGAGGCGTGTAAAGGTGAAGCGTGAGTTTACACTGACGATTTCCCTTTCATGGAACTTGGAAGGAAGAAGAGAGAAAGGTAACAGGAACAGAAAACCAAACGCCCAGATTCCAATATCTGGGTCTTATTTGCACGGCGAAAGCGGTTCTTTGGACAACAAGTGCTAAGTTGCACCACACGCGTACACCCCGTCCCCCACACCATCCCTATGAGAATTACCTTTCTCACCCCAGTGATTTAAACTAGATTCACACGTTTTCTTTTTCATAAAGTAATTTCAAAACAATCGACACCAACACGAAGATTCTGTTTGGTTGCACGGAAAATCTATATGAAAATTGAAATCATTTCGATGAATTTGATTTTGAGGCTTCACCTCGAACTTGGATTTTCATGAGCAGTGGAAAAAACAATCTTATAAAGAATTCATTTTTTGTCAATATGTTTGGTTAGTTATTTTCCTTAGTTCAATTCCATTGTTACGAAGATTTTCGTTGTTTGGTGGTCTATTTACTGACAGACAATTGATTTTTCATATGAATGTTTTTCCACTACTCATGAGAATCCAAGTTCAAGAGGAGGCATCAGAATTGAATTCATGAAAACAATTTCAATTTTCATATCTATTTTTCATGCAACCAAACAAACCCTAAGTTAACTATTCTTCCTTCGAGTTCTTATCTTTTCTCCATCATTTCATTTCCTACACTAAAACAAACTTTTTATCTCTTCCTAAAAAAGTTTATAATTGATCTTCCCTTGCACTCGCTTCCTCTTTTGTTCATCTTTCATAAAATTTCTTAGTGAAAAAAAAAAGTCAATTTTCATGTGAAGTCAAATTGTTGCTTGTAGTGGAAAAAATGGAAGATCCAATAAGTTTTGGTTTATTTTCATCTTTGATCAAGAGAAAAATCGTTGATAACGTGTAGAGATGTTACCCCAAAAAATCGACTGATATTAACTGAATATTATAAACTCAACGAGTGTTAATTAATTTTAATTAACATCAATAAGAACATAACCGTTGACATTCAAAGTCGTCTAATACACATGGGTTTTTTTTTTAATTATACTTGACAGTATGTATTTGTTTCATATTTTTAAATAAGAATCTAAATATGTTAACATTAAAAATCGACTTACAATGTAGATTTAATTTAATGTATTTGATCATGTGCTAACGATTTGGATTAGAAATTTGTGTACCTATCACTCATCTACATTGTACAGTAACGTGTTTCTAGCAATTTTGAAGGGAAAAAAAAAAAAGGTCAACATCCTAACTTGGGTGTCCCAAAATTTTACCGAGTAAAGCAATTGTATCCATAATAGTTCATTTCTGAAGGCAATTTCATAATGTGTGCACCCACATGTTACAATTAGTGCCACCATTAATATATATAAACCATAATGTGCTACCTTGCTCCTCTTCCCTTTATTTGTTTTCCTTGGTAGCAAACACCATTGTTACTTGTCCAACAATTGTAGCTCAGTTGGTCGGACATCCACTCTTTTTGTAAGAGATCGCGGGTTCAAGACTCACCAATTAGGATTTTGTGAGTTTTCGCTTGATTATTATGAGCACATTTGCTCCACCGTTGATAAACCTTCAGGTATTAAATGCAGCTGCTTAGATGGACTAGACCGGAGCAAAGCAAAAGCGAGTCTTCATGCAAGGTGGAGGCGATGGACCGGAGCAAAAGCAAATCTCTGTGCGAGATATTGTCAAACTCTAATTGTACCAAATACCTCTTGTAATACTCCATAAGAAAAATAAGGATACTCGTGGGAGACACCATATCATGTTGGATTAGTATGTAAACAATACAAATTGATAAAAGTTATCACTCGCATAAGTGTAATTTATATGGTATTGCGAGTCTTTTAGCATTAAAATCTGAAGTTTATCAAAGTTATGAAAAAATAGGTGAATACAAAAATGAAAGTGAACTTAAATCAAAATAACACGACAAGGAAAAAGAATCAACACAAACAAAAAAATTTTAATCATAAAATTCATGAAAATAAAAATAGCCAAATAAAATTATAGAAAGAAAAACAAGGGCATCGAGTAGTAATTAATAGAAAAGCACTATAAAACGATAGAAAAGCAATGAAAACTCATCATATAAAGGAAGAATAAAATTTTAATCAAGAATTAAACATTCAGAAAATATTCAATGCAAGAAATCATAGTTTACACAAAAAATATAAAAAATAAAATAAATCAAAGAGATAAACCGATCTAAAAATCTAGCCTTGTTGCATATATACACGAAGAAAACTTCATAATGATAGACTACATCATGCTATTTTTTTTAATTATTTAAAAAAACTTTTCTTTGTAGATGAAAGAGATAGACTTTTTTTAGGCTATAATAATTCTTGCGCAACAAAATTGAAAACACTTGTCAAAGCCATATGCATTTTTTTCTTCTAATAATGAGTTACGTGTGTAATAGGTAGTAAATGAAAATATTTTACATTGATTAGATTATGAAGTTTGATTAGGAGACGGGGATTATATGGATATTATGCACGTGTTCAAACGAATTTAGCCACAATATTAACTAAATTAGGGAGGATTTGTAACGGAACGTAGGTTGGATTATTATATGAGGATTATGCATGTGTTCAAACATTTGAACACAATATTAAATCAATTCAGGAGGATTGTGACTAAATTTAGGTCGAGATATAACGTGGGTTGGATTGCTCAATTTAAATACTAAAAGCCCCAACTTTTTCACACCACCATTTCCCTTATTTGACACCACCACCCTTTTTTTGGACACGCTAAATGACATTACCAATAAAAAGGGTCATCTATTCATTTTCTTATCATTTCTTTTATTCTTATCACATGGTCAACAACCAACAGCCCCAGACCCGCCATCGGCCGCACCATCCCACCCCGCTCGCTGTCGTCCGTACTGCTCCTCCTTGCCTTATCTTTTCTTCCCCTATTCTTTTCCTATCTTCCTCTTCTTCTCATGATTCTCTTATTTCCTCAGGATCAACTCTCATCCCACAGCCAACCGCACCGCTATCCCCGCCTCCACCTTCTTTTATGTTTTTTTTTCCTTTCGCCCTCGCACATGCATATGCGAGTGGGGAACCCATCCCCGCCGAGTCTTCCGCAAGGATGGATTCCTCACTCGCAAATGCTTGTACGAGGGCGAAAAAAAGAAAGAAATTAATATGCTAAACTTGGCTTTCTGATCAAGAACATAACAACAATTCAATCAATGGGCTGAAACCAAAACTTCTAATGACAATTATGATGGGTGAAAAAACAAATAAAATGAGTTTTTAAAACATTATCCTTGGATTCAAGACTAAATGCCTTATTTACTGCAACAATATAGTTCCCTCCCCATCTTCTGAACATTCGATAATTTGATCTGTAACAACAACCCACAACATTGCTAATCCAAATCAAATCAAATAAATCACTTTCACACATAACTCAACTAAGTAACATCAATTGTGACTCCTTTCAGAGAAAAAATAAAACAAAAATATAAGCAAATGAAATGAAAATGCACCTGCACCTACCCATTGACTGCATATCAAACTATTCAAAAGGGTAGTGGAAACGCATAAACAAGAATACCCATTAACATATTTACAACAAATAACAAGCAGAAACTCTCATTCAAACTAAACTCATCATAAAAATTCAATATTTACTCAAAATTTCCAGCTAAAACAACCAATGAAGAGGACCCATGTCGTTGGCTCTATGAGGAAACCGAAAACGCTCTGATAAGAAGCGATTTGGTATTCATAGGGGCAGTCTGGGGAAGTTTAATTTCAATTGATTCAAATATAATCTCAGTCGTTTCTGCTAGGTGGGAGTCTATCTCGATCGTCCTTGGGGAGGCGGTGGCTAGGGTTCATGGCAGTCACACCGGCGGCCAAGGGAGATCCTCCCTTGGCTGGTCGAGAAGGAGGGGAGTCGAAGCTTTCTTTTGCGCAAGTTCTTGGGTTGGCAAGCACAAAACACGTTGAGGAAAAACCTACAGATTCGACAAGTTATCGAAAAAAGGGCAACTCGGCACTTACTTTGTCGGATTCGGATGTTTCTAGGGGAAAAGCACGTGTTTCTAACCACGTTGTGGTGATGAAGTTCTCAAGTTTTTGACCGTCTCTTGATGTGAGACATAGGTCCTGGGGTATTTCGGGGGAGTTCATTATGGGTCTTCTGGATCAACGACATGTCCTAGTTTATTTGCAATCAGAAGTGGAAGTCTCAAAGGTTTTGTCGAAGGAGTCCTATACTATTCGGGGTGTTAGATACAAGATATTCCGCTGGCATCCAAGATTCAGCCTAAGGGCTGATCCTGAACTGGCTCTACAGTGGGTGGAACTACCAAATCTCCCGCTTGCGTTTTCTTGCCAGACATCATGAAGGCCATTGGAAATTCTTTTGGCAACTTTCTAAGGATTGACGATGGCACGCGGTATTTCTCGACCAAAAGTAGCATGCATGTGTGTAGAGATGGAGGTCACAAAGTCGTTACCGAATAAGATATGGCTAGAGAGTAAAAAATATGGTGGTTATTGGCAAAAACTAGAATATCCAGGATTCAAGTATTGCGAGCATTGCATACTTATAGACCATGAAAGGGATGCATGTAGGAAACTTTTGGGGGTGAATAAGGGCAACCAGATTAAGAAATAGGAAAACCCGAAGGAGGAAAAAAGTCAAATCAAGGCAAAACAAACAATTCACCGGTGAAACAATCCTATGTTCCTGTTATTAAAAAGCGGAACAAAACAAACGAACGTATTGGCACAAGCGGGGCAAAAGACGGTCAAGGCAAAAAGGCTCCTAGCAGTCAAGAAAAAGGAAGGGAAAGAAAAACCATTGGGCGGAGAATATGACCCATTAAAACTGAAAAATAAATTTGAGGCCTTAGTGGATGATACAACAGAAGATGAAACTAGTAGATATGAAGAGCAATCAACAACATCAAAGGACTCCCTAGGTGTGACTGACGGAGTTGGCAAGGCAGAGAATGTCTGTGACAAACTTGTTGAGACTGAGTACACCATTAGTGAGGTAAATAGAGTTGTCATAGCTCAAGAGCATACAATGAGTTCTTATGGTAATAAGTTAGCTAGTTTGAAGGAGGGTGATATGACTGTGGGCATGGAGAACATTACGACTTTAGATTCGATTTCAGTGAGCAATAAAGTGGCCGCAAGATGGAGCAATAATGCAGCGATCGTTGACGACATTTCGACAAGTTTGGAGGGGGCTAACATCTCTGAAACAAGGCTTAATAGTGCTGAAATTCAACCTAAAACATGCCACAAATCTGCTGAAACAAGGCCTAAAATAGGCCACAAAGTTGCTGAAACATGGCCTAAAACAGAGAATGCATGTGTTCCCTGTTATTGCTGGAATTCCAGGTATGCAGAGTAAGGAGGAATGAGGGTCAATTAGTATGAGCAAAAGAACAACCTTTCGAGCTAAAATAGAGCCCTGCATTAAGATGAAACGTGCACACAATGGTGGTGACAGTCGTGCTGGCAAAGGTGCGGGAATTGGTGACAGTGGCGCTGGCAATGTTGCTGGCAATGGTGACAGTGGTGTTGCCAATGGCGCTGGCAGTGGTGGTGGTTGTGGTTGCCAGCGCTCACGTTGGTGCTCAAACTCTTGTTCATAGTGGTGATCGTAATGGTGGTGACAACAGGGTGCATGGTCGAAATGTAGGGGTTCCAGTAGATGACCGTAATGAACAAGATGATGAAACTTTAGTGGACGCCATAGTAACTGAAGCACCAAATATAGAACATATTTCAGTTGCGGGTTTGCTAAAGAAGGATCCTAAACTTGGCAAGAATACGAACATGGGGGAGTTTTTAGAAAAAAGCAATTAACTTGGTCAAGGTAGGACGCAAATTGAAGAAGAAAATGATGAATATAAATACTTTTGAAAGTGTCAGTGATAATAGTGATGAGGCGGGCTCAGACACACAATTGGGGCCTCAGGCTTCGTTGATCAGAGATTTAGATTTGGGGGGCTAATTCCGATGGAGAACTCAATAATCAGAGACAAAAAATCAGTTTGGCATTACCTCCGGATTCGCGTTATATGACAGAGAAGGGTGGTGCTTCTTCCCATGTTAATATTGATTGAAAACTTTATGTTTTGGAATGCTCGTGGGGTTGGCAATAGATCCAGAAGATGTCGTTTAAAAAGAATGGTTGCGGATCACAATGTAAGAATTCTTATGCTAGCAGAGCCAATGATAGAAGCTAGTAGGCATTTGGAGATAGGCAATAAAGTCGGATTGACAGGTTTTGCTACTAATGAAGGAGTAGGTGGTAAGATTTGGATTTTATGGGATTCTAAATTGGCGATCTCGATGGTGGATATGTCAGATCAAATTATTCATTGTAAGGTAACAAACTCTTGCTCCCAGGTTTTTATGATTTCTTTTGTTTATGCTAAATGCGCAATTGAAGAGAAGAAAGAACTTTGGGCTCAGATGGAGGAATTTGCTTTGCACTGTGATACTCCATGGATGGTAGGTGGGGATTTTAATACGGTTGTTAGTTCCCACGAAAAGGTAGGGGGAAGAGAGCCCTCGATAGTTAGTACGTCTAATTTCTCTGACTGCATCAAAACCTGTGGCTTACATGATTGTGGGTCAGTGAGGCCTAAATTTACTTGGTGCAATAATAAACGTGGAAGAGACCATATCTGGGCCAGATTGGACAGAGTTCTTGTTAACTTGGCCTAGTTGTCATTTTTATCCAATCCGAAGGTGGAACATTTTCTGATCATTCCCCTATTTTGGCTTTCATGCCAACTCAGGTGAGAATGAGTTTTCTCCTTTTCGTTTTCTTAATATGTGGGTGACTCATCATACTTTTTAGGAAATGGTTAAATCTATATGGGCTACAGAAGTAGGTGAAATGAGGGCTCTGGACAGAGTGGATGTTAAACTTACATCTTTGAGACAATGGAACGAAAATGTTTTTGGTAATGTATTTAGCAGAATTAGAGCGTTGGAATATGAGATGCAACAATGGAAAACTATTCTATTGGCGGGTTGGGAGGAGATTGGAAATAATGGCCTCAATGTTGATTTAAACTGGGATGATAATGTCTGTCATAATCTCAATAGATGTCATGCGGAGTACAGATTAGCACTTAAGAACTATATTGGATTCAGAAATCTAGAAAAAAAAGAATTCAAAGAAAGTGATGTTTGCACTATATATATTTGCTTCTATTAAATCCAAAAAAAAATGACTATATCGCATATTAAACCGCCTTGTGGGAGAGAAATTTTGGATCCGAAGGCAATCATCCGTGAAGCCAATGGTTTTTTTCCATAAGATACTAACGTCCCAAAATACAGTGGTGGATGACGATTTGATTGGTTGCATTTCTACAATTATCTCTAGCTCAAGTTGTGATGACTTGACAAAGAGTCCGTCCTTGGAAAAAGTTAGGCAAACGATTTTTGATATCCTGAAGAACAGTGCTCCGGGTCCAGATGGATTCACTGCTGGTCTCTTTCACTCATGCTAGGAGGTGGTGGGTTTTGATATATGGGAGGCGGCGGATCAATTATTTGGTGGCGAGGCTTTCCCAGCAGTCTTTTCAGC
This sequence comes from Berberis thunbergii, assembly GCA_003290165.1. Classification (NCBI taxonomy): domain Eukaryota; kingdom Viridiplantae; phylum Streptophyta; class Magnoliopsida; order Ranunculales; family Berberidaceae; genus Berberis; species Berberis thunbergii. The sequence continues at coordinate 287,067 of QNQO01000649.1, forward strand.
TAACTTGATTGCTTTGATTCCCCAGGTAGATGACCCAGGTTCTTTTTTTGACTTTTGCCCTATTAGTCTTTACAATGTGATTAATTTATAAAATATTCAGCAAAATTCTTTGCAATAGATTAGCCATTTTATTACCAAAAATGGTGGCCCAAGAACAGGGAGCCTTTGTTCGAGGAAGATCCATTGTAGAAAATATTGGTCTCGCTCAAAAGATGGTTAGAGATATTCACAAAAATGCTTTTAGTGGTAACATGGTTTTAAAATTGATATGGAAAAAGCTTATGACCACCTTGAATGGACTTTTCTGCTACGGGTTCTCAGAAAGTTTGGATTTAATAACAGAGTTTGCCACATTATTTCTAATTGCATATCTAATTGTGGATTTTTGGTGCTTATGCAAGGAGTCTACAATGGTTATTTCACATCATCCAGAGGTTTGAGACAAGGTGACCCTCTTTCTCCTTTACTTTTCATTATTGCCTCTAAGGTTTTAAACAAGGGTCTAAAGGCTGCTTTTAACAAGGGGCAGATCGGTTTTTATTATACGCCTAGAGCGTGCTTGCCTATCACACATCTTCTGTATGCAGACGACACACTTGTATTTCTAAATGGTAGGAAATCATCAGTTTCAGGCTGTATTGAATTTTTGGAGAGATATAGTAAGGCTACAGGGCAGAGAATCAATGCAGAGAAGAGTTCCTTTATGTTAGAAGAAAAATGCTACAGTTGAAAGAGTGGTAACACTAAAGACTTATACAAGTTTTCAATACAAGGGCTCCCCTATGAAGTATTTGGGTATTCCCATTTTTCAAGGGAGGTGCAAAATAATGTATTTTCAAGAGCTAATTAGCAAAATACATAGTCGAATTTTAGGTTGGAAGGCGAAACTCCTATATCTGGGAAGGAGATTGATTCTAATCAAGCATGTGCTGAGCTCTATACCGGTCTATACTCTAAGTGTTATGTGTGTGCCTAAGAAAGTCTTATCAAGGATTCAGAGTTTGTTAGCGGAATTTTTTTTTGGGAGATTGTGAAGGAAAACTTAAGAAAAAATGGGTTTCTTGGAATAAGATTTGTCTCCCTAAGGGGAAAGGAGGATTGGGGGTTAGGAGTTTGAAGGTGGTTATTAAGGCCTTTCGAGTCCAGGCTTTGTGGAGCTTACTTAACTTGAACTCGTTGTGGGCAAATTTTATGCAGTCTAAATATTGGATTTCAGGGATTCCTTTGAGCAGTCAAGTAGTAAAAAGTGGAGTGTCTCTTTTCATGAAGGAGGTCATGAGGTGTAAGTCTTTCACTTCAAGTAACATTGTGTGGTGGATTGGGAAAGGAAATTCAAGTTTCTTTGCAGAATATTGGAACTTGGTGGCAGTGTTTAAAAGGACAGGAGAATTAGTATCTCAAGGAAAATGGCCTACAATTAGGGAAGTGGTGAATGGGGGTTTTGAAGTTGTCAATCCTGAATTTAGAGGATTGGCAAGGAGGCTGTTTGAAGATAGAATTCAGGGAAGGAATCTCTGTGATGACACTTGTGTTTGGCTTCCGGAGCCGAATGGTTTTTTTACTACACGTTCGACCTATGAGCTGCTCAGAGAAAAAGCCATAGGGAGTGTACTTCATAAGAAAATATGGCAATTTGTGTTACCTTCTAGAATTTCAGTATTTATGTGGAAACTTTTGCAAAGGGGTGTTTCTGTAGATGTGGAACTTTATAGGTGTAACGACCCGATCAACATAGTAAGATATTGTCCACTTTGGGCCCAACCGGCCCGCACGGCTTTAAAAGGCCTCTTACTATGGGGATCCAACCTCGCACATATATAACACATCACCATCCCGCACCCAAGCGATGTGGGACTATGATCTCCCCTTGGTAGCTAGTCCAACCCCTCTTGGGATCCACAAGCCTATTGGGCTCCAACCCTTACCCTCCCCCTCAGGTCCTCCCACACAAGGGTCTCACAATCCACCCCCTTAAGGCCCAACGTCGTCGTTGACCACACAGGCACAACGTCCACGTTGCCCGAGGGCCCACCTCCACGTGGCACACTTTCGACTGGGTCAGACTCTGATTCCATTCTTTAACAACCCGATCCGCACAGTAAGATATTGTCCGCTTTGGGCCCAACCGGCCCGCACGACTTTAAAAGGCCTTTTTCAGAGTATGCACAGCGGACACTGGGCTACTCATCCAGATATTGTCCTATTTGGGATTCGCATGCTATTGGGCACCAACCCTCACCCTCCCCCTCAAGGTTTTGTTGCTTCCACCCACCTACTGAGGCTCCACAGGCCTCTTACTATGGGGATCTAACCTCACACATATATCACACATCACCATCCCGCAACCAGGCAATGTGGGACCATGATCTCCCCTGAGTAGCTAGTCCAACCCCTCTTGGGATCCACATGCCTGTTGGGCCTATTGGGCTCCAACCCTCACCTTCACCCTCCCCTTCAGGTCCGCCCACACAAGGGTCTCACAATAGGTGTGGTTTAGTCTTGTCTCAAAATGCAGGTGTTGTGTGCTTCCAAAGACTAAATCCTTGAAACGCTTATTTTTAGAAGGCAAACTCGCTACGGATATTTGGAAACATTTTGAAGGTATTTTTTTACATTCATATCAGAAGACCTGTAGAGATCACCATGGTGCTGTCGGTTTGGTTTCGTAGAGCTAATTCTTCTACTCAAGTAGGTATGCTTTTCCTTCTTACCTCTTTCTTTATCATTTGGGAAATTTGGAAACAAATATGCAAGTGTGTTTATGAAGATGGGCATCCGTATCATATATTTGGGATTTTGAATATAAGGTGGTGTTTAAGATCGGATAATTTCTTGACTAATCTGAAGTACAGTTGTTCTAATAAAGTTTCATTGGAGAGGCTAGGACTTCCAGTTATCCCGGTGGTGAGAAAGAAAGTTCGAATTGTTTACTGGTTTTTTCCTCCTCCCAACTTTGTTGCTTTTAACGTGGATGGGTCTTCAAGGAATAACAAGGCGACTGGTGGGGTGATTATTAGAGATACAAATGGAGTGTGTATGGCCGCTCAACAATTGGTATTTGACGAAGACACGAATAATAGAGCTGAGACGCTTGCATTATTAGAAGGATTGTGTTTATGCCTTAGAATGGGGTTTCAAAATGTTATTGTTCAAACAGACTTGGACATAGTACGTGGTTGGTTTCACGAGGTCTATAAGGTTCCTTGGTACTTGGAGAATATTTGGAGGGACATCAAGAGTTTGGCGAATCTATTGGAAGTCCATTGTAACATATTTATAATGAAGCGGATGCGTTAGCGGGAATGGCTAAAAGGGAAAGATTGACAAGAGGCTTCGGAGCACAGAATCTCCCGAGTAGAATTGGGGACTTGGTCGAGTTGGATAGATGTCATACTGCGTATATTCGCCATGGGTAATTGTGCTTTTGTGGATGCGGTGGCTGCTTTTTGTGTGGCTGGCAATTGGATTGAAGAATTTGAGGTGATAAAGTCAGAAGACCAGCTGCGAAATGAGAATGGTGCTTGCTGAACTGGCGTTGCCTCAAAACAGAGGATTAGACTCTGTTTTTTCTACTGATGTTGCGGTGTGGCGAGACGGTCGGAGTGAGAAAATTGGCAAGTTGGGATTGGTTGTGGCTGGGGCGAGGCGGGTGGGCTATGCTGTTGTTTTTGCTGTGGCACTGCTGCTTGTTGTGACGCTGGTTACTACTATCTTGGCACTGTTGTTTTATTGTGACTTGCTGTGGTGATGTTGTTTGTGTGGATTCTTGGAAGCAAGGGAATGATTGATGGTCTGGCTTGGTTGTTTGGATGTCCAGTGTTTGTAAGAGACAAAGCTTTGGTTTTGTTTGCTTGGAAGTTTTATGTGATTAAAAGCTATTTTTTGTTGAGTAAAGCCTTATCTTTGTTGAGTAAGGTCTTTCTCTTGAGTAAGGCTTGCCTATTCTCTTAAGAAAGGTCTTTTTCTTTGTGACTGGCCTTATCTCTTGACTTGAGATTTAATTTCTAGTTTTGTTTGGTTTAGGCATTTTCCTAGGATTGCTTCTGCAGTTCTAGTTCGGGTAAAGTCGTAACGTACCTCGACTTTGTGTAAAAGTTTTTTTACTATGGTAATTAAGGTCTGACATCCCATAGTTGTTTCTCCCCTCTGGAGGTTTATTAAAAAAAATAAAAAAACCAATAAAGCAATACCCAAACACTAAAACGAAAGATCTTCAACAATATCAAATACCCATGACTACCTTCTAAAAATGAAGAAACACCCCATAGATCTACAATGAAAAGCAAGTCTACTGAGCCACTACAAAGGAACGGGTACTGAGAAAACCAAAGATAATAGTCCTCTGCCAGGACGCGTTCCCCACTCGCATATGCCTATGCGAGGGACAATTTTTTTTGCCCCTCGCACAGACCTCCACAAGGATTGTAACACCCTTGTGTGGATGGGCTGTGAGGGTGGCAAACTACCTTGTGTGGGCGGGCAGATGCTGACATGCTACATTGAGTGGGCAGACAAAACTAACATGCTACCTAGGTGTTACAGTCCCACATTGCTTGGGGTGAGGGAAGAAAATAGACTATTTGTGTGCGAGTTTGTATCCCCTTGGTTTGACGCGTTTTAAAGCCGTGAGGGTGGTTAAACCCAAAACAGACAATATCATACCACATGGACCAGATCGTTACAAAGACACATCCTCGAGCAGACTTGCACTAAGGCCAAAGGAAAAAAAATGCTGGGGCAGTGCAGCCAGTGGGGTGGGGGTGGCTGCTGATGTTCCGTTTCTGTTGTTGTTCTTAAGAATATAGGAAAATAATATGAGAGAATTAAGAGATGAGAAAAAAAGAAAGGAAAAGAAAAGGAATATAGGAGAAAAAGATGAACATAGGAAATATGAAGATATGATAAGAATAAGAGAGGAAAATAAGAGGTGTGGCAGGCGGACAGTACGGTGGTGTTGTTCCTGAGAGAGAAGAAAAGGTGAGAGGGGGGAAATTTTGAATTTTGGGTTTACATTGGTGATGTCAAACAATAGGTGTTGGTGTTGGATAGAAATGTGGTGGTGGTGGTTCTAAGAGGAGAATTTGTGACATAATTCTCGTTATCTCTCTTATCTTTTTCATCAATTTTTCTCTTATTTCTTTAGTTTTTAAGCATGACACATTTGGAGCCATGACAGAATGCCACCTAGGTTTATGTCTTTCCCTCTCGTAGTCTTCTTATATATATATATATAAATTTTCTTGTAACCTATAAAACAAAAATGACAGTTATACTAAAATGAAATTTCTTTTACTTTTTTTTTTTTTTGTGGATTTCCAAAAAATATTTATAAGGGGTGGTACACTCAATTGGTTGGTGCACATAGTGCAAGTGCCCACGAATCATGACTTATCAAATCTAATTTTATTTGTTGTTCCTCGTGTGTACATGATACTTGTCTTTCACTATAATATTGATCGATAAAAGGTTTGCTAAAAGGATTTTTGGTGTTTTATAGAGAATTGATGGTTCTATGAGATCTAATTTGTTTTGTTTAAAATTTTCAATTTGTAGATCGACATCGAGAATAGTTTCAAGTCTAATGTCTGAAGATCTAACAGATTTAGTACATAATTTACTAAAAATATTACCAACTGTTTTTTCTCTACTTACTATTTGTTTTCCACGATTCATAATAGTTTCTATTTTGTTTTTTACCGATTGGATTTGATTGTATATTTAGGGTTTTAAATTCATTTATTAAGTTTGTAACATTATTGTCAGGAGATAAGATGTATTTTATATGTGTCAGACTGTCTTCAATAGTTGATATTCGATCTTTCAAAGATGCAATCTTATATGTGATAAGTTCTATATTTCTAATTTTCTTTGTATTTTTTATATAATCTAATTTTCTATTATTTCAGTGCATATTTGTTTATTGGTTTGTTCGATGTAAACAAATGCTTTTAATACAAAAATATCTGATTCTAAATTATTAGCTAAGTTTATAAGTAAACCAGTTATACCGTTTAAATGTTCGTTACTACTATGAAGAAGATGTTTAAAGGTACATTCAATATTACAGTCTAAATGACAACTATCTATAAGTCTTTTGTTTTAGAGTAGTTACTGAGTTTGAGATTAAGATAATTTAAACGCTTATTCATATACACAAACAAAATAACTAAAATACAGCCCACAAGATAAAACACTAAAGAAAACTACTAGATAGAAATGTCCAAAGGATATAGGCTCTGATACTAATTTTGTGTGATTTTTAGTTTTTTGTGATTTTTGTGAGTGCGTGATGCGATCCTATAAGAACGACGAAGTTCCAACTAACAAGTGTAGAAAAGTTTTTCCTTAAACTGTTTAAGAGAACTGTGCCAATACTGGTTCGTAGGCAAGTATAATGAGATGTTTAACCCAAAACAGTTCGTATAAAGTTTTATGATGCAGAAAAAGGATTGAAACTACTAATTGTTTTAATCATATTCGGTACTTCCCTTTTTTGTGATTTGAAGGTTTACTTACCTAGTTCTATCTTATTTTAGGATTTTTCTTATAATGTTTTCATATCAAAACAACCTCTGTATTTTTACCAACTTGTTAAAAACAACGGGTCAAGACGTTGACATGTTAACCAGAGTCTGACCATTTTTCCCAAAACTCATCATCGAAAAAGGTATTTTTGGTCAACGTGACTACTTAGAGGTCGCAATAAAAGATCAGATGCTTATAAAAATTTGGTAAAAGAAAACATTAATTTTAAAACAAAACCGATTTCTAGGTAAGCGGAGAACTAGTTGTCGATTTATCTCATCTACTTGAAAAATTCTAAGTGTCAAGGGTAATGGCGAGGAAAACAGCGAGGGACCCCAAGGGGGGAGGGCCGTCCACCCCCTTCGGGATGCGCATTTAAACCCTCGAGGGGCGTGCATTGAAAATTCAAACGCGCATCCTGGGGAGAGATGCCCCCCCTGCGGGGTCCCTCGCTGGTTTCCTCGACACTTACAGGGGGGTATTCAATCATGCATTTTAATAGATTCTGAAAGATTTTAAAGTCTATTAAAATATAGGGGTATTCAATTAAGGATTTAAAACAATACAATGAAATTTAGGAGTATTCAAATATAGATTTTAAATGATTGTTTTATAATCCATTAAAATCATGGGGTATTCAATCATGGATTTTAAACAATACAATGAAATCTAGAGGTATTCAAACAACAGGGGATTTTAATGGATTTGTTGACTTGATGGACTTTGAAGGATTTATTTGTGAAAGATATAAATATCAAAGTCCTTTCCAAATCCGACCTATTACCCTCGAATTTCAATCTCTCTGCTCCCACCAACACTGGGTCTCCATCAACACTGTGTCTCCTTTCTCAGCAGTGGAACCAGGTACGTTTCCATCCTTTTTTTCTCTTATTTTTTTGTTTTTTTTGTTTTTGTCATGTTATTCAAAACATCTGTCTATGGATATTTGGATGCAATTTGATAAAAAAAAAAATAATCTCTATCAAACTCTCTCTCCCTCGATGTGAAGCTTTGATAAAGAACCGCGAGGTTCTGATGACGACATCAATCGCGATTTTGATCGGGTGTGTGTTCGTCTTCGTGTGGAGGTGAACATCAGGTTCAAAATCGAGCAAGGTCGAACAGCTAAAGCCTTTGATTGTGAAAGACCTTTAACCAAAAGTTGACGATGGTAAGAAGAAGTTCTCGATCTTCTTCGGCACTCATACTAGCACCGTCGAAGGATTCAACAAGGTTCTTTTGCAAATTGATTTGAATTTCGTGATTTTGATCTAATTTGATAAACTTGCAGTAGTAATTTGATGCCAAAACACGATGAATAGTTGTTTGTTTAATTGCTTTTGACCTAATTGTAGCAGTAATTTGATGCAAAAACATGATGAAGATAACTTATAGTTGTAATTTTGACCTAATTGCTTGAATTTCGTGATTCCTATATGATGACCGATCAAATTTATGAGGTTATTACATTCTCTTTCTCAGTCTTGAGTTGCGATTTCTAGGTTATACTTGCTGAAAATATTGTTGCAGCATTTCAAGCCAGTCAGAAAACAGTATTTGCCATCTCAAAAACTCCAAAGGAAGCACAAATCTTTCTTGAGGTAACTTCAAATGCAGTCTAGACATTCAATTCAATAGAAAATTTTCAGCATGAAAGTTCTCTGATTGATTAGATTCAGTAATATTGTCATTTTAACCATTTCATTTGGCCTCATTGTGACATTCTACTTAGTCTAGGAGAATGTTTTATGTGATTTTTCTTACCTTGCCAAAATGGGAGTGATGCAAACTGCAGAGCCAACTGCAATTCCAGCCAATTCTCCGTTCTACAAAAAGATGGGGATAAAAATAAAAATTTATAACTGATAAACAAGAAGTCGACTGAATGACAAAGGATAGAAATAATTTACAGCTCTAGCATCAGTGGCCACCGCCGATGTGATGAACATCATTGAAAATGTTACAACAATCTAATAAGGGCTTGAAATGTTGTGCCAGAAGGAGATGTGGTGCCTAATATCTCTATAGGATGCAGTTGTTTAAGTGTCAATGATGCAATTAAGGATCCAGTCAGTTGAGTTGCTGCATAAAATGGAACCTATCAAGTGAAACAATCTAATTAGTGTTTATTACTAATTTAGGTGGAGTTGTCTGTTTAAGCAAGATTGAGAGAGAAAACAAAGGAAGAAGTGAAGAAAGTCCCAAGTGATTATAATGGAGGAGAAGCCCCACTTCTTTAAGTTCATCTTCCCTAGTTTCAACAAAAAACTGGTTAGTGAGTATATGTCATGCATGGACTATCAGTCACTCGATCTCTATATTTGTTTAATAAGGGTTCCATACTGACATATTACTCTGTTTTTTTTTTTTTGGCTTATGTTGATATTGTTGTAGTCCATTCCCATTTCTTTCTTGAGCAACTTAGTTGGAGAGAATCTTCATGGAGGAGAAGCCATCTTGAAGACTAGTTATGATGTTGCTGGTAGATCATGGAGAGTTAAAGTGATGAATGGAAGACATTTTGAAGATGGATGGGAAGAATTTGCTCTAGCCAATAATCTACATGTTGGGTATTTGTTATTGTTTAGACATGAAGGTGGCTTAGATTTCCATATCAAAGTGTTTGACCATAATGCCTGTGAGAAGCAATACTGTCTTCCACCAGCTGCACCATTGAATGAAAATGAAGGAGGAACTAGGACAAAGATCATCAAGAAAGAAAATAGTAGTGATGGAAACCACCACGAGACAAGTAAGTTTTGATCTCTTATGTGTTGGTGTTATGTAATGTAAGAGTCCCAGTTTGTTTGTTGACATGAAAATAATGTGAAACATTGGTTCATCTAGTGATGCAGATCAAAACATAGGTTCATATAGTGTTGCAAATCAACCACCTCATGTTAGGAGGAGTACTGTAAAAGCAAAGGAGGCACCCAATTTGACTACAACATTGCACCACTACAATTTCATATTATCTCCATGGTATCACTGAGATTCCTCTGCAGCCTACTAGTTTCTAACTTTCTATGGTTGAGATTAAGTTGGTTTTTTTTTTTTGTTCCAATGGAAAATTGAGCTTAAGTTTAGCCAATTGTAATTGTAGCCAATGTTTGTTTACAAACAAAATCTGCTTTCCAAATCAAAATAAAGGCGGATGCCGTTGGGTATTAGTAAATAAGTTATGAAAACTTGTTCAAATTGCGTCATTGAGAAACGTAATTGAGAGGATATTTGGTATATTTAAATCACGATTTACAATTTTTAAGTCTGCGCTTCCATTTCCATATAAAACACAAGTGGAGTTAGTGCTAGCGTGTGTAGCATTGCACAACTTTCTTCGTAAAGAGTGTCGTTCTGATGAATTTCCAATTGAAGAAAACGACGGGCCTTCATCACCATTGGAAAAAAGAAGAAGAAGATAATTTTTCAACACAAGATCAGCAAGGAGAGAAAGCTAATGAATGGAGAGCAACTATAGCTTCAGATATGTGGGGAGATGCTGTGAGTGTCGGGAGTCAACGATGAGCAATAAAGAGAGTATTTTATTTATTTATGTATTTATTTTTTATTGGAGAATTTTTTTGCATTATTTCTTATTTTCAAAAGAAAAATAGTTATTTGCATTACTTTTGGACCATATTCAATGTTCAGTGAATTTTTTTAATTTTAAATAAAATTCACGTAGCATACAAACGATTGTTTTATTGATATTTGAGGGATGTTTTATGATTTGTGTTGATATGGATGACAATGTAAGTGACATTATTTCATAACTTCCTATGATTAATAGCATATTCATAAGAATTTACAAAAATTTATAAGAACCAATAGAAATCCATAACAATCCTTTATAAAATTCAAAAAATTCAATAATAAAAATCCATTAAAATCCAGTGGATTCTGTAAATTCCACAAAATCCAGTCACTTAAAATCCAGTGGATTCTGTAAATTCCACAAAATCCAGTCACTTAAAATCCATTAAAATTCAGTGAATTATGTAAACTCATTTGAAATATTTTAAAATTCATGAGATTTAAAGTCTTTCAGACTCTATTAAAATTCATGATTGAATACCCCCTGTTATACGGTTCCATTTACTTACCAACTGAACTCGATCCTGCTATTTAACAGTCAACACTCGAGACTCCCGAGGTCAAGAAAAGTGAAAGGAAATCCAAGAAACCAATGAGATAACAAACGAGCGCAACTCTCACCAAATGGTTTTTCACTCAAAACACCTTCTAATATTCTATGGAGAATTCGCAATTGGGAGAATGGCTAGGGTTTCCACCAACGGAGATGGACAAGATCTCTGTTTCAAAACCAGTATCGCTTGTGCGTCCATGGCGGTATTCTACGTCGCTATCCTCTACGCCCCAACACTGCTTCTTCAATTTCCTCAACCTACTACGTTGAACTCGTTCATGATTCGAAGGTTCATCTGCGCGACCGTTTCGACTCTTGTTTCCATCTTCATCTCTGCATTCCTTCTCCCTGTAACATTTCTTCACTTCTCTTCTCTCTCACCCGTGCTCCATTTTTACTATTTCTTGCCCTAATTATAGATTCATAAAAAAAAAAATTCATTAAAATGCGTTTCTTTAATTCTTGAAATCAATTTAAAGAATACGATACTAGTCCAATGGTGGCAATGCAACGAAATTTTTGAATTTTGAAAAGTAAAAATCTTCATTTGAAAGCAATTATAATAGTAGAAGACAAATATGAATACACTATAGTAATATTTGTTCATGGCATTCGTTGCATTATCATGTCTATCATATTTGTGCTATTTTATTGTTAGTTTGTTACTTAATTCAGTGTCATTGTAAGTATGTTGAAACCTTCCATATTAGTACATCATGAGGTGGTAAAATAGGTTTAAAGAAACACTACAAGAGATCCTCCGTGTTAACCATCATTGTTTCATGCTTTTGATGCTAAAAAAACATTATCCAGATTCCGTATTTTGATGTTGTTTTCTTAAATGGTAGATAAGAAGTTGGGACGATTCATCATTGTGTAGGGCTTATGGCATATGAAAGGACCACCTGGTAAGTACTTACTTTCTAATTTCTTCCTGTCATATACTTTTATATAAGAAGGTATTGAATAAACCTTAGGGCTTGGATTTCTCTGCAGATTGGGGAGAAAGTCGATACTTCTAAAATCTACATGATGAAATGAACTTTTATGTATGACAGTGGCAAGCCATCATTTTTCCTCTTTCCTTGACTTCACTTTTGTATGGTGGATCTTTTGTCTCAAAGTTTCCATCTTTGGTGAATTCACGAAGGAGTGAGCATACAGAAAATGTCACCCAGAAGTGGATCATGTCAACTACTTCTAATGTTTTGGCCTGGCTTAATTATGTGGTGGTCAGTTAATATTTTCTGCTTTATATATACCAGGGTACTTGAGCTGTTCTTATGATGAGCTATATACTTTTTGGATAAAACTAATTCGCTTCGTATTTAATATGTGCTTGGGCTTAATTACTTCTTTCCATTTACCCATATATTGATTTTCCTACTAAGATGTGTTTTTTACGAATGGTTTTAATGAAAAGCTGTTGTCATCTTATCTCCGTATTCCTTTTTAATGCATGTTGCTAATCTCAGTGCTCAAGATTTATGTTTAAATAAGGTTTTGTTCTTTTTATTAATTGGGTGATTGTAGATACAGACAGAAAATCATCATCATCATCAAAGCTCATTCCCGAGATTTTCGGGGTCGGCTACATGGATTTTGGTTCTCCAAGCAATGCGATCTTCCCACATTTCCTTGCCTAATCCAAGCTCAATGATATCTTCATTCACCGTCTTCATCCAAGTTTTCAATGGTCGTCCCCTCCGTCTACACCCTCCATTAACTTGTCAATCTAAACATTTTCTAATTGGCGCTGTGCTTGTTCTCCTCCGCACATGACCAAACCAAGCTAAACGTCTTTATCTAATTTTTCCTCTATGGGCGCTACACCTAAGTATCTCCTAATTCTTTCATTTCTAATTTTATCCTTACGAGTTTTACCACACATCCACCTTAACATACACATTTCTGCTACTGCCATCCTATGCGTATGTTGTCCCGTAGTAGCCTAACATTCTGAACCGTATACCATGGCTGGTCGAACAATTGTCTTATAGCATTTCCCTTTTAGTCTTGCAGACATCCTTCGATCGCATAATACTCCTGACACCATTCGCCATTTCAACCAATCAGCTTTAATCCTGTGGTTTACATCTGCTCCAATAGCCCCATTCTTTTGAATTATAGACCCTAGATATCGAAAAGACTCACACTCCGGGACCTCGACACCTTCGATCTCAATTACATTACTTCTCCCTCTTGGTTCACACCCAAAGTTGCACACTAGACACTCTGTCTTCGAACGGCTAATTCTAAAACCTTTACTCTCTAAAGCCTCTTGCCACTTAACTAATTTCTAACCTAAACCTGCACTAGTCTCATCCATTAAGACAATATCATCTGCAAATAACATGCACCAAGGTACATCTTCTTGCAGATATCTCGTCAACTCATCCATGACCAAAGCAAAGAGATATGGACTTAACGCCGACCCTTGATGTAGTACTGTCACTGGAAATTCACTAGACATCCCACTTACTGAGCGAACACTTGTTATAACCCTTTCATACATATCCTTAATGATATCGACATAACATTGAGACACTCTCTTCCTTTTAAGCACCCACCAAATTAACTCCATGGGGACCCTATCATATGCTTTCTCCAGATCAATAAAAATCATATGCAAACTCTTACGTGCCTCTCGATATTTTTCTACAATTTGCCTAAGCAGGAAGATGGCCTCCGTAGTAGACCTACCTGACATAAATCCAAATTGATTCTCCGAAATCGTGGTTAAATCCTAACAAGTACATTTTTATATGTATCCATAGCGGTGTTTATACAGACCCAAAATTTTCATCAAAAGAAATAAAGAATTCTGCAGATGCTTCTGTAAGGTTTTTTTCAACTTGGAATTTTACCAGAATTTGAAATTTAATTAATTATTATCAGTTGCTTATTTGAATTTGATGGTTTTATATGCACCAAAGCAGTTAATACTTATCTGTTATCTCAGATACTTCACTCAGTTGATACACTGGGATCTGGACTCCATTCTAAATTAAATTTAGTATTTCGGGTTGAGTAGTTCTTGTCCATTTTAGATGCATATAATTCCATGAGTTCTGTTTGGTTAACTTCTAAAAAAGACTGGAACTCTGTGCATTCTATTATGCATCCAACAATAATGTGGTGGGAGCATCTCTAATTGCTGTCACTCCCATGTAAAGCAAAATCCTTCCGAACTTAACATTTATAGTTTGAACATGTGAATCATTAATCATACATGTTATGTTGTTCACTACTAGAGCAAAGTATGGCCTTGCTATGCTGTAGAAGTTTTGTTTTGGATTAAATTTTTCTCAACCATACCATGCCATTAACCAGGCTGCTCATCTATTTCTAAATTCATAAAAGAAAGTTACTTTGTTCTATGTATTTTTATTGATGTTGTTCTTCAGGTCACATGCTTTCCCTTTTCATATAGAGAGAGAAATTTCTGATACCTCAACAATTCTTCTTACTGATTGTTGACACACTTCACTGAACAGGCACCTTTAACAGAAGAGTTGGTATTCAGAGCATGTATGATCCCTTTGCTTTTATGTGGGGGATTCACAACTTATAGTGTCATATTTTGGAGCCCCATTTTCTTCAGCTTAGGTGATTTGACTGCTCTCTTTATTCCAGCTTAATCACCATGTTGAATGATTAATTGTCCAAGTATTAATGGAACTCATGGCTCTATGGTCGTATGTTGTCTTTCACAAATGTTCATTTGGCTTATTGATGCAATAGTGAGTTAACTTTCCAGATCATAGTTAAAAGTTCGCTAAGTTACTTCTAATTTTTTTGGAGGAAAGTAGACTTGCTGTCTCTGGATTTCAGTTTTTGTCAGATGTATCTAGCTTATTGGTGCTTTGTGTTTATCTAGAATTATCTTTTGTAGCAGGGGAATAACAGCTAGTTTCATTTGATTTTGCAGCGCATTTAAACCATTTCTTGGAGCTCTACTTTCAACAAAATTATAGCTTTATCAAAGCTTCCATGGTTGTAGGTATGTGCAACTTTTTCTACCAAGAGCTTCTTGTAGATATGGGAAACATCTGTTTGGTGTTTTAGCCATTTCAACACACTAACCCTTCTTTAATTTCGTGCAAGTCTCAGTTTGATCTAGTTCATGGACACACATTTATCTTTTTTTTTTTTTATTAAGAACAAGTTGATAGACACGTTTTATCTTTCTACTATGATCCATGATTTTTGACTGTTCACGATACAAATTGTTAAAAAATAGTCATTCCTAAAAGAAAAAAAAATGATAAAAAAAGTCAATAATTTGATGATATAGTTAGAGCTTCAATTGGTTTACATTTATTTTAAACAATATGGCCCTTCTTATTTCACCCAAGTCTGCACAAATGTTATTTACAGCGATAGCAATGTCCGCGGAAAATTTGACCAGGGTTTGACTTAAGCTTCAATATATCTCGAGATTGGAGATATCAATGAATACTCCTTGAAAAATTGTTGTGTGAATGTTGTCATTTGTTTGATCTAAAAGTGATGGTGTTTAGAGTAAATTATTGTAGTGGGTGTGTTTGGGAAAAAAAATGTCACTTAGCCCGTAGGAAGAAGTATTTTAGGAGGGTAGTAGAGTTTATTTTGAGTTAGTTCTAATTGTAATCTCAAAAAAACTAGGATTCTTATTAAGAACAAATTAGGGTTTCATTTTTTAGCTTGCATTAATTGTCAGAGCAATTCAGGAAGGTTTTGACAAGTTTATCGAACCATGCGTGAATAGGGAAGAGAACAAAATGAGGGAATGAGATGAATGCGAAACAAATCTCGCGAATTGCGATCAACCAGAACAGAGAAGGGTTTGACAGAGGCCAAGAAGACGCCGAGTAGGGTGTTCGGTTGGGCACATGGGTTGCCACATCAGCCGGTGCAATACCATGCACACACGGTCTTGCTGTGAGAGTGGATTGCTAGGTCATGGTGGTTTTTTTGAGGTGTTTTCTCCTGTTGCAGTGATGCGAGGTCCCCTTTCAATGAACCTTTCGCATTGTTGTACATTGTTTAATGATTTTTCTAGGGTACTTTGTCTCTCAGTTTTAGTTTTCCCTTATCTTCATTGCGCAACATTCACGGCTGATATAGCCTGGAGAGAACATAATATTTTTCGTACCCATTGCAGTTGTAAAGAAAATATTTGTGGTATGATAATCGATGGAGGATTGAGTGAAAATTTGGCTTCAAAACTGGTGTTGGATACTTTATGATGGAAGGAAGAGCCACGTTTGGTTTCGTTTGTAGTGGGTTTGTTATTAGATTTGAGTAAGAAGGTGAGGGAAACCACCAAGTGTTTGGATATTTTCTCCATTGGACAATATAGCGATAAAGTGTGGTGTACGGTCATTCCAATGAATATCTGTCACTTGTTACTTGTTACTGGGCAAGCCTTGGTAGTTTCAACAACAATTAATTCATGATGGGTATATAACGCTGAATGACCAAAAATTTCCACTGCAACCACTCTGCTCGACACTAGTGAAATCTCTAAAATATGAAACTGAAACTGGGCTACCGCAACTTGAGGAGACATCAACAGTGATAATGCAAGAGCTTTTCGATAACATGTACAAGCCAAACACAATCACTTCCACCTTTTCACGTGCCAGATTTTCCATTCCACCGTGTATGCAACAACTTCTTGCTAGATTTGGAGATGTGTGTAGTGAGGGAAATGGTCATCTACCATCTTTGTTGAATATTCAACATGTTATTGAGCTTGAACTTGGAGCCTGGATTCCTAATCGGCCACATTATTGAAATGGCACCAATGAACATGAAGAGTTACAGTGGTAGGTGAATGAACTTTTGGCCAAAGGATACATAAGAGAGAGTACTCGTCCCAGTGCTATTCCTGCTTTGTTAGTGTCCAAGAAGGATGATTCTTTTCGTATCTGTGTGGACTTTCGTGCCATTAGTAAAATCACTATCAAGTATCGTTTTCTTATTCCTAGTTTGGAAGACGTGTTTGATAATTTGCTGGGATCCATGGTTTTTACGAAATTGGATCTTAAAAGTGGTTATCATCAAATTTGTATGTGGCCCGAGGATGAATGAAAATATCTTTTTAGACGAAAGAGAGTTTGTATGAATGGTTGGTCATGCCATTTGGGTTGTCCAATGCCCGTTCGATATTTATGCGGGTAATGACACATTCTTCAGCCTTTTATGGATAAATTTGTTGTTGTTTATTTTGATGATATTTTTATGTTTAGTTGCACCGAGGAAGAACATTTATAGCATGTTCAGACTATTTTGGAGGTTTTCCGTATCATTGTTTTATTTGAGTTTAAAGAAGTGTGTTTTTATGGTTTCCTTGGTGACCTTTCTGGGGTACGTCGTTTCGGGTAGTGGAATGTCCGGTTATCAATATAAGGTAGCTGTTCTTCATGATTTGCCCGTGCCCACCTCCTCTTCTCAGGTACGCAGTTTTAATGGGTTGGTAAGTTTTTGCAGGCGTTTTATTGAGAGTTTTAGTTCTATTGTGCTACCACTTAATGAACTTATGAAAAATGTACCTTTTAGTATAATAATGATTGGCAACTTGCTATTGATGCCATTAAGTTTTAAATGACTACTTTCTTGATTTTGGGAAGATTTTTGGACTTTTTTTTTATGCATGCAAATGGGTGTTGGAGTCGTATTGTGGGCTCTCGTGGCATTTTATAGTGGTGAGTTACAAAAAAACGGTTGAATATTCCACTTATGATGTTGAGCGTTTGTTGTGGTCCAAGCCTTTCATCACTGGAAGCATTATCTTCGTTATCGTAAATTTGTGATTCACTCGGATCATGAAACCCTCAGTTTCCTCAATTCGCAGCAACATGTGAGTAGTCGGATTAGTAAGTGGGTTAATGAAATTCAAAATTTCATTATTACTTTGCAGCATGTCAAAGGATATCAAAACCGTGTGTCTATTGCATTTAGTAGGAGAACAAATTGTTTAGTAGTATTGTGTGCCTTGGTTGACAGGTTTAATGAGTTTCCCGCAATGTATCAGTCGGATCTTTTTTTGGTCAATTGGTCCTATTTATCTTGCTTGTTAGACCGTTCCACATCAGTTCGGTGAATATCTTTTGCAAGGAGGTTTCTTGTTTAGTGGTAAGGTTCTTTGCATGCCCATATCTCCTATGAGGGAGAAAATTGCGGAACTTAATCATGGCAGCTTGGCTGGTCATTTTGGTGTTAGTAAGGTCCTGTTCTTATTGCGGGAACATTATTTTTGGCTCACCATGCTTTCTAATATTTACAACTTCATGCGAAAATGCGACATAAGTCTGACTACTAAGAGACGATTGACAAACGCTGGTTTGTATTCTCCCTTTCCTATACCCGAAAGGACGTGGTAGGATGTTTTATGGATTTTGTGTCAGATTTTCCTATGTGCCAGGGTTACAATTCGATTGTTGAGGTTGATCGCTTCTCTAAGATTGCTCACTTCATTCCTTGTCGAAAAGTTGATGCCGCGCCACATGTCACGTATTTATATTTTCGGGAGGTGGTGCGTTTTCATGGAGTACCCAGGAGTATTTGTGTCTGACCGCCATACAAAAATTATGGGACAGTTTTGGAAAACTTTGTGGCAACATTTGCATTGTTCTTTGAATTTTTCCGTTGCATTCCATCTACAAACTAATGGACAAACAAAGGTTGTTAATAAAAGTCTGGGTGACTCTTGCACTGTTTAGTGACTGGACATGGTACTTTTTGGCCTTCAGTTTTTCTTCATGCGGAGTTTGTTTATAATAAAATCGCTAACCAAAGTATTGGCCATTCGCCTTTCCAGATTGTGCAGGTTTTTCTTCTTCTGTTCCAGTGGATTTGGAATCGGTGAATAATATGGGCCTATTGAGTAGTGATGCGACGGTAAGGCAAAACAAATGACTTTGATTCACAAGCAGGTTTGCCAGATAGATGAGTGTTGTGGATCATCATAAAGGCTTTGCTTTTTTTTTTTTTAGAATGGACAACAAGGAAGGGCTCTAAACTCATGATGCGGGCGTTGACTTTTCTGACGGTTTTCAGATGCATTAATGATAATGCTTATGACGTTGACGTTCCGTGGTGATGTTGCACCTCCTATCCCCTTGTTAGTGGCGAGCTTTCTACCTCTGCCCCATGTAACTGATCATGTGGAGTTTATTTTATAGAGCTCTAATATTAATCCCTTTAATAACGTTTCCAATAGATTTTTAGTCCAATAGAAGGGGCATCCTGCCTCCACAACTCTTGGATTTCTTATCAACTCTCATCTTCTATGGATCCAAAGTTGTTGACCTCATATGTATGTGCAAACTCAAGGTCGAGTTTTTCGTAACAGGGGGAGGATGATGGTGTTTAGAGTATATTATTGTAGTGGGTGTGTTTAGTAACAAAATGAGTGTCACTTACCCATAGAAAGAATTATTTAGGGGAGTGGTATTTTTTTATTTTTTTTTGAGTTAGTTTTGATTGTAATTTCTAGAAAACTAGGGTTTTTGTTATGAACAAACTAGGGTAGGTTTTGGTTCATTCGTTTTTATCTTAAATAAACTGATTACACGGTGTTATCCTTGTGCGTTATCTATAAAAAGAAAAAAAAAATTCACTCAAAGTGTAACATGTCCTTAGTCATGCATATCCTTGAAATTACTGATATACTCTATTTTGCCCTTTTTTGGATAGTACATGTACATCCAAGCAAACCATCAGAGATGTGGTGGATCACCTGATGATCGAAGTCATCGATATATCAAGTCCATCTGACCATCCAAGTTTAATATAAAAAAAAAGGTTTTTTTTTTTTTTAAAGTTTGAATCACAGAAAAGAATATATTTTGTACTGACTCTGCATATTCTTTCGAAATAGAAACTAGTTTAGAAGAGATATAATGAAATTCCTTACCTTAATTGGCTCTTCCCAGAGGAATAATCCCCCCCCCCCTCCTTAGATGTTCAATTCATCAGGTTTTCCCATGTAATCTAAGATCAGATGACAAGTTGATCTTTTAATTCATCTTACCAGATGGAGTCAGAAACTTAGAATGATGAAACATTTTATCTTGTATTTGGGTCTGGTCAAATGGTCATTGACATGTTAATTTTGTGAACCAACCATTGTGTAACATTAGACCAGCTATCATGTGTGCTATCCGAAGTAATAACAGTCAAACAAAACATTTTTGTTTGTCGTGTATAGCAGTGAGAAGTATCATCTAAATACATATTTAATTTCTTGTTTTCACTTTTCACTATACTTTACACAATTTTAAGCCATGCTAATAGGTTATATCATATTATATTATATTTTCAAGGTGATATCCAAGCTTTAAAAATTCCTTCTTGTTTTTCTTTTTATCATTAAATCACGATGTTGCAATTGTATGATTTATTTTGTCACAATCCCAATATGTAATCTGGGGGCATTCATTTCTGTTTGAAGCTGATTATAGGTTCTAAACTGTAGGGCAATTGTCAATGGTACCAACTAACTTCGTCTTGATCAATGAAATAATGATTAAAAAGCTCAATCTATATCCATTCATGCATAGTTTATATGATCGTATTTGTGTGTTGTAGGTCTCCAGCTGGGTTACACCGTAATCTTTGGCTCCTATGCATCTTTTCTTTTCATCTGGACAGGTTTGCCGTAATTTCATTACTAAGCAACGCTACATACTGGGAGGCATATTTAGCTTTATACAAAATTGATTGGACAAAGAGAATCAGTTTGGTTGATCTGAGAATCCAAACTGAGGTGTTACTACTATCCATGTTGACAATGGCTCATTTAGCTTAGCTGATACATTCCATGATTGTCTCGACGCCTTTATCACTTTTTTGTTACTAACACTGGAAAATTGTTTCAATGAGCTATACTCTGATTGGCAGTCTGACAAGCAATAACTTCATCTTTGGTTTCCTGATACAGGAGTAATGTAGAGAATCCTTATATTTTCTTTGGTTTCTATGTTTATTTGCTGGACATCTTACTGCTCCACTTGTTGCTCATGTATTTTGCAACATAATGGGATTGCCTGCATTGCATTCCGGGAGGAATGGTATGCAAACCATTTATACTTGAATTGTATTATTATGGTTCATTATTCTACTTTGAAATTCCAATCTATACTCCTACTTAACGGATGCTGTCTTAATTGCCCTGCAGGGTTGATTACGGTTGCTTTTTCTGCTGGGATTTTGGGTTTTGCGTGGTTTCTATTTCCTGCCACAAATCCTGCTATATATAATGATGTAACAGAGCAGTGCCAGTGCTGGAATCGCTATTGTAATTGGAGCTAAACACTGTAGAGTACAGATAAATGTAATTTATTTAAATTTGGCAAACTCTTGGATTATTCTATCCCGAGTACCATTCATGGTGTAATAGATTAGCCTGCATTCTGTTATTATCTTGAATCTCAACCAATCTGAAAGGGGCAAACTCAATTGCAGATCCAAACAAGTTCATCCTCATGTTCAGCAGGCTCAAGGTTACATCTTACATGCAATTGCTTCTCGCTAATGTTGAGATCTGTTTGATGTGATCACATATTAATGAGGACTGACCTTAGTATGTGTTGGTAATAAGTGATCTCCATTTGAAAGAAGTCCATCATGAATTCCATGGTGCAATTTGACACTTTACTTTCACCTTTTATTTCGTATCACATTTGCTTTCTCACCATCGAACACTAAGCTCGCCTTTGTTGATAAGTGGTATACGTTTACAGGTTCCAATATCCAATTTGGCAGCAGGGTGGAGACAATGGGGGGTTCCACAATAGGCATGAGTTCTCAAATTTTTCAAACATAAATTTTTTTATGTTTTTTGGTGCGCCTAGTTTGTTGCCAAGAGCCTTCTATGGGTGTAGCAGGCTGGCCATTTTAGCAGTGTGTTTGGCAAGCCATTTGTAAGTGTAGTTTGTTGCCAAGGTCCAGTATAGCAACCCAGTTTGTGGCCATCTTCTTCTATGCTAAAAGAAGTGTAGTTTGTTGCAAGTGTAGTGTGTTTGGCAAACTATTTGCATGAATGTGGATGCTTCGATTTTATAGGATCATTTAGTTATGCCAGCTTTATTTTCTTTGCATTGTTTCAGCATGGTGGATTGGCTGGAAAACAATTTGCAGAAAGGCTTTGAATATATTTATTGTGATGGCACTGGGTTTTTGGCTACACTTGAATAAGCAGATAGTGGCATGGTCAAAGGCCATGTCATGCCCTTGGGACGATATGATATAGTGTTTTTATTTTTCAAGCTCAGTAAGACGATATTGACCTCGTAGAATCTCTGAGGTAACGTCTGATTGGATCCCCATCCTCCCAGCTCCCATGATCTTTTTTCCAGACAAGATCTAAATGAAGAGCTCCTTGTCAGATCATGCTCTATACTTAGTTTTTGTTGGTAATTTCAGTAATCTATTAGTATTGATGTTCTTCATATTGTAGTTAATGCATTTATTCAAAAGATAGCTATAGCATATTGTATACCCATGCACTATTGTTTAATGTAATTCAATAATGTTGATACTGTTATGTGGTCATTGCAGTGTGAGGGAGATATGTGGGAAGGAAGACAGAGATATCTTTTACAGGCATTTCAAGGCATTCTACCAGACATTCTCAAGTATAGACAAGAAGATGTATGTGGATTAATTATTCATATTCCGAATTCAAGTTTTTTTTAATGGCAATGCTAATAAAAAGAGCATAATTTGATATTTATATAGAAGGAAATTACATTTTTTTTCCTTCACTAGGGGTACATTTATAGTCCTGAACTTCTTATTCTGAACACCTCCCTGAAAAAAGAAAAGGTTGCATGGATACATAGGTAGAGACAAAATGACCAGTACCAACTAAGGCTAGAATAGTAAGATACTACTGCTATGCTTTCTGAAACTAGATCTGCTACTTTGACTGCTGTGGGTCTAAACAAAAGAAGAGGTGTGTGGCATCCCTGAATCTTCAGTTGGTATTGTTAGGTTTTGGGTTGGAGGTAGATGTTCCAAGGGTAAGCTCAGCCATAGAACTTGGATTGCCTTTCTTGTTAGTCTTGGATAATTTCTGTTGCAGCTCAGATAACAGGGCTTGATTCTCTTGGTTGAGAAGCTGAGCCTTCCTCCTCAGCCTCTCATTCTCTTGGATGATGTAGCAGTTCTCTAGGAGCAGCTTTGAGTTCAACCTTTCCATTGCTACTGAAAGCTTGAGTACCTGTTAAGTAGAAATTGAATACCTTAGTTATTAGGATCAAAATAATCAGTAATATACAAGCTTCATGGTTTTCAACAATGATGTCTGAGAAGGAAAATCAACTGGAAACCATAGAGAGAGAAAGCGTACAGACCATAGAAAAGAAGTGAACAATGCAAGTCCAATAACATAAGCAAACTATTAAATGAAAGAGTAGGGGAGGTATAATATGTAGATGAAAAACAAACATGCATCATGACTATAAGTTTCTTTACTGAAAAATGGAACATAGAGGTTGCTTTTAAAAGTGAGAAGCAAAGAAGATGAAATAAGTAAATGTTCCCCAACTCTGCACTCATCTAAAGATCCTTCCTTCTGCCTTTCTAGTTAAGGAAAGAATAAAAGCTGTACCAAGACAGTTTCACAGACACCAAAGATAGAAAATAGATAAATCTCTCCTTGAAACAGAGCCTGCAACCCAACTAGCCAGGTGGAAGAAAGAAAAAAAAAATGTTAAATTTTTTTTAAAAATGAGCTAGTGGGCCTTGTAACTCTATAAAACATACATAACACACAAACAAACTTTAATTTATCAAACAAGAAACACCATTTAGAACTTCTTCTCAGTGTGAAAGACAACTAAGGAAAAAAAAAGAAGGATCAGAGGCTTGTATACCTTGATTGAAGGAGGAACAAGATGAGTAAGCTAAGAGGAAGAGGTGGGGGGCTCTTATACTTTAAGAAAAGACCAACTTTTTCTCTCCAATGTGGTCAAAGAGAAGCTTGGTTGAGAATCTCTCACTTGTGTGCAGAGTAAGAAGTAAAAGATGTGTGAAGAGAAGGTTGAACATATATAGAGGAAGATTAGTAGTAGAAGGGGCACAATACCTTTGGAGTTCTGCCACCATAATCATGCAATGTGTAAGCAAAGAAGGCGGCCGGGAATTTAATGTTGCATGTTGATGATGATGGAGGGTGTGGGGGTAGGGTTAAATTGTGCATCATGTGATGATGGTGGTGGTGGTATTGCCCTTTGCCACAGTAAGTATAAGGTGCATTTTTTGGAAAATATGAAAAAAGAGTATTTGTAAAAATGATGGGGTTGTGGGGCTTTGTAGTTTTGAAGGATTTACAATGATGGTTGGATAGGCTAATGAAAACCCATCATCATTTCAACGCTGTCATCGATGCTCTTTTGTTATATCTTATTATCTTACCTCTGATACCATGAAGCCCTATCTCTCCTTCTTTGACATTTTTGCCCATTACCTCTTCTTTCTGAAATGTTGGAATGTCAGGGTATGAAGCATTTTGATATTTTTTATATTTTGGTTTTAGAAATTAGGGTGTATGTAGTTGTATTTGTAGTCTCAAATGGGAGATGAAGTCTTAGGTTTCCTGCAGAGTACTGAATGGTTGATCAAAGCAACCTGATATGCTTGTGCTCGACAATTTTAAAGCGTTTCCAACGATAAGCTCAAACTCGTATAACTTTAAGCATAACATGCACATATCAGATATCTTTTGTTTGCAAGGCAATCTTAGGATGAAATCTAATACATGGTGATAAAGGAGGTCTGATAAGGCAATCTTTTTCTCAGTTTCAATGTGAAATTTTATTGTTGTTTTTAACTTTTGAGGGGAAGGGATGGACTATGGAGGGCATATGTTGATTATGTTCTATCCAACTAGATATGAACATTTGTTTATGACCTCCTCCACCTACATAATAAAGTGTTTGTTTTGGGAATTTTTATTCAACTTACAAAATTGAGATTTTTTTTAATGTTTATTCTTTTATGGAAAAACATAAAAACATCAATGAACATAGCTTGCTTGTGGGAGGCCAGTTCAGAGAGTGTTATTATGAGTGGGCTGTGCAGATAAGTTTGTTTCCAAGGATTTTACGTTTCCAGTTTGCAGGGCGTAATTTTGCCTAGCTACGAGTACTTAAACGTAAACCATCATGGTTGCCATTTCACGTTTTCATGAACACCATTTCGGGTTTTCGTCGAAATCAAACGATGGCATAAGTTTTTACAAATGCAAAATTAAGAATCCAGTTTCAGTTTCACCGATTAACAACTGGTTGTGTTGTGATATTAGCAGGAAAAGTAGGACTGACTTCACGTGTGTTCATCAAGATAGATGATGATGAACATTCAGTAAATGAAGGAAATCTCTCTTTGCTGTGGACCTGATGAAGGTGGTTCATAATGATCATGATCATGATAAACACAACTATGATGATTGATTCTCAAACAACATCAACCAACCTCGCAAGTTTAATCATGCCATTGGTTATGGTTCGTTCTTCAACCAACTGCGGCCAGGACCAGTTTTTTCAACCCACCTTGCATTGCAACCCCATATTCTTCATTCACTGATTATACTTATATGGGCGTGCACCTAAGAGGGGGGGGTGACCATCTCAATCCCATTATTCGAATGCGACCCAAAGTTAAACGGGTTTTAGTCCGTAAACCCGACTCCGGATTCTTTTTGCAAGTAAAATAATAGCTAATTATATCAATTTGCTGAAAAGGGGTTGGTCAGCAAAGAGTCTTCATTATATATGAACTGTGATTTTGATGATGAGATTTTTCAATCTTCATAGTACATGAGCTGAACTAATAATGATGGCAAAGCATCTCTAATAATAATAGTCATTCATTTTCTTTCTGCAAGTAATCCCTTTTGCCCCCACTACTTAACCCCTCTTCTCTTCTCTCCAATTCAATTTTTACTTTTACTACTATTGTGGTTGTGTTGCAGGAACGTGTGTGGTTCTTTATTCAATTCAATAATGGGTTTTCATTGATCTACAACCATTACTACTCACATCACATCTAGGGTTAGGTTTTCATTAAATAAATGTACACAAGGAGGAAAGGTGAGTGATGAAAGAGATTTGCATGGCACTCAAGTGCACATTGGCCTTCTCAAAGAGAAGGGTGTGCATGACCTCATCAACAGTGCAACTCTTTAAAACACTCTTTACCTTCTGGGGACATGTAAATCATTTCACATAATAATAACCCTGTATGGTGAATCATGGGGTTTCCATTATTGTTATTTATTAGAGTAAATGTCCTCAAACCCTAAACCACCCCCTCCCCACTTTTATTTTCAACTCTAAATTACACATGGGATAAGGTCGCCAACAACTGTAGATCCCTAAAGAACACATGGATTTAAGTTGCATGGTAACTTGTAGAAGGAAGAATGAAATACCTTTAAGAGGCAATTTAGACCAGATATTTTTTCAGGTGAAGATTCTTATTTATTTATTAATTCATGTTCGAAGGTTACATGACTGACTCTATAGGGTTAATCAAACTTGGCCCGAAAGTTTATCAATGGCAGAAGCAGAACACATGTTCCTAATAATCGGGTGAAAACTCACAAAATCCTAACCGGTGAGTCGCGAACTTGCGACCTCTCACAAGGAGAGTCGAAGTTCGACAAACTAAGCTATAATTGGTGGACTTTTCAGGTAAAGATATCCAAATGTCTATAATATTCTGCGTTAGACAAAATATTGACAGCACTTGTCGCGTCTTTCATTTTTTCAAGAGCCGATATATCGTACATATAGTGATATTTTGAACCACGATTTAGACTCACTGTACCAAGAATTTTCATTTATCCTTTCGCGGGATGCATAGCAACTCCGATTCTTTCACAGTTGAACTCCTGGTTTGTAGGTTCTGCTCCGTGAATCAGCAAGTTTCCAGTGGCTTACCAGCACTCATCCTCACAACAAGCTGTCAATCTGAATTTTGAATTCAGAACTATGAATCCAGTAAGTTATGGATTTCGATCCCAGTCCAATTCCATAACCCATTAACAATCGTAATCAGTTGCATCTAAAATGGTATGGCAACAGAAAACCGGAACACACACACACAGCATGCCACTTAAACATTCAGTACAGGTCCTACGGGAAATCCTGAACTTGCAGAAGAAACTAGATACTAGCATAGCATTAGTCATCTAACAAAAGTAAGTGTGTTCATAAAAGCAATGATACTAGCTGTTTCTAGTTTGAAAAAAGAAAGAACCCTTATAAGTTCATCTTTAACGTCAAGTGCTCCATTTTTCTCTCCTTTTACTTCTTTTTAATCTATTTCTTAAAAAAATATTACCAAAATAATAAACCGATACATGTAGTTGTGTTTTAATCTGGTGTGAAACTAGCCGATTCTGTCATGTTTAGCAGACTCTTGAATATATTGTGTCTGGCAAATCGGCTTGGAGCAGACTCAAATATGTAGCGCAGTACGACTGGCCTCAACCCTCCATGACAAGCCATACAATGGTAACATACCATTAGGCCACATTGGCGCCCAATCAGATATAAGTTGGCACTTCCAGGTCATCTTTTATGTTTGTATTTTGTTCCAATATGGCTTAACCCAATTGTCAGCATAATCATTTGTGCAAAGTGAGTTAAAACAATAAAACCAAGTGAGTAAATACTTGGAACTCTTCTTTCTCATGGAACATAAACGCTGGGGGTTCAAAGTGAGTTTAACATTAAAACAACTAAAAACAAACACTTCCACAAACGTTTCTACTGAATTCCGACTTTGATGTTTCATGCAAAGAAGATCAAGAGAGGTCATTTAAATAACACAATGGCATTATTACAGAAGAACAATTCAAGCCGTATCAGGCAGGAAAAACAGCCACAATGTTCGCAACAGGAGTTTTACCTAAGAAAAACAGTGACAGTGTATCATTTGGCTTGAGGATAGGTGGCAATGTACTCAATTAACTGAGCCGTTCTTGAAAATTTGTCAGCGTCACTATCAGGGATGTCTACGGCAAACTCTTGCTCTACTGCCATCATTACTTCCACGTTATCCAGAGCATCCAACTGCAAATCATTCTTGAAATTTTCTGTAGCATTCACCTGTCACGTTGGAGATTCCCCATTTCTCAAACATGTAAGTTCGCCAGGATAGATAATTGAAGATCTAGTATTGGTTTGTACAAAGGAGAACTGAAAGTAGAGCAAGGAGAAGTTAAACTACCCCATAAAAAAAAGTTCAAATTCCTTTTTGGTTCCATACCATGTGATTTATGTTTCGCTAGAATATGGAAAAGCAGGATCAACAAATTATCTTAAGATATTGTAATTCTGCAAAAATTTATCGTGTATAAGCAATACAAAAATTTTCAGTAGGTAGAATAATAAACTATACTGATCAACCAATATGGTTGGATGTTTTCGATAAGTAGAAGAAACCCATTGCTCTCAATACTCTAAAACATAAGTCTTAAATAATTGCTATGATACAAGATGAGATTGCCAGGTGATTTGACAGGGAATTTCATTATTCAGGAAATGAGAAAATATGGAAACTCGTAAAGAAAGCCAACCATGTTCGAGATTGTAGATTGAACCGCTCTGGAAGGGTAAATAGAAGGCAGACTTATGAAAACCTAGATGTTTGAAATCATCATGGTACTTTATGTTACTATGTTTCTCATGATATTTGAACACATTATGTACACAAGCATTCGTTTACTGTAATCTAAATTCGTATCCCAGCTTAACTGAAAATGAATTCAGTGTTTATAGTTATCATCATGTATAACAAGAACATTGATATTTTTTCTACTAGGTCGCCCTAGGGCTATGATGATCATTACCATCCATTTATAGTAGGGTTGGGACATTCAGGGATTCTATGTTTACACTACATCCAACACTAGCAGTTTTCATATATATAACAAATTAGATCACATAAAATGAACTGAAAATATTTTTTTTTTAACAGCGGGCTACTCTCTATAAGGCTTTTAAAAACCAACTTGTTATTCCCTTTGTGGAACCATGAGCAATGTCGAGCTCCTAGTCTTCAAAATGCAAGAGAGTAGTTCTCTCTGAATCAACAACAAGCTTTGCCTTGAACCTTGAAAGCCTTCTTCAACTTTTTCAAACTCAAGCTTCTTGAAGGTCAATACAGTTGCAATTTCCCATGGTAAGTTAACATTGCTAACCCTTGCATTATTCGGCAATTATATTCAAGAAAATATCACCTTAAAGAATTTTATGGAACCTGGAGGTGAACATTAAAAAAGTTACCACTGAACTAGGTTTATGCTTTCAATCGAAAAGGGAGATGTAGAAAACAAAGTAAAAATAGACAATACTTAGATCTCAACTAAGAAGCAAATTTGAGCAATCCAGTGTGTGATACCAGGACCTGAAAATACAAGGTAAAGTTTTGGCCTATGTTTATTTGTATTAGGAATGTTATGTTTGTGATTTATACACTGGATATAAAACTGGACTTGGAGATGAAGTTTCTTATAAGTGGGATGAATGCCAAGGCAAGCCACTTCATAAGCTGTACTTCTTGTCCACAGTTTCAAATGCCCCGCCTAGCGCCTAAGCCGAATTTTAGAACACTGAATAAGCACAACATGAAATGGGAGAACAGAATGATCAAATGAAGAATACGGGCAGATGTGGTTAGCAGTTAGTGAGTCAGTCGAAAATAAGAAAGAAGGCAATACATGTTCCCATGTTTGTGGCTTAATTCTCCTCAAGTTTGTATTCCAAGAGGGGTCGCAACAAAAATACGTCAATGGTTGGCAATTGAAGACCACCATCTTTCTTATTTAGCTCGGTTTGTCAGTTTTTCTAAAAGAAGTAGAACATGAATTGTTACAAAAGCATGAATAAATTTTCTTCCTAATGGGTTCAAAATGAAGAAAGGGAAATTAAGATCTGAAATTGTGAAAGCATTTATGAATAAAAGCATTCTGAAATTGTGGCCTATAATCAAGCTGCTCAAGAGTTTATGGTTCCGTTAATGTAGAATTATGCTTGTGGAATTGGGCAACATCCTTGGATGTCAATTTGAACACCAATCGAATCATGATATACCTCATTTGTGAATTTTCCTGATAGGCGGTCAATTCCATAAAATGTTAATGTTATTCCTTGTTATTTAAAGGGTGTTTTCTTTGTTTGTTCTGAATAGACTCAAAAGTCTTAATAAGTAGGATACTTAAAAAAAAAAGTATTTGTTTTTAGTTCTGATCATAAGTTAAAGGTCTGATTGGAGTAAACATCATGGAGGTGCTTATTACTTAGCACTAAGTGCTTAATGAAAATTTATTCCAATAATAATCTCACAATGAATTTGTAACGATTGCTACCACCACTCTCCTCTACCAACCATCCCCTCTTTCTCCACCTCATCTTTATCATGTGTGCAATGACACCACCATCGCCACCACCCTCCCTGGCCTCCCCTCTTCTGCTTCTTCTTCTCCTTCTTCCCTTTTTTCTTTCTTTTCCTCTCTATTATAGATTGTATGTGTTGAGATTTGATTGGATATTTAGCATATTTTGTAAAGATCTCAACTTAGTGTTGAGATTTAATTTGATACTCAGCATATCTCAACATATTCTGTGAATATCTTAGGCTCTTAGAATATCTTAGAATATTTTGTTAAGATCTCAACTTAATAGGCACAAAAATCCATACTTGATTGATCTGAGGCATGGATAAAAAGAGGATCAAATGGGTCAATGGTGGAAAAAGACATGATTTGATGAGTAGTGTTTTGGTTTTGTTGGTGTTGGAAGTGTTTTGGATGACACTTATTGAATTAGTATCCTCCATAAAAAAATTGTGGAAGCTTGGTAGAGACGTTAGGATCAACGCTATGATACCATGATAATTTAAAGATGAGAAAATGTATTTTTGTTTTTTGATATTGATCATTACAAAGGTGATATATATACAACATGTATAGAATAAAGTCTACATAGAAGAAGATTATTCTAAAGAGCTATACATAGAAGGAGATATTTTGTGCCTATTAAGCTGAGATCTTCACAAAATATTCTTAGATGATATTCACAAAATATGCTAAGTATCAAATCAAATCTCAACATTAAGATGAGATCTTCACAGAATATGCTCGAATATCCAATCCAATCAAATCAAATCAACAACAGTATGAGGAATGGAGAGGGATATAGGATGATTTCTGGTAGTGGTGGAAACTGATCTCAATGGTATTTGGATGAGAGAAAACAAGTGGAGAAGGGAATTGAGTTGGTGGTTTGTAATGAGCGGTGAGAGTTGTAGTGGTGGGCAAAAAATGTAAAAAATTTCAAGTTAGCACACCTAAAAATTTCTAATCAGCAGTTCATACAAAAGCAAAACAAACAAACAGTTCATTCATAATACCTTCTAACTCCAGTTGGAAGTTGGCTTCTAACCACTTCAAAAAAAAAACACCACCTTACTCTACCTAGAATGATAAAGGCATGGAAATCTGTATCATATTAGATGATAATGTGTGTCTACCTGAAAATTAGATGACAACTCACGAAAGCAAAAGCAAGTCATCAAATGAGTTTTAGCATATTAGAAGATTAAACAAAATAGGGTATGTAAAAGACAAAGTTCAACTGTTTGAATTCGATTACAGAAAGTAAAAGAGGTATCGAAAGAGAAAGAGAGTAAGTAATCACCTTGGAAGGATCAATGAAGGGAATGGATTTGAGGAGATGGACAACTCGAGTGGTGACTTCCCCTTGTCGAGTAAACTTACACATGCGACCGACGATTGCGAAGAGAAAGGCCTAGTAGATGTTTGAATAAATTCCCCACTCCCACAACAGTGGGAGAGAATAGATGATTGGGGGTTCGAATTCCACTTCCCACAGCCTGCTGCATTTTTTTGATCTCTCTCAGACAAACAATCGCTCGTTCGTCCAGATCCAGAGTTTATGCTGGATTTCGCTCGCTCGCTCGCTCGCTTCGGTTATTTCCACCACTGAAACCTTTTGAGAGCACCCAAAAAAACAAAATTACGTGGTTTTCATATGGTCTGGTAGCTCCAAACCAGGCCTTCAAGGACGATGAGCTAGTGGTAGTTCCTTTATCTGTTGAGAAGATTTTTTTGGTTTTGATGAAAGCATATTGCTTAATATATCGTTAGGAAGCAATATTATAAAACTGTCGTCCATAGACTATGAGTAATTCTACAGGGCCTGGGTCCTCCAGCCTGTTTGCTGCCTGGGTGGGGTAAAAAGACAATTTTGCCCCCCCTCTTTAAACACTTTCTCTAAAAAGATAGTTAAAAAGGAGAGGCAAAATCGTCTTTTTGCCCCACTCAGGCAACAACCTCGCTGGTTGACCCAGGCAGCTAGAATTTCGGATAGACTATAGCTAAGTTATGGGTCTTTATAATGAGGCCCCGACATAAGTAATTACAATCCCAAAAACGAAGCAAAAACAAAGTCTTCTAATGTTACTAATAAGTGGGCGCCAAACCCAGTTCATAGAAGAGCAAGATCTTGAGACCTCTTCACGCAGAACGGTGAAAAGAGTAGTTGCCCAGAAGCAAATTCGTCCTCCTCTATGAGCTTGTATCAGAGGAGGGTTGCATCTTTCGCATCGCATTTTGCCATTGTACTGTCCAGAACCTTACGAAGATTGGGGAAGCAACTTTGGCTAACATATGGCCATGAAGATCAACCGCCACAACCCTAAAGGCTCCATGTTTAGAGAAATCAAAGAAGCTAGCATCAAAGGTGACGATAACAAAATCCGGATCCAAGGAAGACATGCAAGGCATGTGATGAGAAGTGCTAGAGTTAAGTCTATGATTATGAATTGATAGGAGTTGGGTCTGGAGCAAAGATAGTCAGTCAGTGACAGATGTGTCAGGGGAAGCCGGGGCACTGTGAAGAGGGACTGACAAACGCATCTGAGTGTCAAATTTAGTTGTGGCAAGGACATGATGCAACGATGTGATATTAGTGGCAGAGTAGTCCGGATAAGAGTGAAGTAATGCTGGTGTAGACTTGTCTATGATGAACTATTGTTTGTGTCAGATTGACCAAGTACGAAGAAGATAGGACATGAAAGTTTGAGGGCTAAATTTGGCTTTGTTGAAGATACAATTATTCCAAACCTTCCAACTGCCATGAATTGGAATAACATCTCATCTAATAATTTTGATTTTTATGTCTTTTTAATCAGAAATTCCAAATGACGAGGAAACGGGCGAGGGAAATGGGTGCAACCCTCCATCCCCCTCAAGATGTGTGCCTTCTCGCATCTTGAGGGGATGGAGGGTTGCACCCCCTCCCTCTCCCGTTTCCTCGACAACAAGAAGGGCTGTTTTTTAATTACTCCACACTAAGTTGGACCCTTTGCTACAATTTATGCTGTGCACACAAATGAATGCTCGTCCCAAAACCAATGATGCTTTCAAGACATTGTGGCAAGCACTTTCGCAAGTGACCAACTACAAAAAGTGAAAGATGGTTTAACAATACACTATCAATCAGTCTCCCTTGTATAACCAAAGATAAGTACTATGAAATCACGTTCTGTGGATTAATGACTAATTATGTTCACAAATTCATGACCGTGGTCAGTTAACACAAGCAAGCACAAGTCGACAATCAGCCATAAAACAGAAATACATACTAAACCAAGTAGATTATAATTTACAAAACAGATTTCTGTTGAAATTGTTCCAAACGAGCCTATCAGTACGTCAAACAGAGCTTTGTCAGATCAGCACGACTGCTATAAGCATTCAGCACTTGCGCTTAAACCAAGTCCACCTGAGCATTCAGCTCTTGAGCTCAAACCAAGTCCACCTGTTGCTGTAGTATACCAGCAAATAAATACTTCCATTTTGTGCTTGGGTAAGATAATGCATAATCTAGTACAAAACCTGTTGAGAAGTGAACAGAAAATAAATAACAAAATGATGGGAACAAAAGCAAGTAGTAAGTCCTCCAATGATATACCTCCATTTTAGCGAGGCAAGGCATCCCAGCTCTGAGAATTCCTTTTTCATCATCATCGCAAAACAGGGCCCTGTGAGAACTTTGTTCAAGAGATAAAACTGCTTGCATTTGTGGGCTTCTAATCAAGAAGCTCACATTGACCCAAGATTGATGGAGTGAAAATAAGTTCTTATAGTGCACACTCCAGTCAAGCTTGGGTCCCTGTGCCTGCACTCAGCCAGTTCAGCTGGTAAGAGTTGCAATAACTTTCTTTGCCTTCAAATGCTCGGGTCTGAACTGGCAGGGTGCAGGCATAGCCCAAGCCCCTCATCGGGGCCGGGCTAGTCCAAAACTGTTTCACGTTGCTGTTGATGAACCTGCACATTCATACACCAAGAGGAAAATTAAAACACAAAGTCAACCTGACTGGGGATAAGTATGTAGCATTAGGACCAGTTGAAGAGACGTTGTGGCCCTAGGAAACCCTTTATCCAAGCATTAAAAAAATTTCAAGTAGCAATATTGATTTTTCTATGAACACAATATCTGTATTTTTATTTTAAATTAAAAACTAAACTCAGACAATTATATATAATTATTATATATTCAAATACTAATCTGATAAAAGTCTACACTCGAATTAAAATGATGAAACAATAAATTGTAAGAAAAATAACTGAAATAAAGAAATGGAAAATCGCCCAAAACTCTTGCAGAAAATATGGTTTTCAAAAAGGAAAACTATATTTTCATGGTCTAAAAGCCGCGTGAGTTTGACTAACCCGAAATTGACATCAATACCTCTCCTAATTTCACAAATCCCCAAACCCATATCCCAAAACCTAAACCCAACTCACTCCCCTCTCTCTGGAAAACCCTAGAAGACGAAAATCGAAAAAAAAACATATCTCCAATTGAGGTACGAAGTATCTAATTGAATTCATGTGAGCCCCAAATGTTCAAAGTTTTTGTAAATCTATGTGTAATAAGGTGGCTTTTTTGAGTTCATAAATTGGAGTACAACCAGGGTTACACTTGGTGGATATTCAGAATGTATTTGAAGTTACACTTGGTGGAAAATCAAAATTTTTTAATATAATTGAAGTGCAACTTGATTATAATCAATGCAGTTCGAGTTAATGCACACAATGTATATAGGAGTGCAACTTGGGTTACACTTGGTGACAACCTTGAATAAGCATGATAAACAAAGCGCATATTGGAGTTCAACTCGGGTATAGTGATTTGTACTAGGCAATTTGAGTGCAACTGAAATTACATTTGGAGGAAATACTAAAAAATTCAAGTGTAATTCGTGTTTACTCAATAACGAACCCTTCGCAGTCCAGAACCGATTTAAAGACTAAGCGGATTAATCGGATTTAATCGTTCTACTTTTTCGAAGTAAATTATAATGAATAATATATTTTGACAATAAGAATTAATAAGACAAGTATTATATAGCAACAAAAATCCTATTATAGAGCACATAATGTAATCATGTCCAAAATATCACACATTGTAGAGAAACCACCACCACCACCCAACATGACGACAACCACCACCGCCCAACAGAATAATCTCGAATTTTCACCGATTAATTGGTGACCGCTAATTCCAAAAACTAAATACCTAGTTCGGATCGGTGTACCCCCGCGGCCCCGCCACAAATAACCCAAACAATGATAGATTTGAGTGCAACTAAATTGAAAAAAGTAAATTGTAACCCAAATTATATTTCTTCCTCGATTATATTTTTCAATTCTTCTAACACCTATAATCAGTATACAACACCAACACAAGATATTTAATTACTACAGTAAAAGAAATTTATCTTGTTTTATGAGTGAGTGTAACACCGAGTTGCATTCCAATTTGTCTCTTAAAAATCACTAAAACCAGAGTTGAAAAATGCACTTTGTTTCCTATACTTGTTCAAGATTGTCACTAAATGTGTAACCCAAGTTGCACTCCTATGTGCACTATATGCATTACACTTGAATTGCACCCAAGTTGCACTCCAATTATAGTCAAAAATTTTGATTTTCCGCCAAGTCTAACCTATGTTGCACTCCAAATACATTCAGAAAATTCACCAAGTGTAACCCAGATTGCACTCCAATTTATACACTTAGAAAATGCTTCACACCTTGAAATTTCAAGGATTTACGATAACTAACGAAGTTGTGAAAATGAACTAGTTACACCCTATTTAGTAAGACCCCCTTACAACCTCAATTGGAGATATGTTGTCCGCTTCGATCTCCTCTTTCATCCCTTTTCGAACTTCTTGTTCAATCTTCCTCTTCGAACTTCTTATTCGATGTTCCTCTTCAATATTCGTCTTCCATTCGTCTTTCGACTTCTAGGGTATTCCTGAGAGATAGAAGTGTGTTGGGTTTGGATTTTGGGATAAGGGTATTTTTGAAATTAGGATGGTATTGATGTCAATTTTGAATTAGTCAAACTCACAAGATTTCTAGGCCATGAAAATATAGTTGTCTTTTTTCAGATAACCATACTTTCATGCAAGGAGTTTTGAGCAATTTTCTGAACTAATAAACTTAATAAAAACATAAACATTCCCTTTGAAGTTTTAATTCATTAATTCAAGTCCAATTTACAATCAAGCAACATAATCCTATTCCGTTTGGGAGCCCTAGTCTCAATTATTCTAATGGGCTTATTTGGACCCATCCCATCTAAATAAATAAAATAATAATTTCCATCATCCTCCTCCCAAGGTTGAAGTTAGTCCACAAGCTTATTTAGTTGGATTAGGCCTATGTAAGCCTCATAGTTATCAAGTTAGGGTACGACTCTAATTTTGAGTCTAGGGTTTTTATTGGCTTGAAAAGATTCTAAAATAGGGCTCTAGGCCATTTATTGTGATTAGATTTGAAATGATGAACCAAGGAAGCACAGACTCTTCGAAAAACTTAACGTACTCATATCCAATACTGAAACTCGCCCGACATGTCTCTGACACGCGTCAGACACATGGTTAGTGTAGTCAACGTGTGGGACACGTCTCCGACACACCCAAAACTCGGTTAGAACAAAATCAAGACTCGACAACCAACTTTATTTTATATTTTACTTTTAGGTGGGCACATATAACCACCTAATTTAAAGGTTGTTAATCCATTTAAAGTTTTTTTTAAACATTCAATTTCGATACATACAAGAGGGTGATGAAGCATAGCGGTAGTCTATGCTTCTTTTCCCCTTTACTTTGCTTTTTTTTTGTTTGCGACAGAGTCATCTTCTTCTCCAAATTTTTACATCTTCTCTATGTTTTTTCTTCTTTATGTTCTTTTTTTAAGCATAATTTGTGCTTCATTTTCATAATACTTTTATTTTTTAACTTAAACTATTTCTTTATTAGATTATTGTTTATAATCATATGACTTACATTTTAAAAAAATTATGATTTGTAGTCGTGTCCTCAAGTCCTAGTTTTTTAAAAACTGTCGAGTCAGCGTGTCCGACAAGACGCACGTGCTCGTGTCCGTGCATCCTTGTCATGAACTGAAACTCCGAAGAGTTTATTATTTTTATTTAGTTTATCCATGTTTCGGAGTTTTAACTCTAGAATAGAGTTCTAGCTTAATCAAACTCATGCATCCACAAAACATTTTAAAGTTAAGATATTATTGACTTCGGTTTTGGAAAACTTCTTTTAAGTCGAAACAACCATGTATATTATAGTATTGTGCAAGAATACAAGAAATGAATTTGAAGAAAAGTGAGGAGATATAAAAAGGCCATAATATTCATACCATATACTTTTTAAACTTTAAACAAAAAATTGGGGATTAAAATAATGATCTTTATAAAATAGAAAATAAAGGAGGAAGAAAAGAAGGAAATCCCTACTCTAATCTTGTTCATAATATTATACACAAGGAAGCACAGACTCTTCAAAAATTTGCCGCATCCGTGTCCGACATGTATCCGACACACGACTCTCGCTCGATACGCCTTCGACACGCGTTAGACACTTGGTCAACATGTCGACAGGTGTCAGACACATGGTCAATGTAGTCAACGTGTCAAACGCGCCTTCAATAATCCCGGAACTTGGTCAAGACTCGAAAACCAACTTTGTTTTATTTTTTACTTTTGGATGTTTGCAAATAACCACGTAATATAATAGTTGATCCATCTGAAGTGAATGACTATTTCACTTGCGATTTAAGACAAATAGGGTAAAAAGCCACTAAAACATAGAAATAGTATATGTTTTTCTTAATCCTTGCTTATTATTTTTTTCTCATTTGCTTATTTTCTCCTATATTTCTTCTCTACTTTAATTTTTTCTTGCAACAATGTCATCTTCAAGACACTCTAGGAAGGCACTTTATTAGATTAGTATTTATATTTATATAATTTATTAAAAAGATAGTATGACATTTCATGTCCCCGAGTCCTAATTTTTGAAAAATTGTCGAGTCTACATGTCTTATCAGTATCCGTGCATCCTTAATTATACATTATATATATATATATTTGCCTTTAGTGGTCCCTCTTTTAAGGGAGTGTCTGACCTGCATATATATAAAAAAGCATGTTTCGGTTTGATGTGCTTCATATGCAAATTTTCCAATTTGCTATGTTTTAATGAATGAATTAATAAACAAAAATATAGGATCACTATGTTATTCATACAACTAATATGCTATTCTATGCATTAATGGTAAATTCAACCCAATGGTAGGCATAAGTACCCTATTTGTGCTAAAATAAATGACCTACCCCTAGTGCATATACATTTTCTATATTAGCATATTATCCTTCAGATGTAGCACAATAAATTATTGATACTAAGTAGATGCTCCTAACAGTTTTCAGTAAAGATTAAAATTACTTGAGTTGTGCAGCTGAGAACTATATGGTTTAAACGAATTTCCCTTGTGGCTTAGTGCAGAAGGTATTTTTATGTTGGATGTAGCCAAGTCTTGTGTCTGACACGGTTCCAAAATGGTTTGCCTATTGCTTCCTTGTCAAACACTTGGAGACCAGGATAGTGTAAGAAAACCAGGGCAGATAGTCATACCTGTGGAAATGGTAGGTGAACATGTTCATGAGTATTGATGAATGGCATTCCAGGTCGTGGGCAAGGATAATGAGATGAGTGCAGATAAATGCCAGAGTTGGAGGGGGCACCAACATGATTAGGATTCAACTGTGGCATCATTGTTTCAGGAGGTCCATAACCAATTCCAGAAGGGTCCCACGGCGCTCTTAAGTGTTGAGGGATTGGACGAGGTTGGTGCTCAACAGACATCTGAGGCCTATGAGTTGCACCAAGCTGTGGAAATTCAGTATTGTAGTTCACAACAGGGGAGTACAAAGGCTGCATGGTGTAAGGTCCTCCAGTAAATCCAAATCCAGGATCAAATCTTTGCATGTACCTGCAAAAGCATGTGATTGCTCATATTCATAAATGTGATGTTACATAACAAATGTGACCAAACATTCTTGCAGTCACTATAAAGCTTCTTCTTCATTTTCATCTGTAAAGTTTTTTGTTCAGAGAACAGAAAAAATCATCTTTCTAATCCAAGGTTAAAAGCATGTTTCTCTGACAAATCAGACGGTAAAATGCAAAAGAGCATAAAAATAAAAATAATAGGTCTTGCCTCTTCTAAAAAATGCTGATCCAAAACCTATAGAGGGCCAAACATTAAGCTAATGCATAGGAACCTATGTCTAAAAAGGATACAGTTATTACTAAGAAAAAAATAAAAGGAAACGGAAAAGTGTACGAAAACCGTCTAGCCCATATTATTTACCGAAGTGCATCTCAAATTATTCTTCACTTGAGTGAACAGATTTTTTACGAGAAAAGCAAATGAAACAACAGTTTCTAGATCCTGAAGATGGGAATTCTTTTAAGAGGATTAAGAATTCATTCTTTTTGTCCATAATATTTGATCATGTAGAAAGTTTACCAGATGTTGATGTAATTGGGTTATTTAGTAATATTAGTATTTTATCAATATTAGTTCTAGTATTATTGTAATAGGAAATTAGTTTCTCATTAGATTTAGGGTTTGTTTCTTGTAAGAGAAGTTAGGCCAATTATAAATGAGGCATAGGTTGCCGATTGATGAAGAGAATTTATTTGTCTTCAATTATTATTTTTTCAATTATCATCAATTTATTTCAATTTCTATTTCATTTTTAATTCTCATTTATTTGCAAGTGTAATTGGTAATTCCATCAATTGGTATTTGAACCGAATGGTTATTATTATTTGATTCAATTTGAAGATAATTGTTTGTGAAGAAAAGTTTGAAAGATGACATAGTAAGAGTTTGCAAAGATGCACCTGATTTTCATCACAGAATTGAGGGCAAACCTATATTTGATTTTCAACAAGGCTATGAGACAGACCCAAACAACACCACCATCACCGACAGAGGCCACATGGGCCCACACCTAGCACCGTCGACGGTGGCGCCAAAGGCCAACAACCCCTTCCAGCTGCCTCTCCACAACCCGCCCAAGACAATACAAACACGGACCACCAACACCAATCGCTCCCCGACAACGATTGACACCATCCCCAGTCAATCAATTGGCCAATTCCCAACGTCAAAAAGTCGATCAACCCACTATTCAATCCCACATAATTGATCGATGGCTCCAAAAACCCCAATCGAATGATCGACAAAGCCAACTATTGTGTCGCACCAATTGATCGCATCGCCACCATCCTTCGTCGATTGGCCAATCCGTTGCCTCCATCCCCGATCGCCAAACTTCCCCTGATCAATCACATCCCTCTTCATCCCACATCCTTCGATCACCCTTCTGTCGTGGTCGACCAAAACCCCAATCCCTTTGCCACCACTCATCCTCCATTAGAACACTCTTTCCCTCCATTGCAACCCCACTCTATGTTTCAGTTTATGATCAAGGATACTTTCTAATTCAATCCCTGTTGCAAATTTTATTATAGTCCCGCATTTTTTTTAATCAATCTCAAGTCCCCTATGGCTATTTACCTTCACAGATTTCAATTGGTACCACTACATGCTTCTCATTCATTTTTCGATGATGATCGAGATATTTGCAACCGAATTAATGGACGAGTACCACCACAGGACAAAATTTATGATCCAATTTGGAACAATTTTAATTTTCAGACATTTGCACACATGCATTGAAATTTTGTAATGGATCTCCTTTGAGAAAGGGACTTATCTTAGATTTGTATTTGATGACTCACTTTGGAATTGAGTTTGTGATCCCACCAATTATAAAAGCAAATCTCGAGGGTCAACTTCTAATCGGACATTTCACCTAGTGTTTTCTCAGTGGTTGTTTGTGTTCCTTGAACTTCTTCAACTTTAAGCATGAGGACGAGCTTTTTCGACCAAGTGAGGTTGATGTAATTGGGTTATATTATTTTTTAGCAGTATGAGTTATAATATTATTGTAATTAGGTAATATTTAGGGCATTGATTTCCAATTAGGTTTAGAGTTTGTTTCTTCATAGAAGTTAGGTCAATTATAAAAAAATATAGGTTGTCCATTATTAGGAGGTTAACTGATGAAAAGAATTTATTTGTTTATCGGTTATTATCTTTCAATTATCGTCAATTTATTTCAATTTCTGCTTTATTTTCAATTCTCATTTATTTGACGATAAAGCAAAAACTGAAAAAGAATTTATGATAACTGAAAGATAATAACTTAAAGCCAAATAAACAAATAATTTTTTCATCAATCAACTTCCTAACAATAGACAACCAATGTTTTATTTATAACTGACCTAACTTTTTTAACAAGAAACATACCTAAAGTTAATTGGAAACTAATGTCTTATTACAATAATACTCGAACTAATACTGCTAAATACTAATATTACTAAATAACTCAATTACATCAACCTCTCCAGGTGGTAGAAGTTTGTCCTCAAGATTGAAATGGAAAAAGTCAGACGAGCATAAACAACTAAAGAGGTAACACACAGTCAAGCACACGAGCAGAAAGCGACCCCAGACTTTTCATGTGTAGTTGTTGGCATCTCAAATAATCAAATGAAAATATGGCACACGTGAGAAAGACCAATGTGAATACTAAGCCAGGATTAGATCTACTGCCTGACTAGAAAGTTGTGTGAAATTTTTTTCTCAAAATGTGCCTAACATTGATCCAAATTGGATTATAAACACTATTCTGCGATGTCACATGACCCAACCTCTTGTGGTAAATAGCTTCAGCATTAAAATCACTATAGTCAACAATTTCTGGTGGTACAAAGCAATGACAACAACTACAAATAACTTAGGCATTGGAGTATGGTGCAAGTAGGCGCGGTTGTATTGACTGAATTTGTGGGGGCAAATAGCCATAGGGGACCACAAATTGATTTTAAAAAATTAGGACAGGGATTGTAATAAAATTTGCAGCACATAATGAATTAAAAATTATCCTTTCTTCACAAACTGAAACACGGAGTGGGCTATGATCAAGCGATGGAGGGAAGGGGGTTTCAACGGAGGACAAGCGATGGCAGAAGGGTTGGGGTTGCGATTGATCAGGGGAAGTTGGCGATGAGGATGGGGTTG
Source organism: Berberis thunbergii (assembly GCA_003290165.1). Lineage (NCBI taxonomy): Eukaryota > Viridiplantae > Streptophyta > Magnoliopsida > Ranunculales > Berberidaceae > Berberis > Berberis thunbergii. Next base: position 329,303 of record QNQO01000649.1, read on the forward strand.
GTGGACTAATCGATCAACGGAGGATGGTATCGCTGCAATCGATTGGTGCTGAGGGTGGACGAAGGAGGAGGCTCGATCGATGGGGTGCGACGATTGGCTTTGTCGATCATTCGACTGGGGTTTGAGAAGCCATCGATCGACTGTGTGGGAATGAAAAGTGGATTGATCGACTTTGTGAGGTTGTGAATTGGCTGATTGATTGACTGGAGAGGGTTGTTGTCGATTGATGATGGGGAGTCAATCGTTGTTGGGGAGCAATTAGTGTTGGTGGTCTGTGTTTGTATCGCCTTGGAGGGGGTGAGAAGGCGATCGACATCAGGGAGGGGTTGTTGGCCTTTAGCACCACCGCCGACGGTGATGGGTGTTGGCCAATGAGGCACTGTCGGTGGCGGTGATGCTATTAGGGTCTATCCCATGGCCTTGTCGAAGATCATATCCAGGTCTGCTCTAAATACTACGAAGCCTACACTCAATTATGCCTTAAATTCTGCGAATAGCAGGCGCATCCCTTCAAAAACTCTTATTGTCATCTTTCAAATTTTTCTTCAAATCTTCTTCTTCAAGGTGAAATAATTTAACTAATTAGAACCGTTCGATTCTGATACCAATTAATAGAATTAAACTTGCAAATAAACGAAATTGAAAATAAGGTAAAAATTGAAATAAATTGACAACTGAAAAACAATAATAGAAAGACAACTAAATAAATAAATAAATTATTTTCATCAATAAATCTACTAATAACCTTATTTATAAGTGACCTAACTTCTCTAACAAGAAAAAACTCTAACTCTAATTGAAAACTAAAGTCCTATTAAATACTGCTGAAGACTAATATTACTAAATAACCAAATTATGTTTTGTTTCTCTAGTTTGCAGCAGTGACAGACCCCACCCACTCTCTACTATTGTTGGGGGAAAATGTCCTTTTGTGATTAAAAAAAAAAGAAGTAAAATATATGTTGCTTTTTGAGTCATAATGTTTTTGTTTCTGCAACAAGTCCTGAGCTTTTTAGTTCGCTAACAGAATATCATCATTGCATCCAATGTCAGTTAGCAAATCTTGGACCCTATTAAAATAGTGTCCAGGCAATGAAGTAATTTCATGAGCAACAAGATACCTGTCATAGCTCCTGTCATAGTCTGGATCCTTGCGATCGACCTCCCTGTCCCGAAAGATAGCCACCTTATTGTTTGCCCTGTACCTACTGACTGGTTCCTTTTCTACCCTACCTCTACCTGTTCTACTGCTACCTGAAGAGGAATCATGCAAACCCCTGCAGAAGCTCAGATCAGGACCTTCAACTACAGGTTTCTCATCCACCCTTGTTGGCCCCAAGGAGCAAGGCTGGAATATGTCTTGCATTGTGGGTTCGCTTTCTGCCCTCCCATTGGCACCATTACCACTACTACTAGAGCTAAATATTCGTGCACGAGCTCTGTTATACTCTTCTTTTCTTTCCTCCACGCTTTTAGCTTGATTTGCCTTGGATGAATTTGAATTTGCACCATTGCCACCTTGTGACCGCTTCTGTGGTCTCTGCTTGATTGCAACCTTAACAGCGGCGCTCTTCTCTTCTTGTTGTAAGTTTACAGGAATGTCTGCCAGGCGAATTGGTGGACGGCGACACTCAGTAGTCTTTCGTACAATAATTCTGGAACCCGACCCATCTGGTAGGTTGTTGTCCAGTATAACCATAGACTGCAGACAGTAATGCTGAGCCACACGGTGAGCTGCCAACCTCAAATAAGATGTAGGCAACTGCTGAAACTCTAGCTGCTGTTGGGTAGGATCGTGAATGAATTTCTCAACATCTTGTTCCATTCGAAGAACTGCCAAAGGAGAACTAGGTTATAGGAGGGCATTTATTTTCTAGATTAAAAAAAAAAAACCTTCAATAGAGACATTTTTCCTGAAAAACAAACAAACAAACAAACAAAATTGAATATGGTTGATGCATGAATAAAGAAGCAATATATAGAGTAAGTAACAGTATCCCTACTTGGGCCACAGCAACAGCAGGAGTAGCCATGTGTGTGTGTCTTGAGTTTGATCTCGGCTCAGTTTTTCAAAAATGAGGCTAATGTCACTGCGAGGCACAAATACAATAGCTGTATGTGCAGGAGTCTTGATATTAAACGAGTTACTTGATTAGCTATACCTCCAAATGAAGGAGAAATCTCCAATACAATAATTTTCATAGTGTGTTCATCATATCTATATGTACACTAACAGCAAATCCATCCTTGTAATCATCCAACATAGGTTTTAGAAATAATGAACGTCAAATCCTTTGAGAAATACTCCACAGCCTTTAAAAAAATATTTAACTAAGCACAGCAATTAAAGTAAAGTCCAGCATATATAGTGAAAATAACAACAAAAAACTGATTTCGGTGTTCAGGCCTACATTGTTTGACCTAATTGATTACTTTGAACTCCTTGCAAACAACTCTACCAGCATTTTTTTTTAAATCTCAAGTTATCTTTCTTGTAAGAGTTTCAGAATGTTCATTCTTTGGAGGCCCTTTAACTCATTATACTTTCTTTCCTATTTACACTCCACCTCATCACCACATTACCGCCTTAAACTACATGGGCCCAAGCCCTTGTATAATTCGGGGCTGCGTGTGCATGCATGCTTTAGAATACCAACACTACCTGTATAAGACCATTGGGAACTATATCGCAAAAACACTACCTCCAATACTCGAGTACTGCTTTAGATTAACAACATTGTTAGAATTTGGCATGACACTGGGTTCTAAAAGACTAAAACCAAGCTTACTTCAATCGTAGCTACACTTTCTGGCTACGAGCAATCTAAAAAAAACATTGCTAAGACTACATTCTAGCTACACTTTCTCACTACGAGCAATCTAAAAAAACATTACTAGCTACACTTTCTCACTACGAGCAATCTAAAAAAATATTGCTAAAACTACATTCGCTCACGTCACCCCTAGATATTTCACATTAAAATTTAAGAGATAAAGTGGTTTTCAATTCATTGTAACTAAGAATCAAACCAGGAAAGCAAATTGAAAGACAAAGATACAAGTTAACAAATAAACCCTAATTCATCAGATACTTCCGTAACGAAAGCTAACCAGATAAGCGCTCCCTAGGGTTCTGCAAGGCCTCCCTGAGAAACTGATCGACTTGATTGATAGCATCATCAGAAATCCTATCCGAACCACCACCAGTAGCAGCAGAAGTAATAGCTGCTGCTGCTGGTGGATCATCGAACGCCGAAGAAGGATTGGTGGTGGTGGAATTCTTCTTCTTGGAGGAATTAGAAGAAGGATCGACCATCAAACGGGTCATGGTGGCGTCCAAATCGGCCATCTCCCATGAATCAGGGGCGCCAGCGGGATCCTCAACAGAGCCGCCCTCCATGGCCGCTGCTGCTGCTGCTGAGCCTGAGAAGAGAAATCTTTTTAGGGTTTGGGGGAATTGATGGAGCAGAGGTCATGGAATTAGGGTTTGATTTGGGGAATTACGGTGATCGTCCATCGTATTTGGGGAAAAATTAGGGTAAATAGTGATGATGAAGAGAAGAGAGAAGGAATCGTTGTTGGGGAATGACAGAGGAGAGAATCGAAATCGCGAAAGAGAAAGGGAGAGTTGTGTGTTAGAGAGGAGAAGGAAGGAAGGAATTAATCGATAAGGGTTGGAATTTTGATTGACGTGTGCCTGGGTTTTCACTGTCCCACGCGGACTGGGCTTCTAATTCAGATCTATTGGCGTCGGTTTGGGTTGGCAAACATCAATAGGAATATAGGATACGCGAAAATTCTAAAATGCACCGGAGATTCACCGGGAGAATAGTCTGGATGGTGCCAAGCACGTGAGCATCAAAAGGGCAGAAAAAAAAAAAAAAAAATCTCAAATCAAACACCATTCTCTCCCCTTTCTCTTTCACACAAGTCTTCTCTTCTTTCTTCAAACCGACATGAAACAATTCACTTGTTTGTCAAATTCAGACTGCCACCAACAACAAGAAGATCTATCATATTTCTACACCCTCTTCCAAGGAGCTATCAGCGAAATGAATACCACCACTACTACTACGCCTACCTCCTCCATCGAAGAAAAGAAGAAACGAAGAAGAAGATTGCCGACTGAAGAAGAAGAGGTGGTTGATCGTTTTGGGGATCGTTTTGAGGATCCCACTCTACTACGCCCACTATTTCGACCGATGATGGCCCTTCATTCAAAACCCCCATTCAAAATCCAGCAGAAGTGAAGCATCGCAAGACTAACAATTAACAAAAAAAAAAAAAAAAAAAAAACCATTAGAAATTCATCAACAATTAGGCCCAAAAAGAAGCTAAAACAAAAATAAAGAAAACCCAGAAAGAGTAACTTCAGTCATGGCTTTCTCTTCCAAACTTCTCTTCTTCTTTGCTCTTCTTTCCTTCTCTGCTTATGATTTTGCTTTTGCAGATGAGAATGAAGAGAACCCAGGACTTGTTATAAACTTTTACAAGGACTCATGTCCTCAAGCTGAGGAAATTATCAGGAAACAAGTCAAGCTTATTTACAAGCGCCACAAGAACACTGCATTATCATGGTTGAGGAACATCTTCCATGACTGTGCTGTTGAGGTAAACAAACAATGGGGCTTTTTGCTTCTCTGTCAGATTTTTTTTTTTTATGCCCACGTGATTGGCACCATGCAGGCGATTCCCCAAGCGATTCTCCAGTGCTCCCTAGCATTGCTCTAGGATACGAATAAGAGTACGGAGATCCCTAGAAGAATTTTAATGTTTACATCAAAATTATGGATCGACTATTATTATATAAAAGAACGTTACAGGTTAAACTTGAGACTAAAACCAACGTTGCAAAGTTTGCAATATGGACCAAGTCTTATCATTAAGAATTTCACAGTAAATACATTTGCTCTTGTTGATTTTGGTGCTGATTTAAATTGTATTGCTAAAGGTGTTATCCCTTCTCAATACTATGAGAAAACTATTCAACAACTATTTACTACCAATAGTAAATTAGATGTTCGGTACAAACTGGTTGGCGCTCATATTTGCCAAGAAAAAATTTGTATACAACATAATTTTTTGTTAGTCAAGGATATGTCTCAAAAGATGATTTTGGGAATTTCATTCTTAACCACACTTTATCCTTTCGATGTTACAAATGAAGGTATTTCTACCAATATCCTTGATAATAAGATTATCTTCAAATTCTTATGCAAAACAAAGACGGCTGAAATCAATTCTCTCAAAACTGACAAATGTTTTCTTAATTTTATTTCTCAAAAACAACAACATTTTTGTTTTTCCTCAAAAATTATATTGTTTATCGATGATCAACTCAAAGACACACACATACAAACCAAAATTGTTCATTTCAAAGAACAATTGTCTTCAGAACTTTGTTCTGACCTTTCAAATGTTTTTTGGAATCGACATCATAATTGCAAAACCTTTAAACTTAATAGTTAGATCGCATACAACAATGAATGAAGGGTCTAAACCTTTTTCAATTAAAATTATGGTAATATTTTTGTCAATTACAATTCTGAAACCACCCAACCCTAACACATATATTAAGGCCATCATTGGCACTTTGTTCTTAAACAAAATAAAAAATTCTTTTCTAACCTCATATTTCTTGAAATTTTAGTCTAAAGCTAAGGATTTAAGAAGAGGGAAGAGAGATTGTGATCTTATAGGGAAATTGTGAGGAAAAAAGGAACTTGAGAATAAAGGACTATTCTTTTTTACATCAAAGGACAATTCCCTCAAGGACAACTTTTGTATCAAGATGAAACAAGCGACAATCTCTCTATCAATAACTCCAACTTAGCGAGATGTACAAATGAACATATATAAGGAGTAAAATCTGACCTACTCAAATTGCCCATATTATCGAATTACCCAAGACGAGCATCGGTATACAAACCTCTTTCGCTCATTTATCTCGAAAGAGAATGCACTCTAAAAAACTCACAAAGGCAAATGAACAAAATGAAGAGTTTTTTATTCACCAGCTATAATTGATAAGCCCAAGAGGGCAACTAACTGTAAGTATTTGGTGAGTTAGACGACCTTTAGTAGGTATGTGTCCTACTAAAAGGCCATCTACTCAGGAATTAAGATCTATAGGGAAATGTATAACTTTCTTGTACATCCGGTTATCCATTTTGACAATATCTACAAGGTTAGTTGGAAAAGCCTTTTTTCATGACACCTTTGGCCTATACCTTGGTTGTTATTGATGCTCTTAGCGGAATAACAAAATTTCAATACCATTCAACTTTTCATAGTTTTGTCTTTAGCTTGAGCTCTTTTTAGTGTTGTCTTGGCTCTTGAAGTCCATAAGTTATGGGGCTTGAAGCCCTAACAAATTTGATAGAAGTATATCAAGATGAACATGGGTGATGGAGGTGGGTTGGCAGTTTTAATGGGAGGGGCAAAGGGGAGGAACCAAGTCTTTGTTTCAACATGACTGTAGTTTCCCTTTAGCATATAAGGTAATAGTTTTGACCAAAAAAAATTGTGTGTTCTTTAGGGCTTGGGCCTCTTGTATTAATTTTAATTAGGGGTAGGCATGGGATGGGACAGGATGAGCCTCATCCCTATTCCATCCCATTCGTTTGGAATCGGAACGGGATGGGACAGACTTCATCTCGACCTCGTCGCATCCCAAACGAGTTCGGGATGGGATGAGATGAGCGGGTACTAAATAGTCTTATAATCAAGAATACAAAAGAATTTTATCACACATTGCTCACACACCAATAATGTCAAATTTATGTATATATAACTATCATTGTAACAATATTAAATGTCATGTAAAATTTATGGTCCAATGAACTTGTAATTTTTTTTTATGTTAAGTATCATTTGTGTGATACATTAACCAATAATTGTACATAAAACTCATAGTGCAAAACTAAAACAAATCATCATTTGGCTTTAATGTCTTACAAAATAATTGTCCTATAACCAATCTAAAATGTTAAAAATATATATAACTTTTCATGGGTTCTTTTTAACATAAAATATACAAACTTAAGTTTTTATCTAAACAAAGAGTACCAAATCAAACAAGTTAATAGTAAATGTTTTGATTTAATTTAAACACATCATAAACTTTCCTTTAAAATAGTAGTCTGATTAAATTAATAATAATAAATATTAAATAAAGAAGTTCGGGATGAGTGAGATTGAAAATCTTCATTCCGATCTCATCCCACTTTAGATCGGGACGGGATCGGGATGAGTTTGATTAGTCCCAAAAGGACCAAAAAAATCGAGACGGGGTCGGAATCACAGGATGGCGGAATTCCCACCACTAATTTTAGAACCTCTTGGGTGGTTTACTTGGAGTAGCCCTACTTTGAGGGGTATATCCTCCCTTGTATCACAATTGATACAATAGAAACTTCCTCATCTTTTTACATGGAAAACTATCAATACAACAAAATACAACTAGACCGTAGGATCTAGAGATTGACAAAAAATAAATAAATACAAGAATCTAAAACGTAAACCGGATTGAATTGAGAAAATTCAATGATAAATAACAGGAGGAATCTTGAAGTTGCTCGTAAGGAACAACATTACCTGCAGTCTTTCAACAAATATTGGTAAAACGCATACTCTACATCTAATCATGCAAAGGAAGTTCCGCCTTCTGGTTAGTGTGATAATGATGATTTGGCACAGCTGATTTCCCAAACCCAGATATACTAACGCTGTCACAAATTTCCAAAGCCAGCATGATGGCTTGCATGCCAGAAGATAATGGAATATGCAACTATCATGTGCAGGACCCCATTCTTTTGGAGGCTTTCCCGTTTCCTCTATGAGCCATTTCAAGGAGTAGTACTTCACAACACGAGTACACAAAACATCAAACCGAGCATCTGTGACAAGCAATGGAGCCTTGCTAGAATAATTGCAAATAATATAGTCCATGAAATGTGCTGGTTGACAAGTGTACATTACCATAGGCACCTTCTCACCATATGGATGGCAGAAGCAACTTCTTTACACGCGCAAAGATGAAGGATATTACTTTTTATAAATGAGATAATGGTTTTGGATCCTATATACCACGAAACCCCTGAATTCTGGCATTATTCAGCCGAATCACGGCCTCATGGTTATCAATCAACTCTCCATATTCTTTCTGCAACAAAATCCCACTATGTCCAACAACTGCACAAGTTGCGTATTGGTGGAGACCATCTTCAAAACCATAATGTTGATCAATATGATGTTTCACAAGGTTGATAAATTCAAACTTGATCTCAGGTTGGAAACGTTTGTTACATAAACAACTACAAAGAATTTCACGAAATTTCAGCCATATCCGGTAAAACAACGGAGATCGAAGATGTAGCATATTTTATCCTACCAGAAGTTGATCTCAATTGTACATTAACATTACTAAATTGCTTCCATGAAGAAATTGAACAGTACTGTCTTGGATTCCAAAAATTACCTTCAAGCAACTGTTTCACCTCACTCTCAGATTGAGCTTCCCAAGATCAATCTATGCATATCTAACCAAGGTAGCATTCAGAATTTGTTGTTTCACTTGCACTGACTCATCCTTTCGCACCAAAAAGTAATGTAAAAGTTTCATAACAACTGTCCTACAACGTAATGTGGTACTAGTTACAATCAAGAACCCAAAAAGTAGCATCCACAACAAACTTATCATTATAATCAAAACTTTTTGCTACATTTTGGAGGTGAAATGTAACAGATCTTAAACTAGTTTGTGAAACCAAAATCTTAACCATTTTTTACAAGCTCTCTCATTCAATTCAAAGTTTTCTCAACTAAGATACAGAGAATCAGGGATCAAACAGGTCAAATCCTAACTAGAACCATAAATCACAGATCTTGTTGTCGAGGAAACAAAGTCATTGCTTCAAAGCTCAAATGAAACTGCAAATATCAAACCAAATTTCACAAACAGTGATAGAACAGTAAAATAAAGTTGAAGATCAACAAAAAAAGAAACACAAACTCAATAAGCCAATAATGATTGAAAAGCTTCAGCTGAAGTAGAAATGTAGAAGAAATTCAAGAAGATATATGTAGAAGAGCAAAAGATTGGATCTTGGATGGGTCGGAGCAGATTTTAAGTCCTTAAATCAAAGAAAATCTACCCGAAGTTATTCTTTTGTAGCTTTTTGGAAGTCTAATAACAAACACCAAGGGTTTTCTTTCAACCTTAGGTTTGGATTCTATAAGAGGATAGTGAAACCAGTGTGGAGATATTTGAAAACATTTTACATAGATTAATGAGACATATTATTCTATCGAAAAGGGTACTTGGACATCATCCAAACAGATTAGGAGTATGGGCAAGCACAAAATCATTAAAAATATGTCCAGAATAGCTAAAAGAAAAGACCAGTTCCAATGTAATTTTGATGAAACTGGTAATTTTGTTGAAAACCCTAGTTTTTTCAAAATAGCTAAAAGAAAAGACCATTCTACTTTATCATAGTCCTTTGCTATATAAACTTTTTTTAAGGCCATTGACCATTTTTTAATCCATGCCCGAGGGATACATCATTGTCGCCATAGGGGTAACCAAACCATGCCCGAAGGTTACATCAATGTTGCCACGTGGCACTTCGTCATCACCATCTCAACAAACACATTTGCTCCTAATAATCGAGCAAAACTCATGAAATTCTAATTGGTGAGTCTTGAACCTTCAACCTCGAGTAGATGTCCAACCAACTGAGCTATAATTGATGGACGCTATATCATTTTTTATGGTTGTCCATCCATTCTTTTTTTTGTCTTTGTTTTTAATAAATTAAATAGTTCATGTTTTATAGTGTTTTTTAATAAACGCGCCTTGGTAAGGGAAAATAATAGTATTGAAAAACAATTTCATTCTACTGGCTAAAATTTGGAAAATAATTTTATAGAGTACATTATACAAACTAATAGGACATAATTGATCCATCTTGATTGGATTTCTTGTTTTAGTAGTTAGAGTTAAATAAAAAAAAACTACGATTTAGATTTGCTAGCAATGCTTGGTGGACAAATACATATTGAAACAAACAAGTAATACGGTTCACTAAAATTTTCAACCATGTTAAAAAAATTTTGCATTAAATCTATCGGGACCTGGATCTTTTAAGTCAGCTGTAGCACCCCGTAATTTTTGTACTTATTGAAATTTTTATATTTTTGTGTGATTGTCTTCATTAAGTTATGGGCATACGTATGAGCTATTTGTTTGTCCATGTGATGTGTAGTTTGTTTATTTAAGAATTAATTACCTACTTACCTTCCTCTACCAAATCTCAGGACGAGATTTTTTTGAGTTGTATATATTGTAATACTCGCTTAATTAAATAAATATAAAATTTTCTTATGGCATATATTGTAATCTCAATTATTTGGAAAAAGATTTTTATTTGCTATGGCTAAATAGGATAAAGTGTGTGTGTGTATTTAGCAAAAAATTTGTAAACCCTAATGTTGATGGATTGTTGCTCAATTGTATTTGGGCTTTTATTTAACTAATGATTAGGGTTTTATTTGGTGAGTTTAGAAGGCGAGTGTTTTCAGAAGTCTAGTGGGGGCGAATAGCCACCCACCTTATAAAGAGAAAACCCTTTCTTTTCTTCCTCCTTCCTTCTTCTTTTCCTCCTTCATGATTTCTTCTTCTCATCCAGCGGCCAGAGCTGTGATGAAGCTTCCACCGCCCCAGACTTCTTCCTCTTTGATGAATCTCCTTATTCTATGACGGCGACTCTCCTCTCTGTGTGAAATCGGTGAGTTTTCTTCATCACTTTTTGGTTAGTGTGTTTGCCCTAATTGCAATGGTTTTCTGGTTTCCGTTATTGATCTTTCTAGGCTCTTTTTAATACCTGGAAGCTTAATAGGCATTGCCGAGGTTTACGCACCGCATTTTGTTTGATGAAATCTTATCGTAAATAAATTAGGTAAAATTTTGGGCAACTAGGGTTGTGTTGGTACTGTGGACGGAATGCATTTGATGTCTTATTCTATTTGTTCAAGAGTTTTCTGTACTGATTACAGTGAATGGTAATTGGCATCATGAATTGGGATGCAAACATCCTCATTGTATACATACGTGAACGAATGAACCATTTAGCTGAATTGGTAATTTAGATGGACATTCACTGGAAAAAAATCAAAATACATGTTTAAAGCTGAAATGTTGTTTTGAGTGCAATTTGTCCATCCACTTCTAGCACTCGTGATCATCACTATATTATGCACCTCATCCGTAAACTGTACAGAGATATGAAGTATGCATAGCTCCAATAATATATGGATGGTGAGTACATGCGAGTAATGTTCACCTGCAACTAAAGTTGGGGCAAGTTTGCACTCACCTTTTTTGTGCATTTGTTTAAGGTAATGGTTTTGGATGCATTCATTATTAAACAGTACTATTATGATTATTAATCAATATTCGAAAGTCGACACTCTCTATAGAGCCAGTTTATCCACGCACTTGCAGTGTAGGTGAATGTCACTCTCATTTATTTCATCATTTATGTATTGTCTCAAGATGCGACATACAAATAGCTTTGTATGTGAATGGTGGATACATGTGAGTGATGATTGGTCAAGTTATCTGGTTAGGAAAATTTGTTTATTTCGGTATTGTTGACAAGGTTATTTGTTTGACTGTTTTGGGATGGGAACATAGTTGATTACGGTCTGTCTTGAGTTGCATTTGAATGTAAAGAAAAATATTGTTTAGAGCCGAATGAGGTTGGTTGCTTTGGTGTAAGTTAGTGTTCACCCATGATTGTCATCCACTTTCATGTTTATGTATTGAAATTGTCTTTTCGGAGATTGCATGTAGTGGCTTTGTTGGATTAAGCTTTTGAGATACTTTCTGTCAAACTAGGATATATGTGTTTTCCCCTAAAATTACATTCATATGGAGAGTACTATGTGTAGTAGTGTTTGATTTTGCACTATGGTTTGTTCTGTTTTGATGTCTCGTTGATTCTATTGATGTAGGACCATTTAAGATTAATGGTGTTCCTCTGTATGTATGCATCTTAAAATGGTTATGTACTTCCAAAGGAAGGGGTGGATTTCATTATGAAAGACAAAATGTCACTTGATCACTGTGTTATTAGAAAACATTATTTATGAATATATGTTATGCTTCCCCGAAAGAATGGTGGATACTGTGGTTGATTTACTTATAGTTGATAAAGTGTCACCATAAAAGAGTTTTGAGTTTTAGTTTATATTTTTTAGGCTCTTTTCCACAACTCCGAAGAAAAAAAAATGTGAAAAGAAAAGAAATTTTTGTATACAGACTTGCTTGCATATCGGTGCACCGTTCCATGTGAGTTTGGTTGTACGTGTAGATTTAGGAAGAATACTTGCCAGTGATCGAACTTCGGGTGAGATGACATGTTTTTCGATGTGGCACCCTACTTGGAACATATACGCTCCGAGTGGTTTCGATGGCAAGGGATGCACACTTGAGTGAAGTGTGTTTGGCACATGGAGGATAGTGCGATTGTGGAAAAGAAGCGAGATTTCTTTTTGTGTATGTGTATAGTTACCTTAAAGGAAGAAACTAAATGCTCATTCAACCATTGAATGAGAACTATATATCTTCCTAAAGGTAGAAAATGTGTTTTATTAATATTTCAATAATAGTCTAATATGATCATGATTTGTGTTGTTGTTGCATTTATGAGGTTTGATAACTCATAAATTTTATTTGTTTCAGACGGGAATGAATGAATGAACAACCTCTTCGAAGCCTAAACTTCAATTTCGGTTGAGGGTTTGAGGGAGGGGAGGTTGATCGATTTGAAGAGGTGAGAACAGGGATTGCGATCTGTAAGTCACAAAGCCGCCGCCGCTAAAGAAGATCAAAGCTAAAGAAGAAAGCCTTCGCTCTGCGATCTGAAACCGCCGCTCTGAGAAAAGCCACCGCCGCTCTGAGATCTGAAAGAGGAAGAAAGGGGACGCTCTCTGACGCCGATCTGGGACACAGGCTTCCGCCGCATCTGGGACGCTCTGTCGTTCGTCTGAGCTCAGAGATTCAGCGAGAGAGGGGACTGCGAAGCACAGATCCGGCTAAGACCAGTTGCGCGAAGCCACTCCGCGCTGCAAGCTTGACCGGCCGCCGCTCTGCCTGGCTGCGAAAGGGGATCTCCGCCGGTCCCCGCAGCCTCTGCTTGGCTGCCGCTGCTCCGCTGTCAGGTTTGCTTGCGTGGTGTTGTAGGTCTGGCTAGGGCAGGGTACACCGTGGTATGACGGTTCCTCTAGCCGTCAACACTTCCTCTCCCCCAATAGGGAGTAAGGACCCTGTGAAGGAGGCTTCTAAGCCTTCTTTCGCCCAAATACTTGGAAAAATACTGGTTGATGAGGTTAAAGAAACAAATGTCGAGGGAACTAGATTTCGGAAAGAAGGAGAGGAAGCCATTGGGCTTACGGCATCTGATGAAAAAAGTGGGGAAGCTTTCATGGAAAAACATGTGATAGTCTTAAAGTTCTCTAGCTACAGACCAACATTGGAAGATATTCGAGATTCGATACATCGAACCTGGGGGATTCTAGGCGATTTCTCATTAGGTTTGCTAGATCAACGTCATGTTCTTGTTCGGCTTCAATCTGAGGCAGAAGCAAAGAAAGTCTTGGCAAGGGACTCGTTCTTGATTCGGGGAGTTCGATTCAAAGCTTTTCGCTGGCATGATCGTTTCAGTTTGAAAGCAGACCCGATATCGGTTCCACTATGGGTAGAGTTGTCTAACTTGCCTTTGCATTTATTTCATCCCCCTCTTTTGAAAGCAATTGTGAACTATTTTGGTGTCTTTTTGCGCATGGATGATCATACTCGATGTCTTTCACGCCCGAGTTATGCCCGTGTTTGCGTGGAGATGACTTTGGCGGAAAAGTTACCGAGTAGAATTTGGATAGAAAGATCTAACAATAGGGGCATTTGGCAAATGATTAAATATCTGGGTTTCAAATATTGTGATTATTGCTCACTGTTAGGACATCAGGAGGATTATTGCAGAAAAAAGTTAGGTCATAAGGGCAATGTGAGAACACCAAAATTGGTGAAAGAAGATAAGACTGAGAAACACAAGGTGGAAGCCAAAGTCCTCAAACAACAATTTGTCCCAGTGGTTAAAAAAAATAAAATTTCAACGACAGAAGCTGGAACTAATGGTGTAAAAAATGATCAGGGTGAGGAAATCCAAGAGGACGTTGGTGCTGAGAGGCCGATGGTCCAAGATTCGGGGAATGTCATGTTGTCAAACAAATTCGAGTCACTTACGGAGACCATAGTTGAAGACGAGAGTAATCTAATGAATCATCAATTGCCTTGTCAGACGAAGGATCCAGTCAGTGACATGGTAGAACCAGAAACTACAGAGGAAGGACTTCTTGAGGCGGGGTACACAGCGGTTGAGATTGCAAAAGCGATTCAAAATCAAGGAGAGACAATTTCAGGGCTTGCTTCGTCTCAGCCAGAGCGTGTTCTGCCAATAACAGAGTTTGCTTTGTCAGAGCAAGTCGCGTCACCAATCGTTGGTTTGGTGAACAGAATATCAAATGCTATAGATGATGATCCAAAGAAGTTGATCCCTAAAAAAAATGCGCATGATGACCAAGCTTTCATGCAAGAATGTGATAATGCTTCAGGTAGTAGCTCAAGGCCGCAGCAGAGAGCGTACGAGTATGTTCACCAGTTGGAATCAGGGAGGGCGCAGGGGATTTCGACCAAGGCTGTTGGCGGGGATGTCGGGATCTCTAGTCCAGGGAAAAAGACGAGTAGTGGGAATGCTTCTCTACATATAAATGCAATGATTTCAGGCAGTAACTCTGGACCAACAAAGGAGGACGCAATAGCTGTGGATGATCATGTTGACAGTGGTTTTGTATATGGCTCTGGCAGTGGAGCTCACGTTGGTGCGCATAATCGCGTTCAGAGTGGTGACAAGGTGCATGACCGGAAGGTAGGGTTTTCAGCAGATGTGAGTATTGTACAAGATGACGAAGCTTTAGTGGATGCAATAGTACTTGAAGCACCGAATATAAAACATATTAACTATTTGGTTCGTAACGCTAACAGCGAAACCGGAATGGAGACCGATACCGACATTTCGGATACAATCAGTTCAGAAGAAGAAGATTTGGATGAATACACCATTAAGTCAAGAGTAGTGTCAGGTTTAAAGACAGACCAAATTCGAATATCGAAAAGATTTCATGCGACGGACTTCAGAGACATCAAGGTATATCCTCGTCGATCATCTAGAAAGAAAAGTAACAGCAAGTATAGACATTGATCTAGGGGTTTGGGCACTATTTATTTTGGGTTTGCTATGATGTAAGTCCTCTGGTTTTTTTTTTTATCGGGTAAATCATGTATTCCCGACTGATGTAAAAGATTTTTTCAAGTAATAAAAAGCCAAGTATTCTTATAAAAAAAATTTATTTGTTTCTTTCTAACCGTTTTGTGTAGGATGGTAAGTCTACTAACAATTTCTGCATGTCAGACTTGCCATAGTCAACTTCTATAGCGTAAGTATTAGTAAATGCATATTATTTATTAGGATGATGATACCTTTGCCTCATTGAGGAACTACTTACTGGTGTGATGTTGTTGTTTGTGTTTAGCTTGATGTTTATCATGCGCGATTTTATTGATTTTGAGAGGAAGATTTCTCACACCAGCTTTATTGCTGACCCAAGTGAGCTTTTGCTTCTTGGGTACATTCCTTTTGGAATGTAGCCGATTAACCTTTCAGGTTTAGAGATTTTGAGCTGCATTACTAGAGTTTCGCTAGTGAGCTAGTCACGCCAGTCCTTTCCGGGTTAGAGTTTTATTTGTTTCAGTAATTTTAATAATGTTTAGTTGCTGCTGCTATTTGTTTATGTTGTTATTGAATTTTCACGTCCCGAGTTTTGGGGGAAACGGATAATCCTACGTGAATTTTGGGATTTTCGTTTTCTTTGAAAATCGGGGAGTGACATCAGCTAAAACTTTGGCCAAGATTTGGAAAATTAAGCTTGATTTTTAAAAAATAAAAATAATGCTATAAAACATTTTTGAAAAGTATTTATGACATTTACCAAGAACTTAGTAACCAGTTTTTTATGTCGCTTGAAGTTGTTAAAAACTTCTTTCCACCATTTTTTTTGGGTTCTCCAAATTGTATTTAAAAATTTGAGCTTGATATCCTTTTAACTTGGTGAATAGGACGATAACCCCTGCGAGCCACTTTACTTTTATTATTTTTTAGAAATTTATAGGTAAATTGATAAGAATGGAACAAAAATAAATTCAATTAAAAAATGTTGATTTATCTTGGAGTTTCGGTAACAAGAGTTTTAAGCTAAATCAAATCCCTCTTCTCATCTCAAGAAAAATCAACTCAAAAAAGCAATTATCTCTGAGGTCGATTATAACCACACCATGCCAAGTTGTCAAATGCATCTTTATATAAATACATAATGTAAACTATCCAAATGTAAAAAAAAAAAAAGATATAATTTTAAATTCTAAAATACATTTAATTTAAATTATTGAATTAATAGAAAAATGTGTGGAAATTATTGATTTGAACTACCAATAAAAATAATATGTATTGCAAGTGAGAAATGTTACAAAGGAATGTGATAAAGTTTAACAAGCGAGTTATAATTCTAGAAAAGTGAACATAAAATTGAACCAAATCTAACTAAATAATTTAGTTTTTTTTTATATTTTAATCTTATTATTACTGATGCAGTCGTTTTTCGCTCTTTGCTTTGATCGAGTCATGTTGATCTGCACAAGGAACACACGTGAGTCACGGATCACCGTTGTAGTGGACGATGACACTCCGATGCTGAAGTCAGATAAGGATATGAGGAAGGTGTAATGTTGTAAACATAAAATTTGTAGCGTACCTTAACTTACCAAGCTCATGTCTTATTTATAGTATAGGAGTCTTGCTTCGACCAGGTCATTGATGGCGTAGTTTAATAATGAGATATTCGTGGAGATCTTTATCTAATTAAGAGTCATGCTGTAGAAGGGAAGTTCTATGTTAGCCCTGTGTTCCTAGATACACGAGATATAGTTTCCAATCCGAGGGTAAACCGTAAGAGGAAGTTTTCCTGTGTAATATGTACTATGATATTTGCTTCCTAGCTAGTTGGAAGCGAAAAACTGTTATAGTTGCCTGTCCGAAGCTGATCCTTGAGATATTTGCTTTAACCGGACTTACGGGTATTAAGGATAGTTATGAGACGTATGGGCTAAGCAAGTTGTGAGAGTTCGGGTCCAATTGGCGAATTGCATTAGGCGGGCTTAGAACCGTTTGGGCCGGATCAGTGTTTGGCTGACGCTGAACCCATAATTCATCGGGATCATCATGACACATGTATAACCGTTTTGGTGTATCATCAATTTTTTTTTCTTTTTTTCGTTCAGCTATGCTTATAACATTTTGAAACTGAAGTAATTGGTTTGATTTAAGGTTTTAGGTTAAAAACGTGAAAACTGAATTGATCAATACATACTATTTAATTTTTTTTTAATTTTATATCTAATAGATAATACATAAAATACTTAGTTTTTTTTTATTCAGTTGGATTTGAATTTCTGTTAAACTAAATGATATGGTTTGATTTGGGATTTCAGGTCTTAAAACCGAACAAAATCGAATTATCAACCAAAGTGTGGGATTCATAATTATATTTCAAATCTTTACCAATTGATAACCATACCCAGTCTTAGTTAATATTGTGAAATATAACAGATTTTATGACTAACTGGATTGAAAAAAAAAAAAAAAAAGGATAAACAAATTAGCAAGAAAATGTGGAGATAATTTCTAATGTTCCTTGGATTCAGAAATATACTTTTATTAAGTCAAATTCTATAACAAGGCTGTAAATCCAATTCTAGCATTTCTTTAAATTCTTTTATGCTTTCAGTAGTTGATGTAAGGTTTTTCAATCAAATCTAATGTAAATTTTTGAGAAAAAATCATGCCCAAACCATTTATACCTTATCGGATACCCAGGGAAAACAAAACAATGGAGTCTAACAAACCAACTGTATAATCTCCAGCTCAAAGGAGTATGTACAGAATTTTCATGTTTTAATTTGCAAGTGAGAAATGGTCAAACTTATTACTTGATATTAATGTTCTTACTTTTTCCCCCCAGGATTTGTTGATTTAGTTAGTAGTTAGATCAAAGTATTTTGAATTTCAGAATCAAATAACTACAAATTTACTGACTTTTATTAGTTTGTATTCATCTTTTTGCAATGATCTTATATATAGATAAATTAGACGCGACCATAGATTAATGCATTAGTCAACATGCTAATAAATTTTTTTTTTCATGTGGTGAATGAAGACATTCTTGAGCTTGAATTAGGCGAGGATATATGGGAAGACTGCATTGCTTGGATAATCAAAATCCATGTAATCGACCCGAAAAATATCGGGAATAGGCTTTGATGATGGTGAGTTTTGGATATGAAATAAGTTTCTTAACTTATTTAAACTCTACTTAAATGCACACAAAACATGATCAAACTTTTATTACATTTTAAAAATCAAATTATAATCCTTGAAGTCAAAAGGAATTCATGATATTGAACTACCAACATATTTTTTGCTCTTTATGTTCAACACGAAGTATATATTTGTTTGGAATCGCAGAGTAAGGGAATATCATTGTCTAATTTTTCAAAAAACAACTTCAAAATACTGATGTTAGGATCCGTAAAAGTTTACCTCACATTTTTGTGTCATGTGATAGCTAAAACTTAGCCATAACTATTACACATTCTATTTGAAACTACACATTCTAACAATTGTGAAACCAACCAATCCTTAGAACCCCGAACTTGTTATTCCATCCATCATATGTCCACCGCTGAGCTGATACTCCATTGACAATTAAAGGATAATTTTAACCATAACAATTTGATTCCAGAATCCAATACATCTTTATCCAGACCCAATACAATATACATTTTGATAACAAATTGTTGACTGATTGGAACTTTCAATAAGAACTATAGACAATTGCCAAGAATAATCTTCCAAACAAACATTAGCTAGGAAATGGTTTCTAATGTTTCTTATGTGGTTCAAGACTAAACACAAATTTCTAATGGTTTTTTACAGTTTATGCATTACAATCAGGTATTGATGCAAGGTTTGTGAACCAAACTTCATCACCAACAACAGATTCATTATCGTCGTTTCTGTGCCACCCCCAGAACGCATGAGTTGCATTCACCAACTCCAACTGCCCATGACCAAAACTTGCTTCCCTGAATAGCGATATACTCGGTTGGGGGTTGTCATACCTGCTTAAAAACAGCCCGGTCAGAAAATTCATCATGCACTTGAGTATCCTAAAGGACTGGTTACTCAATTAAGGCCTTGTTTGTGCATCATGAAATTTGTAAAATCTACAATGATGTAATAAGAACTTACTTCTTTGCTAGGCCTTCACGGTTGCCTCCATCGCCGATGGTGATATACATTGGACCACATTTATCACTTTGGCCGTTATAGACACGAGTCTGCAGGTATTGTAAGACAGGGAAAAAAACATGTCAATGCGAGGAAAATACAGAGAAAGGGATACCAGTAGCTAAGAAAGAAAACGAACTTACAAAGCGTTCGTATGCATGGACATGTCCTGCAAAAACAAGATCTACACGAGCCTGATAAAGCAATCCTTCCATTGCAGCCTTCATTCCAACTGATTCCTTTTCCCCTTGATGAGCTTTGTTCGAATTATACCATGGTGCATGAACAAGCACAATCACCCATGGGGTTTTCTTTCTATTAATCTTAGCCAAGTCTGATTGTAACCACTTATACTGAGCAGAATCAGCATCGAAATCAGTATACGAACCCAACATGATAACATGTACTCCAACGACTTCAAATGAGTAATAGAGATTGGATTTTGATCCGCTCTCTTCATATGGCATGTGCCATCTAGAGTTGTAGGCTGTGAAGGGTGTGGAGTGTACTAGTGGGATACTCTCAATCTCATGGTTGCCTTGGGTCACCATCCAAGGCCGTTGGCTTGCAAGTGGTTCGACTAGTCGTCCAAATGAGTCCCATAGTGGTTGGTAGAAGTCTGCGTACGACAAGTCTCCTGGTAAGAGCAAGACATCGTACTCTGACTCGGATATGCGTTGGAGTGTTGATTTGGTCCATTCAGTTTGGCCTAGATCACCTGCAGTTCGACCGAATAAATATATAGATTCTTTCATCACAGAAACTTTTTTCAAACGTTAGCATGTAACCTAACATAAACATAAAGACACCCAAGTGTTTTGAAGAAAACTGAACCTTTTGCAAAACTCTGGATTCAATTATGAGGAAAAAGAAACAACCCCATTAGGTTGCCTATATGATCATCTTACCTACTACTGCAAACTTAAGGGGGAATTCAGCTGGTGGAGTTTTAAAGCTGAAATGACGAGTATCAGAGTCACCACAGAGATAGTAATAGACAGTATTTGGCTTCAATGGTCCGATGAGTACTTCATGTATTTGTCCAGATTTGTAGGCCATTGTATACTTGTATGACCTCGTCGTTCCTGTGGCCACCGAATCATAAGCTCCTGCTTTTGCACCATAGTCAACTCTTGCGGGAGTAGGGTCTTCAGTAATCCAAGTAATTCTCATCTTATCATTACCCACCATAGATATATGCACCTGAGTTAAAGACAGGTCACCAGGTAAATTACTGAACGATATATACAATTTGCTCAAGATTTATCAACAAAAAAAAAGAAAGAGAGAGGCTGTTGCTACTTTTCTCTGATTAGGTTGTATTTGTTTAAGCTTCAATTTGAACTGTAATTACTGTGGAAGTTCTGAATTGCTTCTGACTAGAATAAGCAATATTTCATAAAAGAAAAACAGAATCAAACACATCGTCTGTGTATTAAGTCTCTAACAAGTACAATAATAATTAATAGATTGAGATGATTAATACTTGATTTTATTAGCAAATGCAAGGAAGCACCCAAAAAGTCAGCAAAACCAATAGGGAAGCAAAGATGCGAATAAACCCTTTGAGGGAACCATAAATTTTTATGAAACTGTATAAAGTATTGGTTTGGGACTTCCCCCTCCATGTGTAATAATGGAATAACAGAACTCAAAAATTATTTAAGAAAGAAACCATCTTATGATTGGATAGATCTGCTGAAATTATATCTGAAGGTCAATGCCGATGCCGCATGTTCAGGATTGCGATGCAAAGGTTTTTTGCTTGGAAATGTGGAACACGTATGTATTATAAAAAGATTACTAGTTATTATATAGTTTAAAACTAACAAAAACTATATTATTTAAGCCACTTTCGTGGAGTATTAGGCTGAGACTGTGCTCGTCATTGCAAACCTTCACTCAAACAATTCTATTTAATTAGATGCATTTTTACATTTTTTTATTTTTGAAAGGATAAGTATTAGAGCTGTATTAGCTAATTTATTAGCCATTTTAATGTTCGATCCTCATACTCAATGCATGCCTTCTGAACTTGGCTTCTGAAAACATTTTATTATTTTGTGTTTTTGTTGTATATTTTTAATTAAACACAATTGAACATCTGTGATACTATTGAATGTTTGGAGATTATGATTACTTATACCTGGTTTGGTTCATACTCCAAAACCACGGGGGCTGCCCAAAATTTTCCTAAGGGTTTGTTTGGTGGTTAGCTATTTTCTTTGTTATGGAATCCATTTTCGTTGTTTGGTTGTCTATTTACTGACAAAAAATTGTTTCTTCATAAGACTGTTTTCCCACTACTCATGTAAATCCAAGTCTGAGGGGAGGCCTCATAATCAAAATAATGAAAACGGCTTCAATTTTCCTGTCTATTTTTTCGTACAACCAAACAAACCCTAAGTTGATATCCTTGTTATGTCTATCATTCAAGCCAAAAAGTTCATTATTTGTTACCTACAGTATCGACAATACAATATTGTCATCGTTAAGATATATCAAACCCATGATTTTATTATTCAAATTCAAGATATTTTGGGATATTCATGTCTAGTATATTTGTGGATGCATCCTAAAAACAAGAACAAGGCAAATTTCGATATGATACTTGATTTTAAGATAGAGATTGACAAAAAATGAGGTAAATTTTGATGATATTGGCTCAAATGTTAAAAAGATTTTTGTCACATTAACAAAATTGTAAACTAAATAAGAAACTTAAATCAACTTTGGAAGTCCACCAAAATGTGACGACTGAAAAAGGAGGAAATAAAACCCTAGTTTAATGAAGAAAAAAAAACATTCTAAACTGTTCAAGAATAAAAATGAAAGCACCAAAAGAAACTGAGAAATATTATGTTAAAAAGATACAAAATGCATGAATCCATCATATGGTAATACATGTCGAGAAGCCAATCACCCATAACAAGCAAAGAACTAAGATTTCATGTTATGGAAAGATAATTAGTTCACTAATGTTGTCAAAGAAATTATAATTGTACCTGTTGTGGCGAAGTCGAATCAAGATCATGAGAAACCCAAATGTTCTTTCCGGCAGGTGGACGTTCAAGAGAGACCACGCAACCAAGAATCGTAGCTGAAGCCAATACCAAAACCAAACCCCAGCAAACAAATCTCGCCATGCCACAGAGTTTGAGTTTGAGTTTCATATGCATATCAAGAACTCAAAAGAGAGAAGTATAAAGAAAGAAGAGAGCAAAACAAGTAAGTGAGTTAAATAGTTATGAGTGATTTTATGGTGAAACGAAATGAGAAGGAAAGGAATTCAAAACTAGGGACCATTACCTTGTTTTTAATGTTTTCAATTTGATTCGAAAATACTAAGAAGTCGTGTTTTTGCAATCATGGTGACGTGTCATGATTTTGAAAGAATGATGAGGTCTCAAAAGTGTTATAAAAAACCTCTCCTAACGATGCCACATCATTCTGATTATAAAACTTGATTGCAAAACCAAATTTCCTGGCCTTACTCTTGAATTTCAGTTATGTTTGGCAAACACGTTTTCACGTTAGGATGCGGGGACATGTTACATGTGTCGTGGAGAGACTTCGAATTCTGAGTATATTCGCAGGTATATCTCAGTCCGTACAACATCATCGTCTCCAGCGTGCAAAACTTGCACCGCCCGTGTCTATATTCTTGCCGTGTTCTTCGCCTCAGTTGGATTGTCAACTGCGTCTCTTGGTGTATATATATAATCACCAAACATATATACGTGGGGTAATCACATTGGGGACACTATGCTTACATTTTTAGACGGAAAATTTCTTTGTTTTAGTTTGTAATGTTTGACATTATCTTCTTCTATGGAGACTTGGATTTCTCATTTCTCCTAACAAAATCGCAATGAAAATGTGATAGGTGATTTGGTTTGGTTTTGAGCACAACTGGAATGAATTGATAATCAATGCAAATCAGAACTGAATATCTTCTTTTATCAACCAAAATCGGTAACATGGTTTGAACTTATTTTATGAAAAAATGCGCATCAAAGAATTTAAATGTTTTGATTTTACTGCACCAACATATTGTATGTAACACCGAGTTATCATTTTTATTTAATAAAAATCATTTGATGGTGAAATTTACTCATTTAGGAGTGTTAATTGATTCTTGAATGAAAGAACAAACAACCATTATCTATAAAACAAAATTCAATCACACATTAATTAAATTTCATTAACCAAAGAGAAGTCGACAAAGCTGTACATATTAAAATGAATAAACTAAAAAATGTAAATCAATACACCAATTTCAAAATTGTGACAACTATGAGTAATGCTACAGTGCACGGCTGTATATATGCTCGTTGCACTGTAGCACTGTAGATATGCATCGAGATAAGTGACAACTCTTATCTCGATGAATATCTACAGTGCTACAGTGCACCCGGGCATTTTAGAATTTTCCGACAACTATTAGATCGTATTAAAAAATGCATTTAATAACTTAAAAAAAATCCTACATCCAAAGTTTAGATTAGGAATGTTTAATACAAAATAACATGATTATTTTTTTTCTCTCGGCGTTTTGTTTTAGGGTAAACACAATGTGGTTGAATACACCAAACAATTTTAAGAAACTAAATTTAAAAGATAAATTTAGGGGCATCGAGCCAGATAGTTGGGTACACGTAGCAACTCCTTGATTTTATGTTATCAAATTATACGGAATGCGTCTGTACACTCAATCATGTAACCGCTGATCAACATTGATGGTTCACATACCATACGTCTTAAGCACAAAATTGTGGAACATGTAGAGCAAAAGAGTTGTATTGTGCATTGTTCATGCCTAGCTAATACTACAAGCTTGTGACATAAAAACGCAGGAAAGAAGGATGAACAAGATACTACTAGATAGAAACATACACATACATGGAAGACAGTACCAAATAGGAATGATTGTATTGATCACCTAAGTAGCGATACATTACATGTCAATGAGATTATAGAAATTAAGGGGATTGGGACTCTTCTACTTCATTAAATCATGTTACTTTTCAATGATGTTAATTTTGTATTAGGAATAACTTTGTCATGTAATGGCATTTGGCACCATCATTTCAGGATTCACCGTAGTTTAACAGACCATATTGCTACTGCTATACTACAAACAATAGTATAAAAAGTAAAATAAAAACCTCTTTTAATTTAAGACACAACACTCATCATCATCTCCATTAGAGTAACTTGATGGATCTTGAATGGTTATGAGTTGATTGACTGGAGCTGGAGGGATAATCTATCTATCCCACATGGTCTGGTATATGAGGACCCCAATTCTAGCCAGCCCGCTCCCATGGCCTGTTTTCACAGCCTTGGGGGCGAAAATATGATTTTGCCCCTCTTTTTAACTACCTTCTCAAAAAAATGTTTAAAGAGAGAGGGGCAACATTGTATTTTTGCCCCCAAGGCTGTGAAAACAGGCCATGGGAGCGGGCTGTCTAGCAAAACTCATATGAGGATGATGGTAGATTGATATTCAAGGAACTCTTCTTCCATTTATAGTTAAGGATGGGGAAAAAAATTTAACTTACTTATAGGGCCTATTTTTTTAATTTTATTTAAAAAAGAAAATTGCAACATTTGAAAATATCTAAAAAGGCCTACTTTTTACAACTCGAGACTTTTAAAGATAAAAAACCAAACCATGATTTGAGAAAATACTAAAAGACACTTATGCCCATTACTTGTCCCTCTTTCGGGATCAAAATAGCTAGCCCATTAGTTATGCGCTACATCAAATACAAATTCTGCACCATTCTAGTGTCAAACCACGAGCATAGAGGCCGTGATTTTCTCGATCTCCCCTTACCCTCTTTTGAGTTTCTTTCACAACCCTCCCAAGAACAAACCTTCAAATATTATCCCTTGTTCTTTAAACACCCTATTTTAGGAGATGACATTGGCTAAACAAACAACTCTATGCACACAAATGATGCATGCATGTCAGCTCCCATTGTCTACAATCACAATATTTGACACATGTCTTCACCCTCCACCTAGAACCACTCTCATTATGTTTGACTGTGATGAAGCCATCAGTAGACCCAAACTGACTGAATTGGTTTCTCATCTTCTTGAACTTGTCAACGAGCTTCTGAGCTCTAGGTACTAGCTAGTCCATTGGTGTGCTGTCGTGGCAACCCAAATTTAAAACCCATGCTCCTAAAAATATATGTAGTAAAGAGAGTAAGGGTCGATCCCACAGAGAGTGTCTAGTCTAATTTGATGCTTTATGAACAAGGGTGGGAATTGAGTATAACGAAAACAATTTTAACCACTAATAAACAATACAATTTAAAATATCAAAATCAATTAAAAGAACAAGCATTGGCCTAAGTCAACATCTACCATTGAAATCTTACAACTGATCATCGATTCAAGAATATCAATTCACACTTTGAATATTCACTGTTGGAATTATTTTCCTATCTCTCCTTAGTCACAATTAATTAGAAAACAAGCAATCTAATCAATCCTAACCACTAAATAACCCAAGACAAGCGCTAAAAGTTTAATCTGGCAACAACATTAAGAACTATAGAGATCGATGAAGCCAAATAACACAAGCACAAGTGGTTGTATTTAATCTAGTCAATTGCTCTTCCTAAGATCTAATAATTTCCGACGCATCAAATCATTAAATCTTATTTACTTCACAAATTAGAGAGATCAAACATTTACGAATTTGATTTCTAACTCAGCAGTAGATTGCAACGAATAACAAACTAGTAGGGCTCATAGCAATTAAACGATTCAATCATGAAAATAGGAGCAAGAGAATATTTAATACTCAAAGCAATAATTAAACAATAAAAACAAACACAGTAGATCTCACAATTTAATAGATTCCAAGGCTTCAGTTTTCTTTGACCAATAAAAATAATTAGCCGAACATGACCATGTTAGAAACTTGAGGAAAAAGATAGGAAGAAAAAGAAAGAGACCAAGAGATTGTGCGTGGGAGACTGCCCCAAAAGAAAAGATTAGCGTCCTCTTTTATACACGTTCCTCTCCCCTTAGAAGTCTCCAAAATCTTCTAAAAATGTTCAGCTCTCTAATTGGGGAAGATATTAAAGCAAAATAAAATCTTGGTGTGAAGAGGAAGGTGTTAATTTTTGCTGCAATTTTCGTGCGTCAGATCTGACAATTTCCAAAAATAGGCCATGTATCAGACTTGCATGCAGACTAATGCTCCTATCATGCTCCTGTCACAATGCAAGTCTGGAACTTCAAGCCCGATGTCAACCTTGATACATCCATTATCTCGCAAAACATTACAGTTGTAGATCTTTTTCTTTTCGTTCCAAATCATTTTGAATCATCTCCATCGGAGCTCAGACGAGAGAGTTACACCAATTCTACGAAGCAATGTTGAAATTGCCTCAAAATGCCCAATTAGCTTTGTTTTGCACTTAATAACTCTATTTACATCCTATATCAAAATATAAGTGTAATGAGTATATTTAGGCACCAAATAAGTAAATAAGACCAATCAATAGAGGGAGAAAAATATTATATTTTGCATTTTCATCATCCATCTATGTCCCCGACTATTGTTTTTGGCCCTTCTGTCATAAATAAGCCTCATCATAAGCATGTGATATTCATTTATGAACTTGTAGATTGGCATTTCTCATTATCAACTCCTACATGTGTGTGGTCTTCCCCCATGGTCCCAACACTAGTGTGTCCATCTTTGTCCAATGCTGAATAGCACTGCCATTTGCAGTTTTTACCCTTACACGCTACCAAAAGTTTGTTAGGATCATTCTTCTTGAACTGCATCACAAACTTGTTCTTCACTGCATACTTTTTTAACCAGAACCTAGTTGCATCAACTATGTCCCATTCTTTCCCAACCTCCAACACCCAATCATCTGTTTGCCTCTCATCACCATACACATCATCAGTTTTAGCAACAAATGCAGCATGCTCAGCTGGAAGTGATTGTGCATCATGCTCATTTTCAGTTGTATGACCTGAATGGTACTCCTCTTCTACAGGGTGGTCATCCAAATGTGCAAACTCATTGGCTTGAGAAGGACCAGTTGAATGGGTTTGGTGTTGTGGTTGGGCTTGAGATTGACCTATTGATTGGGCTTGGTCCTGTAATTGGGCTTGAGATGGACCGGCTGAATGGGCTTTTGCATGAGTTTGGAACTGTGCATTAGTGGTATTAGCTTCAACAGAGGGGAGGTCATCATCAAATTCTTCTTCGGACAACTCATCAAACTTATTCTTCTATTTTTCAACTTTGGACTTCACTTTCTCATTTTTTTCATCTTGGCCTGAGCCTGTGCCTGACCCACCCTTGTTCTTTTCTCACAAGTATATTGACATTCACCAACATCAGACCTGTCATCTTATACATTCACTCTTCTTGAAGACTTCCTAGGGGAGTACCAACCATTTGGTGTACTATTCCTTGGGGTAGGATTCTTTTTTATGTTCCAACTTCTTTTGGCCCACACCTTAGGCCTCAATTGGATCTTACTAAGAGGGGTGGGTTGTGTGACAAGGGCAGGGTCAACTTCAACAACATGTTGGGTTGAAATAGGTTCAAGATCTCCTAAACTAGATGCAGGATTGTTGCTCCCACGAACCTGTACTGCCACTTTAACATCAACAAATATATGCAAAACATCATTGTCATCAATGTCTGCATGCTTCCATAAATACATTATGTATGCATCATTGTTTATGTCCGTCTTCACCCCATTATCTAGAAAGATATGTGTATCTCCTAGTGTCAAGGCATGTTTATCTTGGTTGGCTTCACCTTCAAGGAAACTCTTGTTAAGTTTGTCCCAATTCAGATAATCCCCATGAACTCGTACAAAATCAATACATTTCATTCTTATAGTCAGTCACCTTCCACCTACCAGGGATCTCAACCATCCTACTCAATTTCCCATCATAGTGAACCATTAAGTTTCACACCTCCAACTCTTGTCCACATTTTTTCAGTACTGGAATGAAACACATTCATCAATGAATATAATAGAAAACATGCAAAACCATGCAAAGTAACATGTATCATAAGTAAAGTGAAAATACAAGACAAGTACACATAATGCTTCATAGCCATTGCACTTAATGAGTAGCTAACAAACGACAACAATGATTCATAGCAATTGCACTTAGGGATGACAACAGGGCGGATTGAGACAAATTTGGGCTACTCCATCCCCGCCCAGCTGGAGATCGTGGATCCCCAAATCCGCCCAGGATATCAGTTTATACAAATTTTTAAAACCATCATCGATCCGTTCATTTAGGCTAAACCATATCACAAAGTTCACGTGTAGTCGCTAAAGCCTACAAACCGGAGACCACCCGAGCTTTCAACTCAGCAGGTAAAATTGTCCGTTGAATCCTCCAAAACGCGGAGTCCTCAATCATCGCAGCTACCGGAACTGGAACCATTCTAGATCTATGTGCGTTGAAGGATTAATTCGACAAAAGCAACTGCTGCAAAGAAGAAGTTTGGGTTGAATGGGTGAGTAGTGGTGGAGGGAGGGAGGGGCGGAGTTGAGACTGTTGAGTGAGAGTGAATTCGAGATCAATTGGGTTTAGAATTAGGTTATTTTCTTTTTAAAGGCAAGGGTATTTCTGTAATTTTGATACTTAAATAGATATCCGTGGGGCGGATATGGCCAAATCCGTATCCGCCCCGAATATTTGACGGATGCTATTTGGATATCTGTATCCACACTGAAATCTGTCTAGGCATATCCAAAACCGCCCCAAATAGGGCAGGCAGGGCGGATATTAGGGATGGCAACGGGGCGGATTGGGGCGGATTTGGACAAATCCATCCCCGCCCCGCTGGAGATCACGGATATCCAAATCCGCCCCGAATATCCGTTTACCAATATTTTGTAAAACCATCCCCGAACCGGACGGTTTGGTGGATATCAGCCCCGCCCAAAAACC
This sequence comes from Berberis thunbergii, assembly GCA_003290165.1. Classification (NCBI taxonomy): domain Eukaryota; kingdom Viridiplantae; phylum Streptophyta; class Magnoliopsida; order Ranunculales; family Berberidaceae; genus Berberis; species Berberis thunbergii. The sequence goes on from QNQO01000649.1 coordinate 358,795, forward strand.
CGGAGAAAAAAAAAAAACAAACAGATTATCAAATAACCAACAGATTATCATATAATAAAAAAAACAGAATATAATTATCGAATCACACCACAAAAAAAAACAGATTATAAAATAAAAAAACAGATTATAATAGATTTGGTTTTTGTGAGATCTTACAAAAAATTTCAGAAATTACAAACCATACACCAGAAATTACAAACAATACAAAAATTCGATCTCTGAGATCAGATCAGATCTTGATCAGATCAGATTTGATCAGATCTCAGATCTTGATCTTTTTCAGATCGGATCAGATCTTGATCTTTTTCAGATGAGATCAGATTCGATCTCGATCTCGATTTTTGAGGGGGGAGAGGAACTGAGGAAGAAACCCTTTTGATTTTGATCTCTGAGCAGGGAGGATTTCGGTGTCTCGCGGCGTGAGGGGAGGTCGCTCGCGGCCTTCGCTGAGTCGGTCGAAGGGAGGGAGGTCGAAGCCTTCGCTGAGTCGCTCGAAGGGAGGGTTTCTTCGAGCTCTGAGGATAGCGGTGGGTTTCTTCGAGCTCTGAGGAGAGGGGTTTCTTCGAGCTCTGCTCTGAGGAGAGCGGCGGGTTTCTTCGAGCGGTGCTCAGAGGGGTTTCTTCGAGCTCTGCTCTGAGACTGAGGAGAGGGGTGGGTTTCTTTCTGCGTGAGAGAGATTTAAGAAATGGGTAGGTTTTGTTTTTGTTTTTTTTCTTCCTTTTAAAGGGTTAGCACTCAACAGGGGTATTTATGTAAATTCCATACTTAAACGGATATCCGTGGGGCGGATATGGCCAAATCCGTATCCGCCCCGAATATTCGACGGATATTGTTTGGATATCCGTATCCGCCCCGAAACCCATTTAGCTATATCCAAATCCGCCCCATACGGATTGGGTGGGGCGGATATCCGTGAAAATCCGCCCCACTACCATCCCTAGCGGATATCCATGAAAATCCGCCCAACTGACATCCCTAATTGCACTGAATGAGTAGCCTAACAACAACAATAATGCTTCATAGTCATTGCCCTAACAACAACAACAATGCTTCATAGCCATTACTCTGAATGAGTAATCTACCAACAACAACAATTATTCATAGCCATTACACTAAATGAGTACCCTAACAAAATCCCTAAATGTTGTACTGAATGAGTACCATAACAACAATAGCATCATTCACTGAATGATTCATAACAACAACATCATTGCACTAAAAGAAAACCCTAAGCAAATAAGCAGTATACGACCCATCATTTGTGCAGATGAACAAAACCCTAGCAACAACATCATTCACACAATCCACGAACACATGCAATAAAGATTGAAACACAAAAATGAAACCCTGAAATAGACGAAAAACACTTACAATACGTCACCCTAGTAAACAGGGGGGAGGTCTTAGATTTGGCTTGACGTCCTCTTCACTGTTTGAAGGAGTAAAATCTTGCCTCAAATCTGGTTCCTCTTAACTGAAATTTCTAAACGTCGAGAAATCTTCCCAATGAATGCTCGAAGTAGTGCTCCCATCATCACTATTGTTGCTACTCACCAAGACATCGAACATGGCCCTCTTCCCCTTCCCCGTCTTCATCTTCGTTCGAACTTGCAGACAACAAAGCAAATCACTACAGAAAGGGAGATGGAAAACACAAAACGATTGAATGGATGAAGTTTTCCCACCACTATCCAACTCTCTGAATGGTTACAACAGTCGTGAATGCTAGTTCATCAGATGACGGACGGTTGGGATGATCCAATTGTCACATCCTTCAAATTATGCGTAAAATGCACGTGAAAAGTATTTTGGACATGAAACTACGTCACGTGCATGCCGTCACGATCTTTGGGCGCTGACCGCTAGTTAAGGGTGTAATTGCGATAGTGAATAAATATTGGTCTACTTATCAATTAGCTATTTATAATAGGGGCAAGTTGCAATTAACCCAAAAAATCTGCCATGACAAATTTACCCACTTTCATGTGGAAAAACTTTACCTAGGATTCAGCTAGAAAAAATTCCCATCCTCTCACTTGACCTCACCTCCGTCTCTACGATGTCTCAACTCAACTTCACCTCATCTCTGCAATCTCCACTCGATCCTCTCTCTCTAATTCAAGCCGAGATAGAGGCACCCCATTCAAGTTCACCCTTGGACAAGGTAGTAAAAATGTTCAAAGAGTTATGTTTTGGTGTTGATTTCTGTAAGCGATTTAAAGGATGGGATATGGGGATCAAGACAATGAAGAAAGGTGAGATTACTATCTTCACAATCTTAGTTGATCTGATATATGTGCGGCTGGTTCTCCTCCAACTATTGCACCCGATAGGGACCGATCTCCCCCACTGATTTTTGAAAAAAAATTTATGTTATTTGCAATGTCGACGACGCCATCTTGCTCCACCCCTTCCTCTTTCCATTTGTTCTCTGCGACGCTAACGACCCTATCCTGCTCCTTTCTTTTCTGCTCCCTCTCTCTGTTTACTGCGAGACCGACAATCATCCCGCCTCCTCCTCTCCCTCCCTCTCGGCATGATTTATTTTCCGTTCGCACCATCGTCACCGCTCTCCAACAACTTCAACCTCTCTTGTTTGTTTGAAGAAGAATAATGTTTTTTTAAGTATTTTCTCGAGATGAATTTGTATATTGAGGTCTAAGTTTGTATTTTGTTCATAGAATTTTTTAGAGATACATGAAAAATTTGACCCATTAATTTTTACACAAGATACATGTTCGTATCTCGAGGTTTATATGTGGGTTGTTGCTTGAAGGGCATTTTGGTAATCAAAGTAGGCCTTTTGACAAGCAACGCACATTGACTGCTAGTTTTGGAGGAGACTGCAATAGTGATTAATGTTGGACGTAACCACTAAAAACCCCACTAATTAGCTATTTTTATATAGGGCAAATCGCAAATAACCCAATTTTTTTTGTAAACATAAAATTTACATTTGAAATTAATTTTTGCCCCTTAACTTTCTATACCAATTTGATTGTCCTCCATATATTTATATTTTGTGTTCCTATAAACTAGTTTGTTGGGTCTATTTTCTTTCCATAAATTAGATGGAGTTTTCATTAGCAATTGATGTTTTGTATAATTATTTATATTATCATTAATTAACTATAATTTATTACTCCAACCCCTTCAACAAAAATCTTCATGGTCCGAGTGTTAAGGATATCTATAAGGATGGTGGGATATTTAAGAAATTGTCACTGAGGGGGAGAAATGAGAGAACCCCAAAGATCCCGATGAGGTGGTTGTCAAGTATGAAGCTCATCTCGAGGATGGGACTTTGGTTTCGAAGTGGGAGGGAGTGGAGTTCACTGTGAGAGAAGGTATGTTGGTTGTTGTTTATGCTAGTTTGAATGAAATGTTTTGTTAATCAATCAGATGAGGTTTTTGTTGGCATTGAGCTGAACTGGATCCATTCTCAAAAGTAGATAACTATGCAAATGAGCCCTGTTTGAAGTTTTATCAGACAAAAGAAGGTTTATAGTTTTAGTGCTTTGATGGAGATGGTTAGTAACTTATGAACTTTTACAATATGGTTGTGATTAATTTGGTTGAAGAATCCCACCTAGCAGTTCAAAGGAATATTGAACACATATAGACGAGGTGGTTAGCTTATAGGGAAATTGATATGAGAATCTTTGATTGATCAACTATTAACTACACTGACTAACAAATGAAATGACCAGTCTTAATGTCCTAATATTTACGAGGCTTGCTGAAAGTTAAAGACTCGAATGTATCTCTTTGCAGTTTGGACTGTCCCTGTGATGTGTCACTTGATTTTCTAAGGAACTGCAATGATTTTCTTGAAATTTTAATTATGTTTGTTGTTTTGTGATTGTGCAGCCAGAGGAATCTACTATCACAGAGATGCAAGAACCTGTGTTTTTGACATTTGCACTAAGGTACATGAACTAAGGAAGAAGGTTTGATGTTGATGAGGTGAGTGTGTGGTATTGGAGAGGGATTGGGTTGTGGATGATTCTTCAATGGGGTTTATTGGGTGTTCTTGCCATATATTGAGTTCTACAATGAGTTTCTACCATGTATTATTGGGTTGAATGTTGGCTCTTTTTTTCTTTCTTTTTTTGCTTTTGCTTTTGCTTTTGTTGGATTTAATCATTAATGGGTTGTCAATTGCACAGGTTATGACTGTGATTTCTCAGAAACAGAGAACAGAGGATAGCTCTTAGGGAGGCTTACAAGAATAAGAAGTTTTTGCCTCTTCATCTTCGACCCAAGAAGATCAGGGCCATTTGAAGGCGCTTTACCCAACATCGGGTGAGACCAATGGCCGGACTCAGGAATGTAGGTTAGAAGGGTGAAACGGCATACAGTTATCCAATGCGGAGCAAAAAACATTTCTTGCCCTAGGTTGATAATTTAAATAACAAACTCCAAATAACATATTTAAGTAAGCATAAAAGTTAGAAAATATAGTTGTAATTTAATATTGTGCATTTACCTAATAAATACAAGGATAAAAATAAAAATAAAAATAATTTTTAAAAAAAGGAACAAGTGCATTGTATATATCTAATTGAACCCTATAATCCTATCTTAAGTCATAAGGTCACTTCGTCGACAATCATAGGAAAGACAAACGAGCGTAATAACTAGAATACATAATTAAAATATAATATAATTAATATACATATGTAATTTAAACTAAAAAAAATATGAAATGTGTGAACGTAATAAGATCCTAATACAATCTTGCTCTCCAAGAGAATCGAGCACAAGTCAATTAGTAAAAGGTTAAATAGTCAACTACTAGGCCAAAGAGGCATGCATGGTTAAACTTTGTATTTTAAAGTTAAAATGATTTAATTTTGTGTTATATATTAAACATTTTTAGAAATACTAGATATATACTCAAATTATTTTGAAAGTGGACGGGGGCAGTAGGTCCGCCCCGGAGTGAGACCTCTTTGCATCGTTTTGCTATTAGAGGCGTTAGTTCAATGTTCTAGTATAAGTTGTCTCGAGTTAGATGAGCATTTCATTTTATATATTATCATATGAGCCTTTCTAGAGAGCGAGGGAGGGGTGCAACCACCCATCCCCCTCGAGATAAGCATCGTTGCTTATCTCGAGGGGGATGAGTGGTTGCACCGATCCCTCGCTCCCTTTTCCTTGCTCCCTCCCTCGACCCCTAGAATTTTCGATTATCATATAGCAGGAGACAAGCTATATTATCAATTTTTACCATGTCAAATGCAAACATCAATAGAATGCTGCGGCATATATCAAGATACAAATGCAAGGGATATTCTGATCACTAGTATATTTCTACATACTATTGTGGCCAATAGAAGCTAGTCTCATATTCCCAAAAGAATGTGATGAATCAGATAGTTTGAAGAAATTGCTAGTCCTGAATTTGTGTTTATTTCTTTATCCTATCACTGTTATTAACTTATTTTAGTATGTTTCTTGAGTATAACATCAATGTAACACTCTTCACAGTTGCATTACCTTGAATTCCAAAAGCTTGCATTTGTTTATTGAGTATCACTGTTATTATAGTATGTTTTTATATGTTTCTTGAGTATAACATCAGTGTAACACTCTTCACAGTTGCATTAATTACCTTGAATTTCAAAAGCTTGCACTTGTCTGTAGTTAAATAATTTCAGGAGGAGCACGTCTACGGTGCCTGGCACCCAAATCTTTTCTTTTTTAGGTTCAAATCAGATTCCCCTTTTTTCTTTCAAGCAACCTCACGTGCCTGGTAACCATGCAGTGCACGTGCCTGGTACCATCTAGGCACGCACCCGGCATAAAATACCAGACATCGTAGAATTGGGCTTTCAAAGAACACTCCTCTCAATCAGGACTAATACCACCATGCCTGAATAGTGTATTATTACCATTCCCATTGAAGTATCTAACTTCTGTAATGCATTGTTCTGATTGAACATGCCCTTGGCGTGATCAGGTTCTGTTTTGTTGCATTAGTATTATTGTCTGGTTTAAGCTATGTTTTTTTACAGCCACGTCGTCATGCAGGGCCTATGCCTAATAAACTGGGGAAGGGGGATAGACTTGAACCTTTTCCCTGATGGAATAAAGTTTACAGGAGATTGTAGTCGTACTGACCGCCTCCGTTGTGTTGAGATGCAAACGCACAGACTTTGGAAATTTCAGGCAAGTTCTCGTGCTTTTCTACAAATTGGATGCACGATGGGTTCTTACTAGTATTGACATCAGTGTGTTTTGGCATCAGGTAGACACTTAATGGTATTTGTGTGATTATTCATTTGATGTTCTATGGTAAAAAAAAAAAGTCTCTCCAGAAGGAAATGAACACTATTGATGCGTTCAAAAATCATCCTTCTGCAAGTTTGATATGGAAAACCACTGTTATATTGCCAAATACCACTTTTTGGTGGTTGAAGACATTCCGATGCTTAAGTCAGTAACTCTCTTGGAAGAAGGAAGTAAATTTGGACATATCTCAATTAAAGTTGCATACATTTATCGAAAGTTCCTTTTACCTTTTATAATGGTCGTAGTTAACTCTCTGCGTGACTTAAGTATGTGAGGCGCAACGGAAGGAGATGTTTCTGTAACAGTCTCCTCCTTAATGGAGATGCATTCGTGGTGGTGTAGGTTTCTCCATGGCTTTTTCTTGGTGCAACACTCTTCATTTTAATAAGAGAACGTGTGACGGGCTTTGATTGGTCTGGGCTCGGATTCGGATCCTGTTTACGCCTTCCTAGAAATGAGCCTAGTTTGGGCTTTTATAATCGACCTCAATCCTTCTGGGCTTTATGAGCTAGCCAAATGGATCGGGCGTTGTATTCTAGTGATGAGGTTTTATGCCACGTTTACGGCCGTGATGCTCGGTCTATTTTGATGTATCATCAGCTACTCCCCCCTTAGTTAGTGGGTATGTTCAACTATCCACCAATTGTGTGATTGATTTCACTTTTTGATCACAACATTACGGCTTGGTTAGTGTCATTGTTATTCATCACTGTGGTTTTCTCTCCGTTGTCCCATCTGCTTGTTTGTTTTGGCGCGATTTCTAGGATTTCATGTGGTTGTCACACTTTGCATGTTCTCTGAGAGCGGTCCCTTCGTTCCCCATTCCTATAAAAGGAGGGGCTTTGGGTATGCTCTTTTTCCTTTTGTGTCTTCTCGTTTTCTGGCTGTTAACATTTTGATTTTTCGAATCCATCCCGTAGTTATGTCTAACTCTAGAGTTTTGGGCGATGACGCTCTTGTTGTTTGTGAAGCTTTATTTACGCCCAAGAGGGCGACACACGTGACTCTAGACAACATCCGACACGATTATTCGTTGCCTGATGATTTGGAGACTGTGCTCCTCAAGGATGATGACAATCCTTGTCGTCCTCGGGTCTAGATACATTGCTTTGTATTCAGGTATGTTCCATGCTGATTTTAGGCTTCTGGCTCCTCCTATGATCTGGGAGTATTTCGATTTGGTTGGAATTGCTCCTGCTCAACTTGTTCCTAATGGTTGGAAGGTACTTACTTCAACCTTGGCGAGGGTTGTTGCTGCTCGCATCCCTATAAATGTTAGGGTTTTGCATTCCTTGGTAGGGTTTAATGTGGACCTTAGTTACACTTGTCCCTTGCATTCTCCTCCCTGTTTCGAGGACCTGCGAGAGGAGTACTTATCATTGTCTTTGGAAGAGCACAATTTTCATCGTCGATTTTGTGATCTTCCCCGAGTATCGGTAGAAGATTTTCTTTCTTCGGACGCCATTGTCCGTGGTGGTCTGCTTTGGTCGGGTAGGGCAGTCATTGCCTTTGAGGTTACCATTGCGCGCATTGGCGACGTAGGAGTCCCTGCTTTAGCTCGAGGTCCTAGGAACATTGGTCCCATTGCTAAGAAAAGGAAAGTTCCTAAGCCTCCTAGCCCTTCCAAGATATCGGCTGTTAGTTATGGTTGTGTCTCGAAGAGGAAAAATCTTGTTTTTGTTGTTCTTAACTCTATTAGGACCCCTTCTGATCTTGCCTCTCTTCAGAAGGGGAGTCATGGTTCTAGTGATGATTCTTCTGCTCCTGAGGACGAAGAGGTAAATCGAGTCCTCGAGGTAAGTAAGAAACATGTTTCCCACCCTCTGGATGATCATGAGAAAAAGCTTGTTGGTTTTTATGGCTTGCCGGATTCTGCCGACCTTTCGATTGATGATTCGCGCATCGTCGAAAATAAAATGCTTCAGATGGGCGTTTGGTTGTCGACTAATCCGAAGGGTAGTAAGACTTGGGATGATTTTGATTATGACCCGTCAATAAAAGATCAATTTGTTGCTCGTTCTCGAGCTCACAAGTTTTTCGTTTATTCGGTTGTTGCTAGTGCTTCGGGAGCTCGTGTTGCTCCTTGTGCTTCTCGCCCTTCTCCTTCCGGTTCTTGCATTGCTCCTTCCGATTCTCGCCCCGCTCCTCCTGTTTTTGGCAAGACCTTCTGACCCTCCGAGGCTGATGCTCAGGATAGTATTTGCAACCTTATTGGCAGTTGTCACGAGCGGATGGCTAATAAAGCTCCTATGTTCGTTTGTCAACCACGTCGTCATATTGACAATGGCCTCCAACATCTTATGGAAGGGATGACGCATCCTACTTATGCGACCGTAATGGAGTCAGATAGTAAGGCGTCTCGTGATTAGGCTGCTCATGTCGAGTGGAAGCTTTCGAGACACATTTTGGTTTTCTCTCATGTTCTTCATCGAATGGATTTGTTGAAGGCGCAGTGCGCGGAACATGAGAGGCTCACGGATTCTGCGTGGGAGGTGCTGAGGAAACTCGAGGCTACGCGTGATGCGTTTGCTTCCGACCTCGAGACATCCAAGGTGGAATTAGGTCAATTGCGTTCTCGTTTGGTTGTTGCTGAGAAATAGTTGTCTGACCGAAAGGCCAAATGCGACGAGGTTGTTCGCTCCGCCAATGAGTGTTTTGATAAGCTGAAGGCTGCTACCGCCCGTATTATTGAGATGAGTTCCAAGTTTGTTGAGACCAAGCCGGTGGTTGCTGCTAAATTTGTCGACGTTGACAAAGAGTTAGCGTCTACTCAAGCCAAGTTGTTGACTGTTATAGAGAAGTTGAAGACAGTAGAGGCCACCGATTTTAAGATAGTGGTAGAAGGTCGCCACAATTTTCTAGATTTTCTAAAAACTCAGGGTTTGCATATGTCTCCCTACCGCAGCCTTGCTGAGCAGGAGTTTAATGATGTCGAGGAAGTTGTTCAGGATTTGATTGGTGATCCGGATGTTGAGGAGCCTACTGACCATATGCTTCCTTAATATGTCGTTCATGATAGTGATTCTTCTTAGTTGTCATTTTCTTTTTTCATTTTGTAATCTCCTTTTTTAGAAGATAAATGAAAATTTTTGTTCGGATTTTGGTGGCTTCGATACTCGACATTCTAGTCATACGGAAGCTTTGGTTTACGGAATCATGTTTCTCATTCGGATTACGATGCCGTACATTACATTCGATGTTAAAAGTTCAGCTCTTATTTCCTGATACTTTATTACTCTGTGGTTGATCAGGCCAGAAGTTTTTATGTCTGACTCATTCATCTTGCATATTTGTTTGTTCGATAATCTAGCCATGTTAAGTGTTCTCTCGAGTCTGTTTTTCATCTTACTTTTTGTCCTGGTAGTATTTGTTTGTTTTGAAAATGATAGCGAAAGACTATATTGATAATATCTTTTCAAGTGTTCTATATTCCATGGTCGAGGTATCGTTTCGCCATCTTTGTCTTCCAACCAGTATGTTCTTGGTCTATTGATTTTTGTCACTCGATAAGGTCCTTCCCAGTTTGGATTAAGCTTTCCAGCACCGGGCTCTTTTGTGTTTAGTTGAACCTTTCATAACACCTAGTCTCTGGCGTTGAAGTTTCAGATCCGTACCTTCTTGTTATAGTACCCTGTCACGCGTTGTCAGTATGTTGTTGTTTTAATCGAGGCTTGTTCTCATTTTTCTTCGAGGAGATCTAGCTCGACTCTTAATGCTTCAACATTGTCCTCGACACGAAATTTTTTGGTTCAGGATGTTGGAATCCGGACTTCCACGAGTATCATCGCTTCTGACCCGTAAGCAAGTGCGAAAGATGTTTCTCCTGTTGGATTTCATTTTGTTGTCCTGTATGCCCAAATGACACAAGGTAATTCGGATGTCCATAGTCTTTTCGTTGCCTCGAGTTTTCTTTTGATTGCCTCCAAAATTGTTATGTTAGTGACTTCGATTTGGCTGTTTGCTTGCAGGTGAGCTGGCGCGAAGAAGTGCTACTGGATTTTCATGCTCTTTCATAACTCCATGACTCTTTTGCCTTCAACTGCTTCCCATTGTCTGTAACGATTACTCTTGGGACTCCGAATCTGCAAATGATGTCTCTCCAGAGAAATTTCTCGACTTGCACTTCCCTTATTTTTGTCAGGGGTTCTACTTCAACCCATTTGGTGAAGTAATCTACTGCTACGAGGTGAAATTTCTTTTTGTCGGGCGTTGGGAGTAGTCCTACAATATCCATTCCCCATTGTGTGAATGACCATGGGCTACTCATTGGAGTCAGATTTTGTCTCGGCATGTGAGTGTATGGGGCAAATTTTTGGCACTTGTCACATCTACGAACTAGCTTCTAAGCGTTCGCCTGCATCGTTGGCCAGTAATACCCTAATGTTCTTCCCTCGAGTGATTCTCGCATATGCCGTGGTATATTTTCTCTAGGACATATTCAACGTCTCTTGGTGTAAGGCATCTCAACAACGGTTTGTGGCAGACCTACTGTATAATTTGTTATTTATCATTGTATATCTGGCTACCTGATTCCGAATTTCCTAGCTTCCATTTTGTATATTGGAAGTAAGGAATGTGATTTCATGAAATCTCGCAAAATTTTATTTTTTTAAATTATGAAATAAAAATGGAGAAATAAAAAGTTACATTTTTTCGTAAATTTCATTTTTTTCCGTAAAAATACAAAACCCACCTATTAAAAATTACATTTTTTTAAGGATTTTTTCGAAAAATTTCGGAGTTTTATCATAAATTTCGAGGTACTTTCATATTATCAATTATTCTAATTATTTATTGATTTTTAAAACCACCCAATGACTTTCTAATTATCATTTCTTCTACTTATATATTGATTTTTGAAACCACCCGTAGTTTTCTAATTATATATTGATTTCATAGTTGTTTCATTCTTGATATTTAGGCTTCATTTACTATGTTTAATAGATTTATTTACTTGCATATATTTTTTTTTCACATTTTCATATACCCTTGAATTTCATTATATATATAGTTTTTTTTATTTTTTTATTTTTATGTATCCTCAAAATTTCTACGTTTTTTCTTTACACACCGAAATATTTCTTAAAATCAAGATACGAAATGAACTCAAAAACGAAATCACAATTCTTGGTTGGGAGTTCTCCGTTTAAAATGTACGCCAGGATTGGAGTCATTCAATTAACACCTTGGTTTGCGGCGCATGCTTCTTCTAGCTGATTTTCTAGTATGGAGCTACATCGCGTCATGACGAGTGGATTCTCATTATCTTTTGTCATTGAGGTTTCTTTAGCTAGCTTGTATGTTTTTGTTTTCTGCTTTTACACATTGTCGGATAGTGGCGTTTCAAAAGTCTTATATTAGTTATGTGGTTCTCTAATGGTAGGCTTTCATTTGAACGTATTTTACTTGGATCTCGCTGCTTAGTTGATTAACCACCAACCTGGAATCCGTAAAGACGTTAATGTCTCTTATTCTCGGGTGTTTTGCTAACTGTAGTCTTGCTATCACAACTTTGTACTCGGCTTTATTATTAGAGGCTTCAAAACTGAATGTTATCGCCTTTTCCAATGCAATGCAATGCCTTTCAAGTTGTATAAGAATATTTCGGCTCCGCTTCCTGATTCGTTAGATGCCCCATCATAGCGGGGGATCCATTCTTCAGGGATCGATTTAGGTTGTTCTGTTTTTTTTTCCTTGTCCTCGGGTTGGTTGTTGCTTCGTATGAACTCGGCGATGAAATCTGCTAATGTTTGAGGTAGTTCTGGGTGCATAAGTACTGTCAAACTATTTGAATTCTATTGACCATTTTACCATTCTTTTCGATAAGTTTGGCATGTGTAATACTGACCGAAGTTGCTGCTCGATCATGACCGTGATCGGATCGGGTATGCCTGGAAGTGTGGTCGCAATTTCCTTGATGACACAATCAGAGCGAGCGTCAGTTTCTCTAGGGCCGGATAGTTGATCTCTGCATCTGCGAGTGTTTTGTTGATGTAGTACACTGGTTTTTGTACCCCTTTTTCTTCTTGTATTAGTGTTGAACTCACTGCGTGATTAGACACAGACAGGTATAGATACAATGTTTCTCCTGTGTTTGGTTATGTTAGCTTCTTCATACTTCCCATGTATGTCCTAAGGTTTTGAAAGACTTTTTCACATTCGTCATTCCATTCAAATGTCTTGTTCCCTTTCAAGATCTTGAAGAAAAACTGACATTTGTCTAATGACTTCGAAATAAATCTGTTTAGAATTGATATCCTTCCGTTAAAACTTTGAACACCTTTGATTTTTGTCGGTGACTGCATGTTGAGAAGCACTTGTATCTGTTTTGGATCGGCTTCAATTCCTTGTGATGCACTATTTTAGTAGCACACAACTTAATACCCTATTTTGTGATTGTAGTATAGAATAAGTAGATATCATTCTGGACCGGAGATTATATGGTTTGCCAATTAACACTAAGAATAGTTAAAAGACAACTAACAACCTAATTAAGTAAATAACGAGGGATTGGATTTTCTAAGTTAAACTATGAAAAATAACTACGAAAATTACTTTAAAGATAATAAAACTAAAGGGATGGCAAATATGAGAAATTAGCTAAGGGTTTATCTCCACACACCAAACATATACTCATAAATCAATATTCAATAATCACTTGCTAACTCGTGAGAGACAATGCTCAAGATTATCCGTGATCAACACTGCATTAATATTATTATTTTTCCAAGTTTGTTGAATTAAACTTAGCGCTTTCAAAATATTCTTATCCTGCTATCTAATCAGGAATCGCAAGTTAGATAACAATCCAAGATCATTAAGTTTTGTGGAAAATATGAACACTGACTAGACAATTACAAGTATGATCAACATCTTGTTCTTACCTAGTTTTTTTTTTTGGAAGGCGAGCTGGGTTTTTAAAGATCTCATAACCTATCAACTGGGCGACCTATAGGTCAACACCTATTAGAAAGTAACCATGCCGCAGGTGGGATTCAAAACTAGGACGTGGGGGACAAACCCACACAGCCCTAACCACTAGACCATAACACCATTGGCTTACCTAGGTATTTACTTAACATTACCAACGTTCCTCAGTATTTACTACTTGTGAGTACAAGATTATAACAATTAGGTGAAACTCTCTTATACTCTAGCCCCAAATCCTAGCATGCTCACTAAGTTGGCCACCTTAACAAACATACAAAGAAAAGTTTTCTATAAAACAGTTAAGCAAAACACAATCACTAATAGCAAAAAAGATTAAATTCAATTAATTTATAAAACGCATGTTGCGGGGTTTTGAATCAACCCCTAACTAAGAGGAGTTTAGCTGGACATATTAATCATGTTCGAATAACAATACATAATTAATTATCAAATTAAAAATAAGAGAGAGTAAAGAGAAAAACATTGTCGCCTTGTGTGGTGGTAGAGAATAACTCTGTGGGTGTGAATAGTGCAAAGACAAGAGAAATCAATTTCTTCCCTTCCTTTTCGCGATCTGCCCTCTTCCTTCACTATGATCTTCCCTCTTCTGCTGCTTCGGCTGTGTGTGTGACGAGAGATAGAGATGGATGTCGGTGGTGGTGTAGCTGATGTGTGAAGGTGATGGAAGGAAGAGATCAGATGAGAAAGATGAAGGTTGTGCGAAGAAGAGATGGAATGAGGGGTTGTTGTGACTGGCTAATGTGTGAAGGTGATGGAAGGAAGAGATCAGATGAGAGAGAGATGAAGGTTGTGCGAGGAAGAGATGCGAAAAAAAGATGGAAGGCAATGGGGTTTTTTATTTCAATGAAGGGACTGTGATTGTTGATTTGGTGGACGGAGATGGTGACTGTGTGTATGATGGTTTGAAGGAACGACAGTGGTTTGTGGCTATGGTTGTGGATGGGTGACGTGAAGGAGGACGACGGGATGAGGAAAGAAGATGGAAGCTAGGGACTGTGTGATTGTGCTGAAGTGGAGACTGTGGTTGCAAGCTGATGATGAGATGGTGGGTGGATGACGATGTTGGCTGGATTGCAAGGAAGAGGAGGCATGTTGCGGCTATGATGAGGAGGTTGTAGATGGATGCTTGCTGTTGTGGATGGATGCGTGGATGAGGAGGCTATTGCTGGATGGATGACGACTTGTTGTGGTTGCAACCGTGAGGAGGCTGTGGATGGATGATTTTCCAAAGCAATGTATCATCCCTTTTATATTTGTTTTTTGTTTGGTTTCCTTTTTTGCGTGGTTTCCTTTTGCAACTAGTATTTCTAAATTGTCAATTTGCTTCACTTAGCTTGTATTTTGGAATGTTATAATTGGAAACTTGTACAAACACAAAAATAGCAATTAGTACAATAATTAACAAGTAATAGCCAAAAATATATATAGAAATATAATATCAAAAATAGCCTAATTATGCTCCTATCACCTTCTCTATCGGTGTTGATTAGATAACTGGGAGTACTACAACTTTTGTGTTTTGAACAGCTTGAGAATCGGTTTCAATCGAACACATAAGTTGGCCTAAAGTCAGGAACACTATCCTGTTTTCATTTTTCAGACAGATTTGCGCAGCTTTAGTGAAATGACCATAACTTGTTCATTTCAAAATATTTTTAAATGATTTAAGTTGCGTTTATTAGATAACTCAGAGTACTACAACTTTCGTATTTTGATGAGCTTGAAAATCAATTTCAATTGAGGGTTTAAATTGGTTTGAAAGTTACCCTATTTTTCATTTTTCGTTTTGAGTTTGAGTTTGTCTGTTATGTTAAGTTATGCATATTTATTGAGTTTATGTTTAAGGGTTTCAACTTTAAGGGGAGTTTGAGAGTTTTCGAGGGAGAAAGAGGAGATTTACAAGAGATTTGAGTGTGGAAAGAAATTTTAAAGAGATTTGGAAGAAAATATTTTGAATGGGAGAGGGAGGAACCACTATCGATTTGAATAGTGAGGGGAAAAAAATAAATGTTTGGTTTATATAGGTGATGTGAGAGAGTATGGTGATGTGAGAAAGTAAGTAAGTGGTGTGAAAAAGTAGAATGGTGTGAGATAAAGAAAATGGTGGTGCAAGATAAGCGTTGCCTTCGTGTAATGCTTTGTCTAGAAACTAACCTCCTATAGCATCTCCAACTCCGCAGTCATGTGTAACTGGCTGTGATTACAGTAGCAAAGAACTTTAGGTTTTCATTTTATAGGTGTTAGAATTCCTGCACTTTGAATTGAAATGAAAAGCTTGAATGATAATGTTTGATAGTTTTGTAGGTGTGAGAAATTCACTTCCAACTTTCTGAGTTTTTAGTTTGGTTTTCATTTGCATTAGTAGCTGAATGAACTCTCTACTTGTTTATTTTTTTGTATCTTGCTTACTAATAGATTTCTCTTTCCTCTTTTGCTATTGAATGAGCTCTCTTAGATTGGGATAATCTCTTAGTAAATTTGGTTAGTCTTTCTGACATCATTGGTCCTTATGAAATGTGAACTGCTGCTGCCCTTGCATTCCGGAGGTATGAGTGGGCTTCCCATTACATGGACTTTGATTGTAGTCCATTTCTAAGCTTGGTCTTTGGTTGGGCTTCTTGGATTGGGATTTATTGGTGATCACTTGGGTTGCGCTGGACTGAGTTCGTGCTTTAAAGTTCAAACCCGGGGTTCATACCATTCCGAACTATGGCGACAAAGTTTGCGCTTGCAGAGATAGCTCATTTAGCCATCTTTTTAATCTTTTAATATGAGGAGTTTGTACTTGTAATGCTAGATGAAGCCAAATTCTATAGCATTGTGTGAAATATAGTATGAAATGGTAAATTGGATTTGAATCTGGATCTTTGTATAGAAAGTCGGATTTAAATACATTTTTTTTTTGTGTCTGAATTGTATCCGACTTGTTTTATACCCTAGCTTTCACCATAAATTTTACGGTTCAAATGTAAATTTTCATCAAAAATTGCACACCGATTTTTTTAACTATCCATGTAGTTTACGTATTAGTAAAGTTTATGACAAGATCAAATGACAAATTTGAGCCAGAATGGTGTAACCGAGTTTTGCGATAAGGGTGACATGTCACAATTTGTGGATGTTTATACATATCTCGAGTATTACAACATTGTCCTAAATTTGAAATGTTATCGTGGTTACAAACCTGGTTGTAAAATCCTAGTCCCAAGTATTTATATTTTATACGCCTAAAATAAATTCATTATTGAAAAAAAAAAAAACTGCAATCAAATTGTGGAAAATTATGAAAAATTGTTTTCTTTGAAAAATCAAACAATGAAAAAATTTATATTGCAAACTTTACCACAGTTATATTTGTATTAAAAACTTTGTTTTCCGAAAATCAAACACACCCTTACTTTAAAATAAAATAGAACTTGCAACAAATTGCAGAGTCTCTATCCTATCTCAACTCACACTTCGTGAGTTGAATTTATTGAACAAATCTCAAATCTCCAATCTCCATACAAATCAACGAAATGCGAATTTATCTCAAGACAATGTATGATAGTATAGTATAAAAGAATATGCCCGGATGCTAATAGCATATTTGGCCGGTGGTCAAGGAGATTTTGATAGAGATAATATCACAAAATATGCTCTTAAAATACCATGAAATTTACCCACATGTCATTAATTCTTGAGCTTTGCTACAGAGCGAGGGAGGGAGCGAGGTAAAGGGGGGAGGGATGGGTGGTAACCACCCATCTGTCTCGAGATAAGTGCATCGAATTCTAGATTCACGATAGCGCTTATCTTGAGGCAGATGGGTGGCTTACACCCATCCCTCGCTCCCTTTCCCTCGACCCCTAGAATTTTCTTAATTCTTACACTTCTGAAACCATCCAATCCTTATGAAACCAAACACCAACTGCAATTCGTTAGCCTTCCACTCAATCTTTTAATAATAATATTATTATTAGGGTGTCAATGCGCTCTACATGCGTAAATATTCAATAATTTTTTAAAATGTGTAATAATATTTTTCATTTGTAAGAGTCTATTTATAATTTATAGATAATTGAAGAAATTCAAATAAATTATGTTAAAGACTTAAGTATAATTAATGAATATTGAGAATGGTTGGATTTGATTATAAGTAATCTACATTTGAGAGGGCAAAAGTGTAATAAATAATAATAGCATTTTTTCAATTAAAAGATGCAAATACCCCTAGAACTATTCATATGTCTTTGATTTTACATGTAATTATTAAGAACATAATATGAAAATTTTGAAAAGTTAAGTTAAAGTTGAAGATGAACATTTTCACTATTTATTTGGAGAAGATGAGCTACAGTAGTAGAGATTATTATTATTAGGGGGTCCACATGCGCGTGTTTATTCAGTTTTGATTTTGTTTAAAAAATTAATAAATACAAATTAAATTTTTTGGTGATTTGACTAAAAATTTAAGTTAGTTAACAAAATATTATACTAGTTTTGGGACATCAGTTAAAAAAAATTACACGCACTAATTTTAATTTTACTAGTATGCATTAATATTGTATAGTTCTAACAATCATTTGTTTTTATTTCAACTTGGAACTGAACTTGATGAAAATTGTCTACTTTGAAGATAGCATTTTCAAAGTACTAAAAATTGATGGACCTAAGGTTATATTACAATATATTAGATAATTAGTATTTTTAAATAAATTGTATTATGTGCTTTAGTAGAATTAAATAATGTTTGAGAGGGGGCTGGTTTCAATTGTAAAAATATGAAATGTAGAGGACAAATTGAAAATTTTTAAAAATTAGACATAAGGGTCTATTTGTAATTTATAGATAATTAAGAATTTTAAATAAATTATGTTAGTAGCTTAGGTAAAACTATTTAATGTTTGAGAGGGGTTTAATGTAAATATATATGTTCTTAGATTTGTGTTCACACATCTAATACCTCAAATGCCCTTACAAAAGCCTTTTAATAACACATCCACCTATTGAGTTCAATTGTAAATAGTTTAAATCTTTGATAGTATTTTTCTAAATATCCTTGGTAATTGTTCACAAATATGTTAGTTTTGATTGTAAAAACGAATTTAGTCGATGGCAGTTTGAGAATCTGAAATATGATGCACTTAAGCATGCATCACTGTTCACAAAAGGGTCTGTTGGGCCTTTTTTTTTTTTTTTTCTTTTTTACAAAAGTAGAGATTATTATATCATCACCCTCCTCTACCCCTTTTTCCTTCTTCTTTTTCTTCTTCTAAACTCCGCTAGCTATCTATCTTCAATAATTCTAGGCAGCTAGGGCTGCTAGCTACTTTTGGGCAAGGATATGGATTTTTTACATTTCTACCACTTTTATAGATTGTATTTGTGATTGTGTTTTAAAGATAATAAAAATAAATAAATAAATACCCTAACCCAAAAGTATCTAATAGACTATCAATAATTGTTGATCTATCTTACCAAGAAACACTTTGAGTTAATAGAGAAGCACCAAGAAACACTTATGAATCTAGATTATAAGTTCCAATATTTCTTTAAATACATTCTCGTACATTTACATTATTTATGTAAAGAATACGAGTTTGTAATTTTAAGGGTGTGTTTGGTTGCACGGAATCCTATGTCATGAGAATTCATGAGGAGACCACTACATTTTAGGCTAAATTGATATATCACTCCACATTCACTATTTGGTTTTGTGATCAATGGTGGAAATGAAAGTTCCATGAACATGAGAATCACATGCCTGGGGGGGCCAAGGAGTGAGATTCCCATGTTCATGGGACTTCCATTCCTACCATTGATCACAAAATCAAATGGTGGTCAAATAGTAAATGTAAAGTGATATATCAATTTAGCCTAAAATATAATGATCCCCTCATGAATTTTCATGACATATGATTCCATACAACCAAACACACCCTAAGTGAATATACCAAGAGTAATTAGTTTCTTATTTAAAAAAAACTATTTATTTTCAAATAAAACCTAATTAACAACAAATTGCATAACCTTCCTCATTCTCTCTAGTTACTCGCAAGTCGAACACCCAACAATCTCCACACACGTCAACAAAATGCCGACGTATCTCTCAGGTGTTGTCAAAACTGAGTTTGCTTATCTATATTAAGCTATCAGAAACATTTAAGGCACTCCAATTTTCTCTGTTTAGTACATCCTTAATGTAATCTCCATTTGACTTTGTAACACTGATTTTGATTTAACAGATATGACACCTATAATCTATCAAATTAATTCTTACACTTTTGAAACCACCCAATCCTTGTAAACTCAAGATGTCAAACAGTACATTTTACCAAGGCGTACATACAATTACTCAGTACTTAAAGAGCAGATGGTTTTGATTGTAAAATTATGAAATGTAAATGGCAAAAAATAGAAGATAAAAAGTTATATATAAAGGCTTTATTTTAAATATATAAGAAATTGAGGGCTTCAAAACAATTACAATAAGGATGTTGGTATAATTTACAAATATTTACAAGTTGATTTGAATTGTAAATAATCTCACATTAAAATGTAATATAGTAAACATGTGTAATAGTAATTACTGTTTCAAATTGTTCATTTCTGCTTAAAATACACAATTATCCTTTATAACTATTCAATCACATGGTGATTTTTATCTTAAAAATATTAAGAACTTGTAAGGGTACAATGGAAATCAAAAATTAAAGTGGAGACAAAATGTTGTTCATCATAACGATGATTACTATTACTATATTCAATAGTAATCTTTGCACGTACACAAATACCCTCGATCACTGTTTATCCTCTTTATGGTTGTTATGTAAAAATTGTGAAATTTAGAGGCCGATGATGGAATCGAAAAATGATCACTGTTCATAATTTGAAAAGTTATTGTTTATTATTGAATTTACAAAAACATCATTGGTAGCTATTCACCAACCTTTTGGTCATCCTCATAAATATGATGGAATGGGAAGGGTATTTTGAGAAGAGGAAGTTTGAGTCGATGACATACATTTATTACTGTTCCCCACGGTTCATCTTGGGAACTCGAATTTCAATAGTACAAGTTAGCACTGCATCCCATTTTTAGCAAAATTTACAATGGACCTTGTTTGCCACGCGCTTTGCATGATTACATCCAGGCACGGATCTACATAGAGGTATTTTTCCACACTAACATTTTGAATATTTTTTGGGTTATTTGAGATCGTTTTGCATGATTGCATCCATACACGAATCTATATGGAGCTACTTGTCCTCCCTAACTTTTGAATATTTTTTGGGTTATTTTAGATTTGCCCACTCTGCAACAGCGATGACACCATCTAATACACTCCTTCCTCTCTCTGTGATGCTGATGACCCGCCTCATTCTTTTTTATGCTCCCTCTATTTTTTATTGTGAGACCGCTAATCGTCCCTCTACCTCCTCCTCATTTTTTTTTCTCTCCATTTCTACTTAATTTATTTTCCCTTTCCCCCATCGCCACGTGCCACTAGCAATCCCAACCTCTTCAGTTTTGTATTTTACTCATAGGATTTTTCTAGAGATACATGAAAAATTCAACCCATTAATTTTTTTCTCAATGTGCATTTTTGTATCTCGAGGTTCATCCGTGAGTTATTGTTTGAAGGACATTTTGATAATCAATGTGAGTCTTTTGACAGTAAATACAAGTTGATTGCTAGTTCTAGGGGAGACTGCAACAATGATTAATACTGATGTAACCTCTAATTAGCTATTTTTAATATGAGACAAATCGCAAAAAACCCATTTAGTTTTTATATGTTATTTCGTTGAAATTTTTATTAGTAGCAATGATGTCATTTGAAAAATGGAATAACATTTATATAACAATAAAATATTATTTTATTGTTAATTATAACATTATGGATAATAATTTATTTCGTTGCTAAAGATTAATACAAATTTGCATTAACTTTTTTTTTTCTTTTTAAGGCTTGTTTTCTTATTTACTGCAATTTAATTTTGGCAATGACTACTCCACACCACCTAAAGTATTGTCCACAACACCAAATCAAATTTTCTTTCCCACACCATCAATAAAAACTTAAAATTAAAAAAAATCTCTCATTCCCTCTCTTCATTTTATTTTCTTCCCTTTTTATTTTCCCTTATTCTCCTCTCTCCCTCTTTTTTCCATCAGGCACCACCACTTCTCTCTTTCTTGTCACTGCCACCTTTCTCCCTATTTTCTTCTTCAAGCACCACCACTACCCCACCATCTCTCCAATCCTATTTGTCTCCGAAAATAAGGCATTATCCTTTACTTTGGTTCAACTTATATGCTCGATCAAGACCGATTTTCATGCTCATCAAACACGAAAATTGTAGTACTTTGAGTTATCTAATAAACACAAATTGAATCACTTGAAAATGTTTTGAAATTATGAAGTTATAGTTATTTTACTAAAGTCGCGCAAATCTGTCACGCAATGAAAACGAGATAGTGTCCCTGAATTTCAACCAACTTATATGCTTGATCGAGACCAATTCTCAACCTCATCAAAATACAAAAATTGTAGTACTATGAGTTTTTTTAATAAACACAATTTGAATCACTTGAAAATGTTTTAAAACGAGCAAGTTATACATAATTTTACTAAAGTCGCGCAAATATGTTTTGCAATGAAAACGGGGGTAGTGTCCCTGACTTTCGGCCAACTTATGTGATCGATCGAGATCGATTATCAAGCTCATCAAAGCAAGAAAAGTGTAGTACCTCTAAGTTATCTAATAAACACAATTTGAATCACTTGAAAATGTCCGAAACTTCGCATTGGTCTGGCTAAGTTTCGCCCAATCCTCGCATTGCCCAATGCGAACAAACTTTTTTTCGGACAGATTTGCATGACTTTATTAAAATGGTCATAACTTTATCATTTCAAAACATTTTCAAGTGATTTCAAATTGTGCTTATTAGATAACTCAAAGTACTAAAATTTTTGTGTTTTGATAAACTTTAGAATCGGTCTCAATTGAACATATAAGTTGTCTGAAAGTCAGGGACATTATCCCATTTTCATTGAGAGACATTTCTGTGACTTTAGTAAAATGACCATAACTTGCTTATTTCAAAATATTTGTAAGTGATTCAAGTTGTATTTATTAGATAACTCATAGTACTACAATTTTTGTGTTTTGATGAACTTGAGAATCTATCTCAATTAAGAGTTTAACTTGGTCGAAAATTACCATGTTTTTTATGTTACTATTTTTCTTCAAAAACAGTTTTTTGGGTGGTGTGGGTTAGTAGAAAAAAAACAAAAAAAAGTACATGATGGTGTGAGACAGTACTTTAGGTAGTGAGGAGTAGTTGTTGCCAATTATTTTACTTCATTGGAGATATAACTAATTTCAATAACATATCTAGCAATGAAATGCTATTAGTATTTTGTTGCTAATTATAATGGTGTTATTGTGAATTTCTTTTCATTGCTAAAAGTTTTAAATATTTGGGTTTTTTTAGTTTGGCCCCCATTGATTTATACCTTATTGAGTCCGAACCTCATTTTGAAAACTAATTGATTCTAACCCTCAAAATTGCATTGACTATCTAAGTCAATAACAAACAATTAGCTTGACTTTGCTTGACTGTTCCATTTTCTTTTAAACCCAAACATACCCTTTGCTTAAATGGCATGTGCAATGCACATGTTAAGTCTAAAAACAAAAGAAATTTTCGTAAGCAGCCCTAATGTTTGTACTGATCATGAATTCATCAATTAAAAACGCATTAGATTTTACATATCAAGATAAGATCTCATGGTATGCCTTTTATCTCCCACCATTTTCATCAACCGAACTCCAAGCCCATCTTTCCACCACCACCACATCAAAATATCAAACACCTCAGACTACTGCGCCTCCACGAAGCCTTTGCACAACACCTCTTCCCCTTTGAAGACCACATCCAACACGCCTTCAATTGTATAAAAACCTCCAACAAATCAAACAAGAAGAAGAACAATAAATCACTCAAACCCGCACACTCGCAAAAAATCCCTCCCCTTCCTCAACTGGTTCCTAAAACTCTTAGAGGGCTTTTTTTTAAGTACTTAGAAGTTAACTTCTGACTGGAGTTAGAAGTTTTGACGAGCTTCTGAGTGAACTGTTTGTTTTGCTTCTAAATGGGTTGCTGATTAGAAGCTGTAAAATTTAAAAGTGTTTGTTTTTAGTTGTTGATTGGGAACCGTTTGACAATTTTGCCCCACTGAGCTGAAAATTTTATGACATAAATATTGTGCTTAAAATCATACCAATAATTATTCAAATCCTAAATAATTTTACTACAATGCTTAGCGAAGAGAATGAAAGCGTACTATCAAAATTTTGCCCTACTTATTTTTAAGAATATGGAGGCATCAATTGTAATTACAAAATTATTTTAAGGTTATTATCGGAATATATTTTTACTCAACACTAAGTGCTAAGTGATTATCACCTCCCTGTTGTTTAATCCAATCAGTGATCAGAACTAAAAACAAACACTATAAACAAGGTGATCCACTTCTTATTAAGACTTTTAACTCCATTTAGAAGAAAAAACAAAGACACTCTTACTATCAACTCATCGGTTCACTCAAACATAGTGGAGGATCTGAGGAAGCAGAGCTCGCGAGGGCGTTGTTGGGTGCGTACAAGCTATGTGTGGAGTGCTTGTATTCCGTCTCTAAGTGGCTGGACGGGAAGTCGAGGGAGGTATGAGGAGTGAGAGGTGGAAGGGTTTGGGGTTTTGGAAAGCTTGAGATTTGGTGAAAGTTCGAAGAAATGGGAAATTTTGCTCGAATTGATAAAGGGAAATAAGGATGTGGAGCTTTGGTTGCAGAGATGGTTTTGAATTTGGTGAAATGTGTGTTTAGGTGTAGGGGGAAAGAGAGCAGGTTGTATAAGAAAGTTTTTATTTTTATTTTTTATTACTGTATAATCAACTTAGACGTGGCTCGTGTAAGGATTTGGTGTTTAAAGATTTGATTTTTGTTTGATGATATATTTAATTGAGTTGTTATTGTTGGTGGTAGTGGTGGTTAAACATTGGTGGATAGATGGGGTTTGGGTTGGGTCGATGAAAAGAGTGGGAGAGGAAATAACAACATGGAAGGAGAGCGAAAGAAGAACCACATAGCAATAGATATTGAATGAAAAAAAAAGTGGAAGTGAAATATTGAAGAAGATAAAATTGCATATACACTAATACACATAGCAAAGCCAATGGAAAGGAAATAAAGATTTCAGAGTTTGGAGAATTACTACGTGAAAGTTAATAACATATTTGATCGAAGTAGTTGCAACTTCTCATACAGTGCAATTCTCTTGTTCTAGAAAATTGTCAAGGGATGTCAAGTTAATTGACTATTATTGACTTGAACAATCAATGTCATTTTGAGGGTTGGATTTAATTAGTTTTTAAAACGAGGGTTAGATTCAATAAGGTATAAACAAATGAGAGCTAAACTTGAAAAAACCCTAAATATTTCACATAAAGTTATAGTCGTTAAAATATTTAGTCATAATTTATATTGACGAAATATTATTTATTGGTCCCTATTATATGTAGCAATGATTTTTTTAATTGCAAAAGAAGAATAATTTGATTTAATAAGCTATTAAATTATTTACACGACACAAATATTTAAATAGCTCAACTGATAAATATTGTTTAGATTACACCATCATATATTGATTTTAATAGTGGGGTGCTATGACTGAGAGTGGTTTCCTTAGAGTTGTAGAATGATAAGTTTGTTAATTTAAAAAAAAATTAGATATAATTTGTTACTCAACACCATTAAACAAATAATCATAAGTGTTAGATTGAAGTATAAAAATAAATAAAAGTTAAAATAAATAAATATACATAAATGAGGCCAAATGAAAAGTATACCAATATTAAAAGCTATCATAGAAACATTTAAGACACTCCAATTTTATCTGTTGAGTACATTTTTTTAATGTAATCCTGATTTGACTCCATAACATTGATTGTGAGTTGATAGATATGACACCTATAATCTATTAATTCTTACGAAACCACCTAATCCTTTCAGAGAGTCGGGCTGGTTAGCTCAATACCATTCATCATTTTAGAAATTGGACATTTTTAGTATCTCTAGAATAATGAATGGTACTGACCTGGCCTGACTCTCTAAAATTTTTAAATCCTTGTAAATTCAAGCTAGCACTCATCCCATTTCTCGGCAAAATTTGCAATGGACCTCCTTTGCTTTGCATGCACGGATCTACATGGAGACACTTGTCCTCACTAACTTTTGAAGACTTTTTATTGGGATATTTGAGACGCTTTGCATAATTGCATCCAGGCACACGGATTTACATGGAGGTACTTGTCATCGCTAACTTTTCGAGACTTTTTGGGCTATTTGAGATTTTCCAACTTTTTTTTCTTTCTATCTAATGCTGACTGACGAGTCTGCCTCTTCTTCACTTTGCTTATTTTATTTGTTGAGGTATTCTAAATGGCGAGGAAATGAGCGAGGGGAGGGAGGTGGCGGGATGGAGATCGGTTTATCTTATTTGAAAAGTGAACGGTTTTCACTCCGTCACTTCAGGAGACATTTAGAATTTCTGTTATTTGTTTATTGCGAGATTGATAATTATCCTTCATTTTTGTTGAAAAAAGTGTTGGCTTTAATAATTTCACATAAAATAAAAAAGTTGTTACAAAAGTTTATAAGAAGATAATTCAACTCTCTAATAATAATGAGGTATTTGAAAAAAATTTCATATCACCTAGGTTTAAATGGAAGGCCCGATTCGATAGGTAATGTTTAAATTGATGACAATATCGTTGTTATATATAGTGAATATCGGTCGATACTGAAGTGGAGGTGCATACAACACATTGTTCAGAGAATAAACGTAGACGCAACACTATTTTGATAGGGGACAAATTACAAATAATCCAATTAATTTTTGTAAAAATACAATTTTATACTTAAAATTAATTTTTACCCCTTAACTTTATATACCAATTTGAGCTGTGACTCATATATTTATCTTTGAGGAATTCTAAATGTCAAGGAAACAGGCGAGGAAATGGGCGAGGTCAGCGACGTGGCGGGGTGGAGACCGTCCACTCCGCTCGGAATACGTGCCGTCATTTTTGGTGCGCACATCCCGAGCGGAGTGGATGGTCTCCACCCCGCCACGTTGCTGACCTCGCCCATTTCCTCAACATTTAGAACTGCTCTTTATCTTTTGTTCATATAAAGTAGTTTTTGTTGGATCATTTTTCTTCATCTATAGATTAGATAAAGTTTGATTTAACAACCGGTGTTTTCTATCGTTATTATGTAATGCTCAAATTAAACATATATATTTTATAATAAAATAATAAATTATCATTAATAATTCACCGCTATGTCAAATGGAACAACTCGATACCGTCCATCATCCTCTAGATGCGCATCTTTATAATAGTGGACGGTATCGGGCTTTGCCTGGCTCTCTAGAAAAGTTCGTAAATCATCGTTTTCTGTCACTTTCAGTTTCACCTCTTCTTCACTCTCAGTTTCAGCTCTTCTTCTCTCTTTCTCTCTTTCTTCATTTCTTCAATCTTGTTTTCTGAGAAGAAAGTAAACAATGGAGTTGAAAGGGTTGAAAGAACTGCGACCTCTGCTGCATCTCCTTCTCCCTCTCTGTTTCCATTGGGTTGCAGAGGAGATGACCCGTCCTGTTCTTGTAGATGTTACAACCAAAGCTCTTTGTCCAGGGAAGAATACTTGCACCCAAGCTATCTATCTCACCGGGATCCAACAGACGGTAATCATAGCGCGATTTCTCTCTTTCTCGAACTTCTTGTTTTTATGGTGTTGCATGTGTGTCTTTGATTCTGGTTATTGGTTGCGTTACATGGATGAAATTGCTTAAATTTTTTTTTTTTTTGACTTCTTTGTGTGTCGTAATCTTGACGATAAATTTCGGGTTTTTTCGAGTTCAAATGGCCATAACAATAACTAAGTGGGACTTATTTTGGTTCTTGATTGCATTGCATCGGACGAAATTGATTTTGATGGCTCTACTTAGAGAATTAATATGGTCTTTGTAAGTTCACCTGATCATTAACTCCAGAATGTGGGGTTTTAGATGGGGGCTAAAAATGTGACTTAGGGTGTGTTTGGTTGGATGAAATCTTCTTTCATGGTAATGCTAAATTGATGTAACAATCGTTATGAGAACATGAGAATCACACTTCTGTGTCCCTCAAAGTATGTGATTCCATGGAACAACATCTATGATCTATCGGAGAATTGGTGAGTGAACCTCAAATAAGCTTAGGTGATCCTTTCATGGATTTCCATGCAACCAAACACTCTCTGATATTATGATCATGGTTGCACTGCCTCAGATGAAATTAATTTTGGTCGGTTCCATTCACAATTTTGGGGCTTAATTTCGAATTTTAAGTTTTTAACCAGTTCAGTTGACCATGATCAGAGACTCCAAACTTTAGGGTTTTAGGAAGGCGCCAAATGTGACTTATTTTGTATCTTAATTGGGTGTTCTATATATTTTCAATTGGGGTTATCAATGTAGGTAGTCAAAGATGATTATGTAATCCTTTTTTTTTGTGTGTGTGTGTGTAACTAAAAGCTTGGATATAATGCGGACATGTGCAGATTGTGGGTATTTTCAAGATGATAGTGGTTCCCCTCCTTGGCCAGCTTTCAGATGATTATGGACGGAAACCAATTTTGCTTCTCACCACGTCAACATCCATATTCCCTTTAGGTATGACCATCCTTCGAGTGGTTGCATTTTGCATTTGTAGTTACATATGTAAGAACCTTCACTAATAAGTACCAACAAGTATAGAACATATAACTCCAATTTCTTTTAAAAACGTAAAAATAAATGGAAAAAAATAGTAGAAATGCACAACACATATTTTATTTTGGAGAATGCAGCAAATTGTTAATTATGAAATGGAAGATTTTCTTGAATGTTGTGGAACAAGGAAATCCTCATTTTCTTATAATTTTCTTGTATCCAATGTGATTGATACATACAATGGCTCAAATAATCAAATTAGGATTGGTTAAGAGATTTACGAAGGTTGGTGTTCTCACATTTTGTACCCAGGTTGCACATCAATCTGTGGCATGCCTTTTTTTACCATTAGATTGTATCTCTCTCTGGAAGGACCATTGTTGTTGTTGTGCACAAGGATAATATTTCAAATGTGCATGTTTGTCATTGTTAGCAATGCATGAAGAAGATTGCAGGATTGCAATTTAAAAAGGATATAGTTTCTGGGCTCTATGTGCGATTGACATTAACAGAACTTGGCTTTGATGCTGGGCTGGTGAGTCAGATAAGAACTGCAAGCCACATTGCATTAGTCTGGGCTTGTTGAGATCAGCTAGAAGATTATCTGATTTGAAGAATATCAACAATCGTCCAGCTTTTTTGATAATCAAGGATTTTATAACAAATTATTTCCCTCTTAGACTATTCAAGAATGACTGCCTGAGTGCCTGGTTAGGTCTTGGGTCAATCCACGTGTGTGGGCCATTGTATCTTTTAGATTATCAAGTTGTATGAATTTTATTTACGCATAGTACGTGCTCCTCATCATTCTATGAGATTCAATTTGCTCATCATTATCTGAGATTTTTCTATGGTGTTACTGGAGATTCTTTTTTAGTTTGTTTTTCATACCTTATGTTCTTCATGCAGCTTTGCTTGCTTGGAAAGCATCAAAGGAATTTGTGTATGCATACTATGTGCTAGGCACAATTGCTTCTATCATAAGTCATGGGAGTATATTCTGCATCGCTATTGTTTATGTGGTAAAGTTTGTTAATTTTTCGCCGCCAGTTTCACAGTGCTCCTTTGGCGATATGGTCAAGATAACTTTGTTTCTTTTGGTAGTCTGACGTTGTTGGCGAGAGCAAAAGAGCAGCAGCTTTTGGATGGTTTACTGGACTTTTTTCTGCTTCGCATGTTTTGGGAAATGTTTTGGCACGTTTTCTCCCTGAAGATCATATTTTTGAAGTATGTCTTTGTAAACTTTTGACCATTCAATATAATTATCTTTATTCCATTTTATTAAACTGACAAAACTTTATGTTTAGGTGTCCATATGCCTGCTGTTAGTTTGCCCAGTTTACATGAAACTATTCCTATTTGAGACAGTTAGAACGGCTCCAAGAGAGGACCAAAGTTCATCCTTTTTTACCACTGTTTTCAAGATCCTTGGGGAGCGATATAACTCTATGAGGAGTGCTGTAACTGTTGTTACGGGCAGGTTAATTTTATTAGTGAATTTGGAACATGTTCTATTTAGCAAACCTTTTTTAGCTGATTAAGCATATTTATAATTAAAATTTTTCATTTTACTATGCAGTGCGACACTTGAGCGCATTGCTTATGTTTCCTTCTTCTATGAGTTGGGCATGTCAGGCATCAGCAGTGTGCTACTGGTAATTATTTTCTTATAAACGGCAAGAAAACCTCTACACATTGCTCCTTTTTACTTTTACACGGTATTATTGAACTTTTTATTTATTCTATGTGATCGTTGCATTTCTTGGTGAGATTTATCACTTCTATTTCGAAGGCACAAGGACAGTTTTCTTTTTATATGTATGTTGTGGCTGTTGTCATCAGAGAGAGACGTCTAAACTCCAAAACATGCCCCTTGCTGAATAGTTTTGAATGATGTTTTTGCTCGTATTGCAGTATTACCTGAAATCATCTTTTGGTTTCAACAAGAACCAATTTTCAGAAATTCTAATGGTGGTGGGAGTAGGCTCTATTTTCTCTCAGGTACTATTTTGGCCCTGTTTTCTCATCTTCAACAATTTAAAAAAATTGTCTATATGAACGATCATTGTTTGTTTTAGTGTCATGTTTAGTTATTTCATGCTTGAGATCCTTGCATACCATCTGAAAAGTCGTGAACACCTGTTTTGTGCTAGATTTTGGTGCTTCCACTTATCAATCCTATTGTGGGGGAGAAAGTTATATTGTGCATGGCCATACTTGCATCAATTGTTTACGTAAGTTGTGCAAAAACTTGTTCCATCACACCGTTTGGCAAGACCTAAAGCCATCTAGATTACAAGTTAAAAATTATTATTTTTCCCTTGCAGGCACTGCTGCATGGGTTGGCATGGGCACCTTGGGTATGTCCTTTTCAGTTCCCTCCTTTATTGATGGCTTACAAATTTTAAGTTGTTGACATTAACTGATTTTGTCCTTGATGCAGGTGCCATACCTCAGTTCATCGTTTGGGGTCATTTATGTTCTCATCAAACCATCTGTAAGGATATCATGTCTATATGAACTACTAGATGCAATCATGCAAACCATTATCCTTCATCTTTAGTTTTATTTTATTATCATTAATAAATCTTCATTTTAATTTGACAGACATATGTTGTGATTTCGAACGCAACAAACTCAGCTGATCAGGTCAGTGCATGACTATCTTTATTGAAAATTACTTGGTAGTTTCAAAGTTGTAATAAATACACGGAATGAAATATATTTATAGCTTCTAGTTACAACCGAGTTCTTTGCCACCTAGCAATGCTCTAAAACTTGAAAGGGTGTGTCATTTTCTTTTCTTTTTTCCATTTTTTTAGATGTACTACAACGTTGCATATTTATCTTCATTTTGATTTTATTCTCACGTCAAATGCAAATGATTTACAGGGGAAAGTGCAAGGACTTATTACTGGAGTACAGTCCATTGCAAGTTTTATATCGCCACTTGCAATGAGTCCACTAACTTGTAAGTTGACTTACATTTTCCCGCTAATTAGGAAATTCTCTGTGAAATTAGTCTAAGACGATGCATTATTATGATTCACTTGCTTACAAGCTGAAACTTTTTCCAGCGTGGTTCCTTTCAAGGAGAGCACCATTTAATTGCAAAGGTTTCAGTCTCTTGTGTGCGTCGATTGCTCTGGTAAAACTCCGCACACTCTTTGAAAACAAAAAATATCTTCAAATGATAAAATAAAGCTAACTGCAACTTCCTTGTGTATCAGTTGATCTCATTATATCACGCTTTATGGTTGAAGCCAGCTGAATACTCAAAGATCAACACAGACGATACCGGTGAACATATTGAAGCACCCCTCCTTGCCTAAACCTTCTGACAGCTTTCATCGGACAGCAAAACCCTGTAAATTGCCTGCAACCATACTGTGCACAAGTATGATCAATGTTTTGAGATGACTATATTGTGATCTTAGCGTCCTTTGTTTTTGCTGATCAGCTCTTAGGAGTTCACCCATGTGTATAAATTTCTCGTCACTCGTCAGGATGTAAAGAAACCTAGTTATATACATCTGCAGTTCAATCCTATGTGTGTTTAGTAATGTTCCAGTTGTAAAGAAACCTGAGTTATATACATCCGCAGTTCAATCCTATGTGTAATTATGTTCCAGTTTATTCCATGGCATGGTGGAATATTCTTATGTTGGTTCATTTGTGTGATGTTTATCATCTCCAATCTGGCATCAAATGTATCCAACTCCGCGAGTCAAAACCAAGTACTACTTTTAAATAACTTTTGAATTTTAACACCTACCAGCTGAATTAATATTATGTTACATTTTTGGCTTTAAGCATGCTGTATTTTCATGCTGCGTTCATTATGAAAATTTGTCAATTAACAGTTTGATGCGTTCAAATCTGGTCCTAGAAATTTGACTCGCAAAAAGAGGGTTAGATTGTCAAAGATGATCTTTTTGATAGCCGAAAGCACTTCGATGCTTAAGTCAATAAATCTGTAGGAGAGAGCTTAATTTAGATAGAGTTCAGTTAAACTTGCATACCTTTGTCGAATGTTCATTTTTTCTTAATATAATGGTCGTTATTAATTCTCTGCGTGACTTAAGCATGTGAGGCTTGATGAGGAGAGATGTTCTCTGTAACAATCTCCTCCTTTATAGAGATATGTCTTTGGAAAGTAACTCCCGTCATGACTCATTTCCTTCATAAGGTTTCTCCCTTTTAAGAGAGAGATTCTTTGAGTCTGAATTTAGGCCTTTAACTGCGATATGTTCTGAAAGGCTCTTTTGGGCTTTAATGGCTGGATCTGCCTTTTTGACTCTACAAGTTTGGCCCTGTTGATGGTCATATTTGATGTATCAACTTAGTTGATTAGCTTGTGAGACCTCAATGAAGCAAGCAACAAAATAGTTTTGTCAAGCACCGCCAAATCTTCGGGAAGTGAATCCGAACGCTTTAAAATTAAAAATAAAAAATTGTAATAAAATAGGCATGGTGATTAAGCAAATGAAACCTGCTCCTCAAAACAAACTCCAAACGTCATTCTTCAGCTTTATACGGATGGAGGCTATCGTCACCCCAAAACACTCCAACTCATCCTTCAAAACGGCCATCTCCATGCCTCAACTCCACAACGCAATCCACTTGTACACCTTGACACGTGCGAGCGTGTGCACAGTCACAGTCGCCTCACGTGAGAGTTCGTTTGCCACACGTCCTCGCGCGCTTTGTATTGTTATAAATTCCAAATCTACTCTCTGTATCAGTGTATCTCTGTCTCTGTCACTTTCAATTTCAGCTATCTCTCTCTGTTTCCATCTCTTTCTCTATCTATTGTCTGAACTAGCCGAAAATGGAGTTGAAGAAGAACTTCAGAGAGCTGAGGCCTCTGCTTCACCTTCTTCTTCCTCTATGTGTCCATTGGGTTGCAGAGGAGATGACCGTTTCGGTCCTCGTCGATGTCACCACCAGAGCTCTCTGTCCTGGCCAAATTACTTGCAGTCAAGCTATCTACCTCACTGGGATCCAACAGACGGTATAACCCCACAAACCCTCTCTTCGATTTTGCTTCATTTTCGGGTTTTGGGTTGCATTGCTGTTGGATGCAATTTGGAGGGTTGATTTGGCCTTTGATCAGCTCAAATGTTGATTAGATTATTTTAAAATTAGGGATTTGTGATGTGAGATTGATTCAATCTTGAATTAGAGATACCCATTGTGTGTTCTTTGGGAATTTGATGTATTTCAATGGGTATTTTGGATATTAGGACCTTGATGTCAGCTTTTTTAGTTGAATAAACAAAGGTTAGGGTACATGATTAGTTAACCCTTGTTGCATAAAGAAATGAACCTAATCTGTCTACCTAATGGTTATGAATTCGGGTTATCCAATCCGGAAGTGCTTCACACTGATATAATTTGCTTGTTTGAATTTTTAGTTACAACTTGGATATATTTTGGTACTTGTAGGTTGTGGGTATTTTCAAGATGATAGTGCTTCCTCTCTTAGGTCAACTTGCTGATGATTATGGGCGTAAACCGATGCTAATTCTCACTACATCGACGACTATATTCCCTTTTGGTACGATCTTCATCCGAATTTTATTTATATAACTAATTCAGTAATAAGTCTCAAGACATTATTCCATTTCCATTGAAAGTCCTAGAAAAAATGAAATAAATAGATAAACAAACAAGGTCTCATATGAAATGCATATTGAAGATTGTGTAACAAGGAAATCCCATCTTCTAAGAATTTTTTGTGTATGTGGTTGATACATGCAAAGATTTACTACTTTGTATGGAACTTTGTACCCATGTTGGACATCGACAAATCTATGGCGTGTCTTTGTTCATAGGTTGCATCTTTCTCCAAATTACACATTCGAGAGTCATGGATCATTCTTCTGCTTAGATAGAGACGAGTCAATGGAATAATTTTAGTGAGGAATTGAAATCATGCAAAAGAAGATTGTGAAACTGGAAACAAATAAAATTATGAAAGACAATAATTTTTATTTTTATTTTTTATGATGATGTGCTTGGTGAACACTGAGCGTAATTATCAGTTCGTATCATAGTACTCATCATGGATGGTGGGTTGGTAATTCAGATATCAACTGATTAGCCACTTTGTACTATGAGGCTTATTGAGGTTAGCTATTTTCCGATTTGCCTATTCAAGAATGTCTGCCTGGTGAAGGTTGATCCAACAAATAAGTCTAAATGGACCAAGCTAATCTTGGAGAGGAACATTGTGTTCTTAGATTAGCAATTAGCAAGTCCTCCTAACATGTACAAGCAGAAATGTTCTGGGCAAATTCTGCTTTATATGGGAACACAGTGAAATTTATTATTGTTTTTTTTTAAGAGTTGGCACTTCACTATATGTTAAGTTGCTAACTCTTTGAAGTCTTTTTGTTCTCTTTGGCTGAAAAGTTAAATCTTTACAACCGCGCAAAAAGGATAACAGTAACTGAATGGTCTTGTTCAATAAGCTTTGATTTGTTTAAATTTTCAATCAACAATTTCTTTGTTGTAAGTCTTCTAGCACGTCTCTCAATTACTTTTGCTGCTACTCATCATCATCATCAGAGATTATACATTACTATTTGGGATTTTTTTTTTTTTTCTCTTGGCTTTTGGTTTCATACCATGTGTTCTACATGCAGCCTTGCTTGCTTGGAATGATTCAAAGGAAGTTGTGTATACATACTACGTGCTCCGCACGATTTCATTTATCATAAGTCAAGGGAGTATATTTTGCATTGCTGTTGCTTATGTGGTAAACTTTTTTTTTTCAATCTTTTTCTTGCTCATTTTGCTCAACATTGTGGAAATAGGAGTAACTTTTTTCCTTTATTAGGCTGACATTGTTGAGGACAGCAAAAGAGCTGCAACATTTGCATGGATTACGGGCCTTTTTTCTGTTTCGCATGTTTTAGGAAATCTCTTGGCACGTTTTCTCCCTGAAAAGTATATTTTTGCGGTATGTGTCCATAAACATTTTTACTAGCTACTTTTAACATTTATCTATCCATATTTATTATACTGACAATTTTTTACGATCAGGTATCCATATGTCTGCTATTGTTTTGTCCTATTTACATGAAGCTGTTTCTATTTGAGACAGTTACAACAGCTCCAAGACAGAACCAAAGTTCATCTATTTTTACTAAAGCGTTCTGGGTCATACGGGAACGTTACACATCTATGAGTAGTGCTGTCTCTGTTGTTAGAAGCAGGTTGGTTGTATATAAATTTTGAATTTTTTCTTTCAGTGAATTGGGTTTCCGTTGGCGGTTTTGATTCATATTTATGGCTAAGGGATTTTGTTTACTATGCAGTCCCACACTTACGCTCATTGCTTATGTTTCCTTCTTCTATGAGTTGGGCATGTCAGGCATCAGCAGTGTGTTACTGGTAATTATTTTTATCTTTAAGTTTTTGGTTTAAGTGACTGCTAGACGTCAGATCAAATGACGAGCCTGTTATATCATAGTGACATCTAAATTCCAAAGATACAGTCACTTCCTTTGCTGAGTAGTTTCAAACTTTCAATTGCTGTTTGCTTGATTGCAGTATTACTTGAAATCATCTTTTGGTTTCAACAAGAATCAATTTTCAGAAATTCTAATGCTCGTGGGAGTAGGTTCTATTTTTTCTCAGGTACTACTCTAACCCTGTTTCATCTTTCTCACCATTGACTTTTAAGGAAATTGGCAAAAAATGGTGTGAAGGGGAAATAAATAATTTTTAATGCGTACTCCAAAGTTGCACCAGTGCTTCTAGAGAATCTTTTGCTGGACAATGTGATGTTTCAGAAACTAGAATTGTAGTTTATCATTGACAAGGAATAGTAGTTATTCAGGGCATAAGTGTGCTCAAAACCATTGGAGATATGCATTTGGAGTCCATTGCCTGTGTCGAAGAAGCAGTATAGCCCTAGAAAAATTGGTGGAGAATGTAAGTTTTCAGTTTTGGGAATGAAATTTAGACTGGAGAAAAGAGCATTGGCGGGCTGGTCAAAATTTGAGTTTTTATCTTCAGTCTTCTATTAGGCAGAATAACGTGGTGCTAGACTAAAACTCGGTTTCCCTCTTTATTTATACATTTTGTCTCAACTAACTGTTATAATTGCTTAGCGTCATTTTAGTAATGTCATGTTTGAGATCATTGCACACCATCTGAAAGTTGGGAACACATGCTTGGTTTCAGATTCTGGTGCTTCCACTTATCAATCCTTTGGTGGGGGAGAGGGTTATATTGTGTGTTGCAGTACTAGCATCAATCGCCTATGTAAGTTGTGTGAAGACGTATTGTACACCTTTTAGCATAAATCTTCAGTTGTCCAGATTACAAGTTTACAATTTATTATTTTCCTATATATGTTTACGTTTCAGGCTGTGCTGTATGGGTTGGCATGGGCACCTTGGGTATGTTCTTTTCACTTCACACCTTTATTGAGGCCATGCATTGTTTAACTCGTTCACATTAATTAATTTTGACCTTGATGCAGGTACCATACCTCAGTTCTTCTTTTGGAGTCATCTATGTTCTCGCTAAACCATCTGTAAGCATGTCATGTCTATATGAACTGCTACTTGCAAAGTATTGCATCTTGTCATTTGCCCTCTTTTTTTTTTTTAATGAATCTGCATTTCAATTTTTGACAGACTTATGCTGTTATTTCAAATGCAACAAACTCAGTCAATCAGGTCAGTTTATGGATCGCTTTAGTCTTTACTCTTTACTGACATTCCTTGTGTTTAAGGTGCTGTTATAATCTAGCACTTTTATTTTCTAAGGTTCTTGTTATTGTAATTCGTTATACCCACTCCGTAGTTCTTGTCAGTTATCACAAACTTTTTTTTTTTTACTGTGAACACAACCAGAAGCTTTCTTCATAATATTGCTCAATGACTCAAAGTTATGAACATCAATGTTTAATAGTAACTTATCCCTTATGATTTGTTCCAAGTTATTCATCTTGTTAGATGATACCATCAATGAGATAGTTATCATCACTTCAAATCTATTCTCATACAAACTCAAATTTACAGGGAAAAGCGCAAGGCTTTATTGCTGGAGTACAATCAATTGCAAGTTTTATATCACCTCTTGCAATGAGTCCACTTACTTGTGAGTTGACTTATCTTTCCTCATTTATTAGAGATGCTTCTTTTTGAAATTAGTCTGAGAAACTATCATCTAATGAATGTTAAAGGCCCATATTGTTTTGATTCGTTTGCTTATGAGCTGAAATTCTTCCAGCACTGTTCCTTTCTTCCAAGGCCCCGTTTGATTGCAAAGGTTTCAGCATCTTGTGTGCATCAGTTGCTCTGGTAAAATCTCCTCTGCGGACCCTGTGCTTATTCACATAGAAAACAGAATAAATAAAAATAAAATCTAATCAATGAAAAAACAAGACTAACTGCTATTTCCTTATGCTTCAGATGATTTCATTATGTCACGCTTTACGACTGAAACCAGAAGAATCCTCAAAAGTTAACACGGATGACAACAGTGAACAGATTGAAGCACCCCTCCTTGCGTAAGCCTTCCAACGGCTTAGAAGCTGCTAAATTGCTGCAACTCTTTGGCACGTAAGTATGAAATGTATTGCGAGCTTAGAGTTGCTAATCAGTTTTTTGGTGTTTACTAATGTATAATTAACTGTATATATTTGTAGTTCAATTCGAGTTTGTTTATGTTCAAGCTTCTAATCATAGATTGATGGAAAACTCAAACTGTGCATCTCTCCAATTTGCATCAAGGCGTCCAACATGGCATTCCAAACCATATCTAATTACAAAAACCTGACACTGGCTTAAGCTTTATTTAACTATTCTCAAAGCCGGAACCACTTGTTTTCTCTGAAATTAAATTCCTACGAGGACTAGGAATATCTTTACCATCATTCTCAAATTCTAGAACACACCTGTACTTGTGTCAAATCAGATCGAAAACTGTTCCAAACTAGAGCGGCTTTACAAAGAAACTTTTGAAATGACAGCCAATCTAGATTGAGATTGTGCAATGGAGAGGAAGCTTCATTGCTCCTCTTTTTTCAGATTTACGATAACATTTTTTGATAACTTTCTCGTACTTTCTTTTACTCAGCACCTATAGCAGGGAATTATGTCCGTTTTACGATTGCCAATTGGAATCCTCTAAAATGTCAAAGTTGAAAACTTCAGTTTTTATTGTTTGCTTAATTGCTTCCCCTGCCTTAATTTGAATGCTCAGTATTGGTTCTCCAAATGCCAAGCTTACAATGTGAATTGCGAGACTCTTTCATATTGAACCTAAGTGTCATTACATCAAATTGATATTTTTGTAATAATCTCCAAAACAATATCACTTTTGAGTTGTAACAATTCACTAAACAATTTTACCCATTGTCACAAAAAATGTATCATCATGAAGAGTACGGTGTTACAAGTGATATTATTCATGATGCTTCAATTTATTGTATTGCTTTTTTTTAACTGTTTTTCATTTTTTTTACTAAATTTAGTTTTGACTTGAAATTGTTTGGTGAATTATTATAGAGTTGTTACAAAAATACCAATTTAATATAAAGTGCATTTTTGTGTTTGCCGTCTAATTCTAAGAAGGATTTAATCACACGCCTGCTCAATTTTTATACTACTTATTGCAAAAGATAATCTGCTTAGTCAATAAGATGTCGAATCCATCTACTGAAGTGAATGAAGATCTTTTGCACATGCCACAAATCAGCTCTTGTGGATTCCGACAATTTAGATTTGAGCAAATGCATAAACATCAAGGTTAAAGTTAAACTCCTGAAAATTGTTCATATTTGAATTTCCCAGTCAGTAATTTTAATTTCCCCAAATAAGCCTATTGAGATGAATTCAAATGTGTTGTCGTTTATTCATTTGTTCTATTTACATTATACATTAAAGTTGAATAAAAAAAGACCAAGCGGATTAAATCGACTGAATTGATCGATTTGGTTTAAGTTCGGTTCGGTTTAATTTTAATTTTTAAAAATTCAAAATCAAAGTGGTCGGTTTGGTTTTTGATTTTTATGTGATTTTAACTGACAAAACTAAATCGACCAAATATATATAATAAAGAATATATATTTTATATAAAATAATATAATATGTTTAAAATAGTCGATCGATTCAGTTTTAGTTGGTTCGGTTCAGTTACAGTGGTCAATTCGATTTTAGTTTGAAAATTTTGAGACCGATCAAAGTCGGTTCAATTCACGGTTTAGATGAAAAATTGAACCGATGATTCGATTTTCAATTCAATGATAGCACTACTTTTTGTTTTGGTACCATTCTTCTTCCAAGTATCTATCAGAAGAAGACATTTCTGCATTAGTGCCAGTTATTTAAAGATCCCGAAATTTTTCCTGGCCTGGAAAAATCAATGAAGGTGCTGTCAGGGTTCAAAAAGATTGTTAAATAGGAGGGTAAAAGTGTATTTTCGCCTCCCCCCCCACACAACAGCAACCAAGCTGGGGGACCCAGGCCAGGAAGTGTATTTTCTGATCATTCCATCTTTTGGAACAACCGTTTTTTTTCCTTCTTGTTCAACTTATATAGAAAACTCAAAGTGGCATTAAATGTCATTTTGTTCAATTTAATGGGCTTATCAATATCATTTGTACTTCCCAGTTCTGGCAGCAGAGAAGGCAATCCCAGGAGAATTGCATGAAAGACTTACCATGTTAGTAGCAGAGGCACCTCCTGCTTTTGATACACTCCACCTGGCGGTCCAAAGTGGGAGGAATTTGTTGATAAGATCTACTAGCAATGGGACTTTTTGTGAGATCAGCACAAAGTCCATCAACCCAATTGAATTGTGGATATAAATTGTATGTTATTGTGTGTACAATGTTGCGCCTCGTAAAAGCGTAACAGATGCAAAATATAATTGATAGTTGTAATTTAATGGAGGCATCAACTCAGTGGTAGGTCTGTGGCAGATGAAATTATAGATCCAGGGTTCAAACCTTGCTGACAATATTTGGGGTATGAGAGGTTAGGGATAAAAAAATGATAGTTGCAATAAAATGTAATAAATTCAAAGTATAATCATGACAATATAAAGTAAATAAAACACGTACAACACAAGCGATTTAATGTGTTTCGACAAGTTTGCCTACGTCAATAGGCAAAGATAATAGCTTCACTAGTGAGATCGAAGAATAGAAATGGAGAGAGTCGCACAACGTCAATGACGCTAAATACACACATGTCTAAATGACACCACACATACACGCATGATGCGTATATTGATCAAATACACACAAACTCCTCTAATCTCTATTCTCTATATATTGATCAAATACACGCACACTCCTCTAATCTCTATTCTCTCTCACAATACACGCACAAAAGGTTTTTTTTTTTTAAGAATCCTAACTCTCATAAGAGAATTCACTAATGAAAGATATGCTAATGGAGGAGATGCTTCAAACAAGGGAGTTTGATCCCTTTATAGACGACGGAGGTGATCGGTGTGAGATGATGATGGATTCCATCACCTTCCCCTCCCTTCCACAGTCTTCTTCACTTCAAGATACAACCAAGATCCAGTTTTGATCCAACTTCATCTGACTCACAATCTTCTGCTTCACTTCATGATCCAGCTGCTGCCAGCTAACTTTTATTGTTGACAAGCTGAAATTTAGCAAATCTAAATTCAAAAGGTGATAGTTTGTCATTTGTTTTCAATAATTGTCCACTACGGTAAAGATTTTATAAATCTGAGCTAACCACACAAGCATTATTCGTTTTTGCCCTTCACACCCCAAAGGGGTTCAACACACACGAAGAATGTTGATCAAGTATAGGCAGTGTTGGAACTTGACCCCATAAACTATTTGTGTCAATCTTCTTCAGTAAGATGTCACATTCTTCAATGATTTATCACATAAAGTGAAAACGAACATCAATGTGCTTTGTACGAGCACAATGAACTTGATTATTTGCCAAATAATTGGCATTCATGCTATCACAAAAAAATCTAGATGGTCTTGTACTACACCCAAGTCATCCAACAACCCTTAAAGCCAAACTGCTTCCTTAACGGCTTCTGTAACAGCCATATACTCAGCTTCATTTGTAGACAATGCAACTGTAGACTGTAACGTAGATCTCCAACTTTATTGGTCCTTTAATAAAAGTAAAGACATAACCAGTAGTCGAACGTCGCTTATCCATATCTCCTACATAATCTGAATCCATATAACCAACACAATGTTGACCATTACTCACATCCTTCTTAAAGAGTAAACCAACATCATTGTACCCAGAATGTATTGTAGAATCCATTTCACCGCTTGCCAGTGTCCTTTGCCCGGATCATGCATGTACCGACTTACCTTATTGATTGCCTGTGAAATGTCAGGCCTTACAACATCTCGGACATGCATACTTACGAAGAAATGGACAAAATGAGTTGCTAAATTATTGTTTATAATATTTTGTTTATGTGGCATTTTGGTGGAGTGAAGAATTTCTTTACACCCAAAATAGGCATTAGTTCCGATGTTGCTAAACTAACCTTGAAAAGTTTTTGGCGCACACATTAATTAAGTAAAAGTAATCGAATAATAGGAAATATTTTATCTCTATAAATATAGAATTATAAATTAAAATAAAATTGTCTTTTAAAAATATATTTTATTCTTTCAAAACCCTCAAAACGCTCTTAGAATAAGCGTTGTGTCAGAAAAAAAAAGTACCTCTACATTGGCATTCGATAGTATATGTACCATTGAACAACCCAAAGATAGAGTGAAGAAATGCCTACTGGGTGAGTTTCACTCTATCGTTAGTACATGCTTAATGATAGATTCAAGTTGGAGGACATGACTTTTTTTGGAAGATACTAGACGCTCTAATTCTTTTTGCAAGAAAAAAACAGGAGCCTGCGATGGCCATGTGTTGGGTGTGACATTTTCCTATTGAAAACATTCGACGTCTTCTTTATTTGCATAGCACTTGGATCTATAAATTTATTAATAGAAACCTCAACTTCAATGTTCATAATTTAGTAACTGTAGCACGACAACAATATTGTAATCACGCTTATTAATTTATTAATTGAATATGCTCTTTACCCGTGATCCAAATGAGAAATTTTGTTTCTAGGTTCTACCAAT
The DNA here is from genome assembly GCA_003290165.1 of Berberis thunbergii. NCBI lineage: Eukaryota > Viridiplantae > Streptophyta > Magnoliopsida > Ranunculales > Berberidaceae > Berberis > Berberis thunbergii. The sequence goes on from QNQO01000649.1 coordinate 400,979, forward strand.
CCCACATAGGATATTCTTCATTGTGAAATCTTACTTTGCCTATGTAGAATAGTTGAGGACAAGATGAATCACATTTCCTACATGTAGGAACTAGGAACTACTTATGTCACCTCCAAACAAACTCCCATTCTCTTTCCCTTTCAAATCTTATCCTTCATTCTCGTGTCCCAATGCAAGCCCGATGTTATATATAGCCATCAGACTATCTACAATCGGAAAACCTCAAGTTCAATAAAATGAAGAAAAAAAAAAAGTTCAATAAAATGAAGCAGGAATCAAATATCATTAGTTAAAGGAAATTTCTAAATCGCGAGGAAACGGGGCCCATTTCTGGGTGTGATCGCTCATCCTCCTTTACCCACCCCTTCGCCCGTAGAAGAGCTGTAATTAAAGATTCCAAATTCCAATTTCTGTATAAAGTGAGCTAGACGACTTGCTAGACTGCTAATTTCACTTTCCGACCCAATTTAGATGAGAAATTCTAAATGGCGAGGAAACGAGCGAGGGGAGGGAGGTGGCGGGGTGAGAGTCATTCATCTCTTTTGAGATGCATGCACAAAAAATGAAGGCACACATCTCGAGCGAGGTGAACGACTCCCACCCCACCACCTCCCTCCCTTCGCTCGTTTCCTCGCTGTGTAGAACAACTCAATTTAGATATGCATAATATTCAGATGTGGTATGAGATTGAGAGTAATGCTACAGTGCCCACATAGAAATGCATCGAGATAAAAGTTATCACGTAACTCAATGCATATCTACGATGCTACAGTGCCCGAAAATTTTCCGATGATTGATTAGAGCATTTCACACATTTCAAAACCCGAAATTCTTCCTGGCCTGGACCAGTGTATCCAAATTAATCAAAGTAACTTGATTTATTTAAATTGAGATTGACTAATCATTTTAAATATGTCAAAGATTACATAACAACTAATACAACCCAGCCGCCACACGCTACACCTTTAAAAAATAGATAGGATTTTGATCGAGTCCACAATAGCAACTACCATTAGGCCCGTTTTATATAGGCTCAAGCCCAAACCCAAGTAAATGATTTTGCGAGAATCTTGAAGCCATTGTTTTCACTGTTTGGCATTAGTAATTGGATGTTCCATCTGTGACCCATTCCTCATTCCTCACAACTCCTCATTTCAATTGTATTTTCAGACCACGCGTAATTAACAAGGCAGGTAGATATTAAAATATCATCATCCATCTAAAAAAAATTTAATTAAAAAAAAGAAAGCAACAGTTCGACACGTCATCATCGTCCTCGTCCTTCATCAAATTTCAAACCCAAATCACACACAATCAACAATACAATCCAACGGCCCATATTAAATCTTGTCGAGCTTCTGGGCTTTGACGACAGGATTGGCCTTAGCTATGGCTTCTCTCCCGACTCCCTTGAAATCGAACGTGCATCCGTGTTGTTCCGGGTAACGGTGGGTCGAACAGAAGGTGATCCCGCACCGACATCGAAACCCGGTTAACCCTACACGCTTTCTGCACGTGGAGCACCTATTCGACTGACTTGCAACCGGCGGAGCTTGTAGATCTGAAGGTGGAGGTGCGGCGGTGTTCAAGTTGACGGATACAGGAGACGTCTGGCTTGCGGCGGTTGCCGGTAAAGCGATCGCGGGAGGAGACAGCGCGACGTTTGTGGTGGTGATTAAGGTTTGTGTTGATGATGAAGATGAAGGACCGGAGAGAGATTTCTCAACAGCGATCTTGGCGGATGAAGCCTGTTCTTCTTTGAGACGGAGATCTCTGAAACATTTGGAACAGAAATTCATTGTTGCTGGACTTCCGAAGAAGCCGCAGTTGTTCGCGCATAACCGGTGGCCTTCTTGTGCTTGGCATCTATGTTGTTCTTCAGCCATTTTTTTTTAATGTTTTATTGGCGTAATTTCTGCAATTATTAATCAGATTCATATAAGCAACGTTAATAAATTGAAATCAAAACAAAAAAATAGAAATTTTTTAGTCATCAATAAAATAAAATTAAAATCAAGAATATAATCAAGATCAAGAAATATAGAGAAAATAATTAAAAATGTCTTGCAACATGAAGAACAAAAATTAAAGAAAACGATCAAAGAAAAGAAAGAAGAGATCTAACCTTGATGGAATTATTTCTTGAATTTGGAAATCGGTATCGGTTCTTCTTTCAACAAATTGTGTTTGGTAAGAATTTCTGGAAAGGAAAGAGAGAGACGAGGAGAGGAATCCAGTCTGGATGGAGAAGGAAACCAAAACCAAATTGAGAAAGACGAGGAGAAGAATCGGTATTTTTAAAACAAAATGAACTGTGGACCCACACGTTAATAAAGAAAGAAAGAAAGTAAGAGGAAGAATTTGAAAACCAATTATCCTACCTTATTCTCCGCAACCAGAAACCAGAGGAGGATAGAAGTGTTTTATAAATGGTTTCTGGTATTGCGAAGTGTCCAGATGAGTTCTCTGTCTCTTTCCTTTTCTTTTCCTTCTAAATAACGTTTTTTTGGCGTTAAATAAAGGTTGGAGGGAGCATTAAATACCATTCGTTTACGCGGACTTTATCCTATTGGCACCGCCACTTTCTTTTCAAATAGGTAGATAGATAGAAAGCTCTTGTTTTTGCGCTGATCCGTCGTTACCTTGGCTATATATCACGTATGGATTTGATATTTTATAATTAGTGATTACCAATGCTTAAAGCATTTCATTAGTGTTCATACATTTTATTTCAATTTTGATATAACATATTTAGTATTATATTAAAAGGGGAATTCTAAATGTGGAGGAAATCAGCGAGGACAGCGACATGACGGGGTGGGAGTCGTCCATCTCGCTCGAGATACGCACAAAAAAAAATGTGGCATGCATCTCGAGCGAGGTGGATGGCTCCCACCCCGCCACGTCGCTGTCCTCCCTCGTTTCCTCGCCCATTTCATCGCTCTCTAGCCTCACTCATATTAAAAAGCTACGCTTATCAATAGTGAAGTTGTAAATAGTCACGATCAAGAAAGTAATTAAAATATTTTTTGTCAATTAATAATATATTGTGTAACAGTTAAGATATAAAATGAATAGTAAAAAGTATAAAAGTAATATTAAGATATTATATTTTTTCAATTCTTCTTTATTTTTTTATATTTCCTTTGCATAAATGTATTTTTATTAAATTATCCAATAATATTTTTTAAAGATTGTATTTAAGTTTAATATTTTTATTATGTTATGATCGAATCTCATCCTAATGCACCATAAAAAATATATTAATTTACCTAATTATTTCCAATTAGATATACACATGCGTGGATAACCAGTGAGAGATTTCATATTTTTGACATGACTCGGAGAAAAGCTGTAACTAGGGGTGGGCATCCCATTTCACGATTTCGTTCCTATCCCGATCCCATCCCATCCCGTCCAGATTTTTCCGGGTCTTAAGACCTGTAACTATGACCACATGCTCTGCTTGATTTGGAAATGGATTATCAGCTAAAGTTTGATTTGTACAAACTATCGAATTGATGAAAGATATCTGCAGAAACATAGATGCTGCTGCGAAATCAGTTGAGAATATTAGTTATACAGTTGTTCTCAGAGGCGATTAAACATTGCGTGGACACTTTCCAGAGGCAAGGTTTTCTAATTCTATGATAACAATGACCAGTTACAACCTCCTGTTTTACTTGATTCAAGTTTATAGGGTTAGTATATCATGCGTGGTTCAAAAATGGGATATATGACTGTTGGTTTATATACATTCAACATTTATAAGGGTGTCATATCCTAGCAATGAAATGGATGTATTTCAAGGTGGTTTGTGAACAGTGGTATTGTATCGTTTGGATTAGTTACTATGTTGCCAATGTGTCTTACTTTTTTCTGATGAAAATATCTCCAGAAAATTATATTTGAAGAAAGGTTTCGTGATAGGAAGTGTTTTTACCTGGCTTTTATAGGAAGCAGATGCAGCTGTCTCAGTGCTGGGAGAGATGGATGCATGGATCATTTGCCCTTTCTTTCTTCAAGGAGGACGCTACACCATTGAAGATGTACACTATGTTGCAGATTCTGATGGGTACAACTTTCAGCCCAGCAGACTGTAGTCCAGCAGTTTCAGCAGACTGCTCAGACTGTAAGTGAAGAAGATTGGCACGCTGATCCCGTCCTGAACCCGTTTGGGATGGAACGAGATCGGGATGAGTATATCTCGTCTCATCCCGTCCCGTGCCCACCCCTAGCTGTAACCCAAATAAGCCACTTGTAGCTCTACGCACATTCGATATCTAATTCAACAATTTAATACTTTTACAGCCAAATTTATAAGATGTATAACTTTGTTTTCCTTTGCTAAAGTATTATTTTTTATATTGCTTTAATTCCAATTTTCATCAACTTTGAACAAACTAATGATAAAACTACCTGTGCATCTTCCCTTTTTTTTTATAATTAATAATCATTCATAGCATAAATTAAGTTAAATAACATATTTGTTGTCATGCAATCGAAGTCATTACTTGTGTTTCACAATTAAGTTTTTGGTGAATAAAATTACAGGGCCATTCAGGAAGATTAGAGAAGAAGTAACTTAATACTATAAAAGTCGCCACATCCATCTTAAATCTGTCAATTGGTCTTTCAAGTTAGAATGCAAAAGAGAGTGTAAAGCATCAGAGTGATCCAGAATCAACTCAGTCGGCCATTGTCGCACTTAAACGAGCAAAAGAGCGATCCACCGATGACACACACCCTACCTATGTCATCTTCATGTGCACGCATCTTGTATCCAAGTTCTAATTTTCTTCATGTGCATGTATCTTGTATCCAAATTCTAATTTTTGGCACGTATTACCAATTCTTTTGCATATCATCACAATTCACACATGTTCTTATACCATTATTCTTGTTTTATCTTTTTGTAAAGTTTCAATTATTAGTTACTATTTTCACCGAAAGTTTCCCAAATTTCATGCATGAGATGACATCCTCGTTGAGTAGTGTATTCATTTGTTTTTATCGAAATATAAGATAAATGACAAACAACAACATCAATCAACCGACGTCATTACTGAGCCAGCACTTCATCACACATGCTTGATGAACAAGCTTTTCCAAGTCACAAATGGAAAGCATGAAAGCAACATCTGCTGTGCTCAAATGAATGTGAGTGTTGTATATTTCATTTCATGGCCAGCCCAGCCAACCTCCATTGACTACATAGTTAAAGAAAGGGACACGTCCATTGGTAAAGAGAGTTTCCCTCATTTTCATATGGTTGGGTACATGGAAATCAAATATTTTTCTTTGCATTAAGAGTACCTAGACTTAGATAATTACTGTGATATTAATAAAAGTCTTCTTACTTTGTTTGATTCTTCTAGTAGTCTCGTTTGTCATTTGAGTTGGATTGAAAGAGAAGTTATTATCTTTTTGGTCTATATTCTCAAGTGGGTGAAGCACTGAAAGTTGTTGCTGAGTCGGTCAGTACTCAGTAGTGATCTAAATTGTCAAACCTCAAAAGAGGAGGGCACTAGAAATATAGAATTGCATACTAATAAAAAAACTTTAAATTTGTCTTAGCTTTTGACACTAGAGTTATCATCATACTCATTTTAAAAACAAACCCACTTTGAATTTCCAAGTAACATCGACATAAAGGGTTTGAAGATCATTGGAATAATCTAATTTTTGTAAGAAAAATGTTTATGATAGGGAGATGAAATCACCAATTTCAAGCCTAAACTTTATCATTGCAATTGAACATGATGTGGCTTTCTTTAATGTAAGAATAAATTTTGGCCGTCAGCTCAGCCCGAGCAGGGTTGGATATACCCACGATTTTTAGGCTTAACAAACTGGACATAAGTTGAGTTTAGGTATGACCGCAACAAATGGTCCATTCCAAATACTTGAATCCAATACTTTGTGTTTCCTAGCTATACCATACCTAATATATGTAACACTATGCAATGTATATTGACAGACATTACTAATCAAGAGCATTTCCACAAGTCCAGCAGTAGACAGACTCGAGACTATTTAAAGTGCTCAAATCTGTCCAAATGGAACTAGCCCATACTTTTTCTTGACAATGGTTTGGGGTAAGAGATGGACGGTAGCCCACTTATGTAACATTGACTCAAATTTGGCTTTTGAGCATGTTCACTCTAAATTGTACCCTACTCTTACAACAAAGATGAAATATGAAAGTTAGATTATTCTTGGGCTGAACTAAAGCCCAAACGTTTGGGTGTGCTTATCCAATATTGTATGGTTGGTTGTCACTTGATACACTAAGTAATTGCTACCGAACCAAGACTAAACACATACTCGGTAGTTGATATTATCATGTTGTGATCTTCATAATAGTCAACATCAGAGTAGGTGACCATCTTGCATCCTCCACCCTTCTTCTATATGATACCAAGATTAGTGGTACATTTCACATACCTTAAGATTTTTTGAACGGCTTAACTATACATGTGGTGTTTTAGTTCCAAGGTTGGTAATGCTATTTTTCACAACTGGAAGAAAAAAGAATATGAAAAGATAAAGGAAAAGAAAAGAGGATTGACTAAAATATTTTTGAAGAAAATATGGGGACTTTTAATGTACATATTTAATTGAATACTTGATACATCGTCCCAAGTGAGTTCGGATTTACATATAGTGATTATAACATATTTGTCATGGATCGAACTTCGGTTGTGATGGCGTGACCCTTGAAGTAACACCCCACTTGGGACATGCGCGTGCTGAGTGACTTCGAAGTTAAGGGAGACACACTTAGGTAAGGTGTCTTCGATACTCGGAAAGTGCAATTGTGGAAAAGAAGCAAGAAAAAAAAACTATAACGAAAACATCGATTTTACTATAACGCACAACCTGCATTAAAATTAAATAACTTTCTACATATTAAATTTTAGGGTTTTATAGAAAATCGAATTATGAATTTTTTTTTTGAAATGCACTTTTTGCTAATTATGTTTGGTTTGTACTGAAACTGCAAATTATGATGACCATATTGGTTTTTTACGAAATTACATCGATTGTTTATGTTGTAATAAAAACTTAATATCTCCAAGTACACTAAGAATTTGTTAAATATGTTTCATGGTCTTTTACTAAACATAATTCTGAACACGTTTGTGAAATGGGGTTTTTTTTCTTCTTCTAAGTTTTGGCTTAGATTTTCCAGAAAATGTATATTTCTACAAAAAAAAAAAAAATCTTAAAAAATTTCAATTTAAAATATTAGATTTACGTGGATGTGGGTCAAACTAATTTTCTGCAGGATTACTCACCCCTAAAAATTTGCATTCGTTGACGTGCTTAAATTCCTAATTACTTTGTTCTATAAATGTAATGATTGTCTTGAGAAAAAAAACTATCATTTGGTCATTGAATGGGAACTACATGTCTTCCTTAAGGCAAAATATTTATTTGTTCGTATTTTTATAATCGTGTTTTGTAGACTATGATTTGTTTTTTTGTTGAATGTAAGTTTCTCACACTAGTATTAAAATACGATGATACATAAAAACGATCACACCTCTAAGCCGTGCACATGTCGTGATAATCTCGAGAAAATATGAACCCCGACATCAGCCCAACACTGAATAGGCCCAAGCGGTTCTTAGCCCACTCAATTCAATCTGTCAAGCAGACCTGAACTCTCACAGCACGCTAGGCCCACACGTCTCATAGTTGTCCTTAATACCGTAATCCCTTCTTAGGCAAGTATCTCGAGGATCTGCTTCGGACGGGCAACTATAGTTGCTCTTTGCTCCCAACTAGGAAACAAACACCAGAGTATCTTTCACACAAGGAAATTCCGCTCTACAGTATGCTCTTGGATTGGGAACTATCTCCCGCGTATCTAGGAGCGCAGAGCTAATAGGAAACTTTCCTCCTATAGCACGACTCCTAATTAGAGATGGATATCCACGAAGATTTCCTCCCTAATCTACACCTACGATGGCTTGGTTAAACCTGAATTCCTTGTACTATAAATATAACATGAGGTTGGTAAGCTAAGGTACACTACAGATTCTTTATTACAACATTACACCTTCCTCAGAACCCTGTCTGACTTTAGCATCGGAGTGTCATCGGCCACCACAACGGTGGTCTGTGGCTCACATGTGCAGGTCAACACGTCAGCAGGAACCAGATCAGAGCAGGGAACAAAAAATGAATGCATCAGTTTGGCATCGTCCGTGGGGACGACATAGCTCATAACTTTACACTAAGCATTGTCATCCTAATATTCGCAAAGGCCATTTGCGGCGATACAAAGATCGTACGACAGTGCCCTGATAAAAGCTATTCAGGGTGACAGCTCGAGCTTATGGCGCCTGACTCGGCACGAACGCTCTGACACATGCGCTCGGCCATTGCAACTCGCTCTTAGCAACAACTGCGACCGACCGGTCTGACAAACAGGATAAGCCTCAAGCAGTTTTTTTCGGAAACAAGACACAACGCAAGAAACCCACAGCTAAACTATGCGCAACATGCCCATTATCGAATATGGCTACGCAACACCGACCTCGAATCGTTCGCAATACAAAGCGGTCAAGCTTTCTATCGCAGATAGACTAATCAAGCGTCCTATTGACTCAACCAGCCTAAGCATGACGACAAGGCAAAAGGAAAAACATACAATAGAGATGACAAGCACATTACTGATAAAACTGTTTTCATTAACGATCAAAACGAAAAGAGGTGCAATCACACCAAGGTCACTCCCTACTAGGAGAAGGTACATAAACATAAGAACTAAGCCAGTGGAAGATGGAGCAAGGATAACATCCACACGCGTCGCGATCTGCGTATCGAGGCCCACATTGTCTTCCTCATCCGATGATGCAAAGGCAATCAATAAATCAACATATGACATCTTCTTATACCGCCCAAGATCCCACTCTGGATGCTCCTCCTTCATCAGTGCCAACAGCTTCAGTCGGCCACGTACAACCCAGCGAAACTCACATTTGCCTTGTTCCTGAAGAAGCTCTTCCCCTTGCACATTCGCGTCAACAAGTTCGCACTTCAGTAGCTCCAACTTGTCAGTCAGCGTGTCAACCTGAGACTGCTCTATGGCCAGACTGCTCTTCACAGCACTAAGATCATGCCACCCAGTTCAAGCTGGTCCTCAGCCGTTCTCACCTCATGGGCGTAAAACTCCACGTCAGATCCCAACCGTTGCTCCTCAGCAGCCCATTCAGCTTCCTTCGAAGCACTATCTTCAGCAAAAGACTGCAGCTCAGAACACGCCTTAGCCGCAACATTCTGCGCAACCTCGACTTCTCGGCAGACCCGGCTCAACTCCTACCTGAGTTTGTCCCTTTCGAACACCGCCTCGTCAGACTACGCTCGAGGTCCTCCAGACGATGCCCCTGAGCTTTAGTGGCCACAGTTGACTAATCCAACCGTTTTTCCTCATGCTGCTTCTTAAGCCGCTCAATTTCACGGAGCGCATCAGAATACAACAACTGCATGTGAGAGAAGACACACTCACAAGGTATATACTCTCTCACGAGCCACCTCAACTTTCATTCCAGCAACGGTCGCGTGGCTCATATGAGACTTCCTTTGCAGCATGACACAGAATGTCTCCATGGTGTTTTGCTCCTCTAAGGTGAGAGAAGTGGTAGGAAACCTTCTTGCAATGGAACACAAGTAATGAGCAGTCAACTGACTATCAAGCATATCAAAATCGCGAGAAAGGGATTGAACTTACAGAGCGGCTGAACTGTCGCTCAGAACTTGAAATCATCAGACAGTTTACCGAAGCACTTCGGTGACTTCATCTTACATACAACATTGCTCTTCACCCAAGGAAAGGTCAGCAACTGGATCACCCGCGGAGTCACGCTGACACCAGCCTCCCTGACACTGAGCAGAATCATGAAGATGATCCTATATCCATTAGGCCCCAACCGAGCCGGAAGAATCCCTAAGAGATCCAAGAACTCCCAAATCACGTCCAGTATCAGGAAACACACTCCATTTTGGAGCATCCCACGATGTAAGCAGATGAAACCGGCAAAAGGTGACACGGGCGTTTGGTCTCCTGTTAGGAGATACAATGGCAAGTCCTCGAAAACCCCAAACTTCGTACAAATTTCGACAAGACTAGGCTCAGACAACAATCCTTCTTCAAAAAATTCCAAGGCCTCAGCCAAAACAACATCACCAAGAAGGTTTTCTTGAGCCATGAAGAAGACAAACGATCTTTTCAGAACAAATATCTTCGAAAGCGAACAAAGTAGAATAATTAGACTCTGCACTGTAGATGACCTAAATAGAGGATGGTTTCCTGCCTCTTTCCATCGAACCGACGCACGTGTCATTAATGCGGCGTGCAGATCAAGCAACGATTCAGGCTCAATCATCATGAGCGGCACATCCCTTCAAGAAATGACTTAGCGAACCGATGTGACGACCCACTAACTCGGGCGAGAGTAGCTGATGATAAATAAGAACGGTCACACCCCTGAGTCGTACACGTGTCGTGATAATCTCGAGAAAATGCATCAGCCCAACACTGAATAGGCCCAAGCGGTTCTAAGCCCGCTAGGCGGACCCAGACTCTCATAGCACTCTAGGCCCACACGTCTCACAGTTGTCCTCAATACCCGTAAGCCCTCTTTAGGCAAGTATCTCGAGGATCTGCTTTGGACGGACAACTACAACTGCTATTTGCTCCCAACTAGGAAGCAAACACCAGAATATCTTCCACACAGGGAAACTCCCTTCTACGAAGTGCTCTTGGATTGGGAACTATCTCCCGCGTATCTAGCAGTGCAAAGCTAACAGAGAACTTCCCTCCTATAGCACGACTCCTAATTAGAGAGGGATCTTCACCCTAATCTATGCCTACGATGGCCTGGTCAAACCATGACTCCTTGCACTATAAATAAGACATGAAGTTGGTAAACTAAGGTACACTACGAATTCCCTGCTACAACAGTACACCTTCCTCAGAGCCCTGTCTGACTTTAGCATCGGAGTGTCATCGGCCATCACAACGGTGATTCGTGGTTCACATGTGCTACTGTGTAGGTCAATAGGAACCAAATCGAAGCAGAGAGCGAAAAAACAATTCCATCGGTTTTTTTTTTTTACAAATTTGGGTGCGCTTATAATGATTCACAACTTAAGAGACTTATCAGGGTTAGTTATGAACTTGGAGGTGAGCGATTCTAGCTTTTTGGTTTTAAATGCGACATTGACTCATTCCGTTAGATTCTTTTTGTATCGCGTATGTCTTTCCATATTTGAAGTGAAAAACTTTGGATTTGTTGATGTACTCAATTTAAGCATGTTTGACTTATTATCTTGATGGATTATGACATGATTATGTTGATATTAGTTATGAGCGGAAGATTTTGGTAAGTTGGTTTATCATTAATTTATTATTTGAGTTTTGAAGAAAAAAATAAATGTGCAATGCGTGGAGTGAGATCACTACCATACTTCAATTGCTCTAGCTCCAATAGGCTTCGAGTGCGCACCAATTGATCGCATGTGTTGCACCATTCTAATTGTTCATGTCGCGCCTAGATATTTGAATATTCTATTAGTTTAGATTTTTAAAAACAGGGGTGCGACATATACTATGTAGCAGATTAGAAATATAGGTGATGATACACCAAAACGGTCCCAACTCTGTGCCGTACACGTGTCATACTGATCTTGAGGAAAGATAGACCCTAGCGTCAGTCCAACACTGATCCGACCGAAGTGGTTCTAAGTCTGCCCAATGCAGTCCGTCAAACAGACCCAAATTCTTATAGCCTGCTAGGCCTACGCGTCTCACAGCTATCCTCAATACCCGTAAGCTCTGCTAAAGGAAAATATCTCGATGATCAACTTTGGGCGGGCAAAAATAGAAGCTATTTGCTTCCAATTAGGAAATAGATTCCATAGTATATGTCACATAAGGAGACTTCTACCTATAGATTGCTCTCGAAATGGGAACTATCTTTGGCGTATCTAAAAGCACACGGCTAACATGGAAACTTCCCTCCACAGCACGACTCCTAATTAGAGAAGGATCTCCACGAAGATCTTCTTCCCTAAATTACGCCATCGATGACATGGTTGAATCAGAACTCCTACACTGTAAATAAGACATGAGGTTGGCAAGCTAAAAGACACTACAAATTTTCTGTTTACAACATTACACCTTCTCAGATCCTTGTCTGACTTTAGCATCAGAGTGTCATCGGCCACCACAATGGTGGTCCGTGACTCACGTGCGTTCCTTATGCAAGTTTGCTGGTCAAGGTGAAAACAGGGAACGAAAAATGATTGCATCAGTTTGGCGCCATCCGTGGGGATGACAAAGTTCCTAACATTTTACTAGCATCATATCTCCTCGTGAATGTCAGTACATGATGGCACTGCCACCTGGTGATTCTCGGTTGGCGGCTGACCCTGCAACTAATATGACTTTCTATCCCGCCCGAGAAGTAGAGGAAGAACAACCTGTCCCAGACGAAGAGACTCCAGTAAGCCCTCGAGGCAGGCCTAATGTCGGCCAACCGTAGGAAGAAATTATCACGATCTACCTCGATAGTCCTCTCAATAGCATGGCTATCCAGATAGGCTCCCGCTTAAGCAAAGACTTTGCAGAACAACTCACGAAGTTGCTACAACGAAACCAAAACGTCTTCACCTGGACCATGCAAGACATGGTGGGAATAAACCCGTCAATAATCACCCATCGCCTAGAGGTGGATCCCACGAGGAAGACAATACGACAGAAGAAGAGGCACGGGGCGCCCGAGAGGAGTGCTATCAGAAATGAGGAGGTGTATTGTTTACTCGATGTGAACATGATTAAGGAAGCACGATACCTAGACTGGCTGGCGAATACCGTTCTTGTAAAAAAGAAAATAGGAAATGGGTAGTGTGTGTGAACTACACAGACCTAAACAAAGCCTACCGAAAGGATAACTTTCCACTCCCCCGCATTGACTAGATCATGAACTCCACATCTGAGCACAACTTACTAAGCTTCATAGACACCTATTCAGGCTACAATCAAATATTGATGCACCCCCGGAACAAGAAAAAACCTCATTCGTAACTGAAAGGGGAATATATTGTTATAGGGTGATGTCGTTCGGCTTAAAGAACTCATGTGCTACCTACCAACGACTAGTAAACTGAATGTTTAAATAACGAATTGCTAGGAACATGGACGTCTATATCAATGATATGCTGGTCAAGAGCCTCCGCATCCCCCACCATATAGAAGACCTCATTGAAGCATTCAACTAGTTCAGGAAATACCAGATGAAGCTCAACCAACATAAATGTACATTTAGAGTTGAGTCTGGAAAATTCTTAGGTTATATAGTGAACAAGGAGGGGATCAAGGCTGACCCAAAATTGATTCAAGCCCTTCTCGACATGAAAGCCCCTGCCAACATTAGAGACGTTTAGAGCTTGACTGGGAGGGTAGCAACACTCAATAGGTTTATGTCTAAGTCATCCAACAAATGTCTTCATTTCTTCGAAATACTAAGAGGAAGCAAAGGATTCTCTTGGAACAAAAAGTGCAAACAAGCCTTTCAGAGTCTAAAAGCATACATAGGGAGTCCAGAGCTACTCTTAAAACCTGCGACAGGGGAAACACTCTACTTGTACTTGTATGTTCCCAAGCATGATGTCAGCTCAGCCCTCGTACGAGATGACCGAGAGACTCAAAGACCAGTGTATTAGACCAACAAAACCTTCGTGGAAGCAGAGACACTCTACCTGAACTTGGAAAAGTTAGTTCTGGCACTGGTCGTATCCTTTAGGAAACTGATGCCCGATTTTCAGGCCCACTCTATAACGGTTCTGACCAAGCATCTACTCCGTTCAGTACTACATAAACCTGACCTATCCGGCAAGATGGTGAAATGGTCACTGGAACTCGAACAGTTTGACATAAGCTATGCTCCAAGAACCTCCATCAAATCTCAGGCACTACCAGACTTCATTGCCGAGTTCAATAGTAGAGAAAAACTGATGATATATCACTAACCCTCAAATTCAAGAGTCCAGGCGTGGATCTTGCGCTACGACGGATCATGAAAAGCAAGCAGACCCGGGATCACACTCCATTCCCCTAGCAGCTTCACCCTAGAAAAAACAGTTAGGTTCGGCTTTCCCACTTCAAACAACAAGGCCGAATATGAAGCCCTGCTGTTCGGCCTAAAGCTAGCTTTGGGGGTCAGGATAGATCACCTAACGACATACAATGACTCAAGACTGGTAGTTAACCAGGTCAAAGAGAATTTCAACAACAATGACCCTTGTATGATAGCCTACCACGACAAGGTACTTGGTGTAATGGGTGAGTTCAAGATATGCGAGCTCATACATTGCATGTGAGATGACAACAAAAGATCTGACGCGCTAGCCAGAGAGGCCTCAGTCTTTGACGAAGTCTCAAGCAGCCTCATTGAATACCAAAAGCAATCAAGCATCGACGAAGAAGAGCCTAGAGATGTCTGCGCTACAGACGCGCAACCAAATTGGATGACTTCAATACTCGAATATGTCGCAACCGGAGCCCTACCGACCAAGAAAGTTGAATCCAGAAAACTTAATGACAAGTTATACAGGAGATCTGTGACATGGCCCTTGCTCCAATCATATCCTAGGAAGGATCCACAACGGTATATGCGAAAATCATCCGGGCAGGAGAACCCTCACCCACAAAGCTATAATTCTAGATACTATTTGCCGACCATGAAATGAGACACCAAAGATATTGTCTGCAAGTGTGACAAGTGTCAAAGGTTCACACCATACACACACATGCCTGCCCAGCCGTTTACACCGATGATTAGTCTGTGTCGCACAATGGGAAATGGACATCATCGGGCCGCTTCCAACATCAACCGGTAAAAGGTTCATTCTTGTGGCTGTCGACTACTTCACCAAGTGGGTCGAAGCTGAGCCCCTATCCAAAATAGTTCAGGTACAGATAGAAAAATTCATATGGGTCAGCATTGGCATTCCTAAAGTATTGGTCAGCGACAACGGAACTCAGTTTAAAGGTATCAAGGTTAAAACATTGTGCAAAAGTTTGAATATTAATCACCACTTCTCCTTGCCAGGGCACCCCTAAGCCAATGGCCAAGTGGAGGTTACCAACCACACAATCCCGGAGGCAATCAAAAGAAAGATTGATGTGGTCAAAGGAAAATGGGTTCCAGAGCTACCAAGAATACTTTGGGCATATCAGACAACTAAAAGAATCCCTATCGGAGAGACACCTTTCGCCCTGGCACACGGGTCAGAAGCTATGGTTCCTGTAAAACTCGAGTTGTCAACCTTCCGAACGGAAAAGTTTAGACCAGACGATAATGACAAAGCCCTGCGCGTTGGGCTAGACCTCCTCGATGAAAAGCGAGATCTAGCCTTCGCCAAGATATCCGCCTACCAACAAAGAATGACACAATACTTCAACAAGAAGGTCAAGCCACACGAATTCAAGGTGGAAGATAGGGTATTCAGGAAGACCCAGCAAAACACTAAAGAAGTTGGCGCGAGAAAGCTAAACCTAAATTGGGAAGGACCATACAGACTAACCAAGGTCAACAGGCCGGGGACGTATTGGTTGAAAGACATAGACGGCGACGGGCTTAAATGACCATGGAATGTAAAGCATAAAAAAATATTATCAATAAAATATTTGCCTTTACTAAAATTCCACTATAGTCCGTTACGACCCTCGACCATCCCGGCTATGGCCAGACTTGAATTTCAGTCCAAGGCCTAGTCCGTTGAGCGCAGACTACGACAGCCGAGGAAGTGGGAAGTGAGAGGTGCTAAAGGAAGAAAATTTCTCAAATCTTCGGATTCTTGCAAAAAGATGTGAGTAAATTTCTAATATTTATTTTTATGTATTGTTGATTTGGACATCTGTGAAATTCACGTTGATATGACATGGACATGATGTCTAATGAATCTTGGGAAGTGTTTTTATGTTTCTATATATATATATATATATATATATATATATTATATTTTTTCTTTCTTTCGTTCGGATGTTACATGTATTTTCTCCAATCGCACTCTGACATTTTTTTTCTTGTTATATCATGCTATAATCACATGGGTTATATACCATTGGTTCAGATAGATAGAAGGAAAAGGTAGAACTCTGACATGGGTTTGTGTCTGACAGTGTTGGGTTGTTACAGTTTTGTGAATAATTAATGAAGCTTTTGATAAAATCAATGAAGTGATGGGTTTGTACAGTTTTGTGAATAATCAATTGAAGTTTAATCAATGAAGCTTTTGATAAAATCAATGAAGTGATGGGTTTGTACAGTGTTGTGAATAATCAATTGAAGTTTTGAGAAAATCAATCAGGTGTTGGGTTGTAATCGTTTTTTTTAGAAAATCTATGAAGTTTTGTTGTTAAAGTTTTGTGAATAGTCACATGGGTTTCACTTTTTGACAATGTTGTTTTCATTTTTTTTAGTGTGTGTATAGATCTATATATGGGTATGGGTATGTATGTTGACAGTGTATGTTTTATATTGATTGTCACTCTAATCAATAGATGTGGTCATGATAGGTGGGTTTCAAAAGAAAATGTAGATTTCCATAAGGATAGTCAGGGTATCTTAATTTGGGGTATAGCTAGTTAATGGAACTTGTTTTCTTGTCATGCGTATGTCACTACGTTAAAAGAATGTTTGTGCTTGCGACACACTTGCTTTTCATTTTTTTTTTGAAGGAGATGGCAAAATATTTTTTTTCCATGTTGTGAATATCACTTTGGTAATGTTTTATGTATATGGTTCTTATAAGGGGAATGTGATGCTATGTAATTGATTTGGAAAAGTAATGGCTCACATAAAATACTTGGTATAAATGTTCTTTTTTCCACAACTCTAGAAAAAAAAATGTGAAAAGAAAAGAAACTTTTGTATACAGACTTGCTTGCATATCGGTGCACCGTTCCACGTGAGTTCGGTTGTACGTGTAGATTTAGGAAGAATATTTGCCAGTGATCGAACTTCGGGTGAGATGACATGACACTCGAGGTGGCACCTCACTTGGGTCATGTACGCTCCGAGTGGTTTCGATGGCAAGGGAGGCACACTTGGGTGAGGTGTGTTCGGCACATGGAGGATAGTGCAATTGTGGAAAAAGAAGCGAGATTTTTTATTTATTTTGTGTATGTTCATGATTACCTTAAAGGAAGAAACTAAATGCTTATTCAACCATTGAATGAGAACTACATGTCTTCCTAAAGGTAGAAAAATGTGTTGTGTTAATATTTCAATAATAGTCTAATATGATTATGAATTGTATAGTTGTTGCATTTATGAGGATTGATAACTCATAAATTTTATTTATTAGTAATAAATAATGCATATTTATTTATTAGGATGATAACACATTTGCCTCATTGAGGAACTACCTGTTGGTTTGGTTGGTTATTGTTTTTGTTTAGTTTGAAGTTATCACGTGTGAATTTATTGATTTTTTTTGGATTAAAATTTCTCACACCAGCTTTATTGTTTACCCAAGTGAGATTTTGCTTCTTGGGTACATTTCTTTTGGAATGTAGCCGATTAGCCTTTCAGGTTTAGAGATTTTGAGCTGCGTTACTGGAGTTCTGCTAGTGAGCTAGCCACACCAGTCATTTCTGGGTTAGAATTTTATTTGTTTCAGTAATCTAAATCATGTTTTGTTTCAGTAATCTAAATCATGTTTAGTTGTTGCTGCTATTTGTTTATGTTGTTATTGAATTTTCACGTCCTAAGTTTTGGGGGAAATGGATAATCCTACGTGGATTTTGGGATTTTCGTTTTCTTCGAAAATCGGGGCATGACAAATAAAATATTTGTTTTTACTAAAATTCCACTATAGTCTGTTACGACCCTCGACCATCCCGGCTATGGCCAGACTCGAATTTCAGTCCAAGGCCTAGCCCGTTGAGCGCGGACCACGACGATCGAGGAAGTGGTAGTCTAGTCAGAACTCACACGCCTAATGACGACATCTCGCAAATGGATCATTGCTCTCCAACAGACAATGATCGCCAAACTTACCAGGTAAGCTTAGTCAGTTTGTGACTGATGTCGATAACTTCTGGTGCCCAACGTCTAGTCTGCTGTTCACAGACCAAGATGGTAGAGGAAGTGGGAGTCTAATAAACGCTCATACACCTGATGACAACGAGTCGCCAAGGGATTATTGGTCTCTAACAAACAATGATCGCCGAACTTACAGGGTAAGCTTAGTTAGTTCGCGACTAATGATAATGCTTTCGGTGCCCAACGCCTAGTCCGTTGTGCGCGGACCATGACGATCAAGGAAGTGGGAGTCTAGTCAGTGCTCACATGCCTGATGACGATGACTCGCCAAGGGATCATTTATCTCGAACAGACAATGATCGTCAAACTTACCAGGTAAGCTTAGTCAGTTCCCGACTGATGACGACAACTTTTGGTGCCCAACGCCTAGTTCGCTGTGCGCGGACCATGACGACCGAGGAGGTGGGAGTCTAGTCAGTGCTCACACGCCTGATGACGATGACTCGCCAATGGATCATTTATCTCGAACAGACAATGATCGTCGAACTTATTAGGTAAGCTTAGTCAGTTTGAGACTGATGACGACAACTTCTGGTGCCCAACACCTAGTTTGTTGTGCGCGGACCACGACAGTCGAGGAAGTAGGAGTCTAGTCAGCGCTCACACGCCTAATGATGATGACTCGCCAAGGGATCACTCTCCAACAGACAAGGATCGTTGAACTTAACAGGTAAACTTAGTCAGTTCGCGACTGATGGCAATGGCTTCTGGTGCCCAACACCTAGTCTGCTGTGCGTGGACCACGACGGCCAAAGAAGTAGGAGTCTAGTCAATGCTCACATGCCTGATGATGATGACAAACCAAGGGATCATTACTCCCCAGCAGACAATGATCGCCAAACTTACCAAGTAAGCTTAGTCAGTTCGCGATTGATGATGATGGCTTCTAGTTCCTAACGCCTAGTCCACTGTGCGCGAACCATGACGATCGAGGAAGTAGGAGTCTAGTCAGTGCTCGTCCGCTTGATGACAACGACTCATCAAGGGAGCATTGTTCTGCAACAGATAATGATCGCCGAACTTACCAGGTTAGCTTAGTCAGTTCGTGACTGATGACAACGGCTTCAGGTGCTCAACACCTAGTCTGTCGTGCATGGATGGCAACGATCGACGAAGCCAATGTCTCCTCGACATTCCTACGCATGACAACGACAACTCGCCAAGTGATCAATGTGCGGACCAGAATGGCTCACCAATAAGCAATAATAGCAAAAAATAGTTAGTTTCGATACAACTCGACTGACAAAAATAGGCAGTCTACCGGGTAGTACAGATTCTAAAATCTACAAAGCATCTAAAGAAAACTCAACAGTACAGGACAAAACAATACTTTCATTAAAAAGTGTTTTTCTGTCCCGAAAAGGACGTTGCAACTATTTTAAGGAGAAACAGCCTCCTCAGCAGCTTGTCCTGCGGAGCCAGAACCTTCCCCTCGAAAGATGGGTCTGAAAGCAACCCTCCTATAACGGGGGAAGTCAAGGTCAACACCGGGGAACTCTTATCTGATAAGCTCTAAAGTCTCTAAGTTGCCCAGAATAACCTCTAACGAGATCGACGACCTCCGTCCCAACATGTCGAAATCAACCGCACCCACTAAGGCAACATAGTACGAACGCTCCTCCGACAGTAAGCATTTCGCCTCACGAACGCGGTGAAGCCCCTCGTCGACTTCAGACTCCAGTTGTCATCATTCGACGACCCATTCTGTCTCCGCTCGCCTCCTTTCGGCATCTTGAGCCTACAGATCAGACGACCACTTGTCCATAGTCGCATCTAAGGGCTCCAACTTCGCTCGATTCCATCCCAATTCAGCACGGGCTGACGCCAAATCCAATTTGGCCAACCTCAGTTGAGATCTCATGCCAGTGAACTCCGCCTCAGAAGCGGAAATTGAGGCCTTCACGGCCCCCAAATTCGCAGTAGTACTAGCATTCTGCAGCTGACCAATAAAGAAATCTACTCGGTAGATAGCATCCGAATAAGACATCCGCAGGTCCGTGAAGGCACTCTCCAAGGCAAGGACTTGCGAGCTTCGGGGTGCAACATAACATGATAATGCGATTCTAGGGCATGAACGTCTTCCTTGAACTCATGATGTCGTGAAACACCAATGCAAGGACCAATGTTCTCTCCCTCTAAGTCAACAAGGGGAATAACAACATCTAGTAGAAGATGACGACCCTCTGAAGTTGACGCCTAAGCAGAACACGACAGCCCGAGAGCAAAGGTCGCACGATCAGAGGACCGCCTCCTTATCGAAACAATAACATGAGACATACTCACCTCCAATTCTGCTACCCTGGTCGGGCTAGGCATAGCCAAACTTCTCTTCCTCGAATGACGACTGATGACCCCTTTAGCCGACGAACCTGGTGCAACAAGAACATGATGAGAACACCATAAAAACCCGCTACGTACAACATTGCCCCACATTATGACCACCTCGACGAACGTCAATGGGAGGTTGATGAACTCCCTCTCTATCTGTCTCTCCTCAGCGAGAGTGGGAATTGCAAACTTTCCTAGAAAAGAAAATGACATGAAACTAGCATCTTATCCAGGATCGGAAAAATAAGTCAGTAACTAAGAAACTTATGAAGGTCGAACTGGAAATATCTTGGGATTCTATAACTCCCAAACTTGAAGTACGAAGAATTCACTGAAGCCAGGAACCGATACCTCTCCCAAGGCTCAATGTCATCCGCTACTAAACACAAACAAGTACGGAAATTCAGTATGCAATGGACCCTAGCATCCAATCGAGTGGTGGTCATATGATGGCTTACCGCCGGAGTCAAACGAAAGTCGGGATCATGCGCCCTTAGGAGAATTGCAATCAGAACCTTAAACCCGCTCAAAACCATTTTAGCGGGAGGCATACAGAGAGTGAGAAAGAAACGCCAGATGTCATCCGACATTAGGAATCAAAGCCTTGACTCGAACATTCCCCGATGAAAGCTTATATACCTCTGAGGGCGGGGGTAGTTAGAGCCAAATCTCCAAACATGGGAACAATTTCCAACTCCCATAGAATACGGTTCAAGCTTCAAAGCCTAATTAGATTCTTTCCCTCGGCTTTCTCAATTACAAATATATGTTGGGAAGGAAGGTATTAAATAGGGATAGATTTTCTTAGGACTTATTTACAGATTCTACATTTCTATCCTAGCTCAATTTCCGTCGACCTGATATTTTCATTATTTTTATCTTTTAAACGATCACCTAGGAAATGAAATAACTAATTAGCCCCTGTTGAAATATTAAACCCGCTCCAAATATCCATGGGCTTAAACTGCTCATGTATTTATCCTTATTACCGTGTGAATTTACGGTGTAGTTGTATAATTCATACCCACCAATGTATATGTAATTTCACGAGTGTTTTCGTTTCCTCTTGATATATTAGATTTTCCCTCTCTAGAAGTTCGAGCTTATAGAAAATTTGACAATTAATTATGGTATCAGAACAATGGTCCTCAAAAGTCGTGGGTTCGAGTCTCATCCAACACAATCATTGAGAGAATTTCTAGTATTTTTCTCACGCTTACACTGAAGGGGAGTGTTGAAATATTAAGCTCATTCCAATCTTTTAGAGAAATGGTGATTTATCGATTAGGTTGAGATATTTCTTGGGGAAATCTTTAAACTAGATTCTCTTTAGGCCAAATAAAAGATTTAGAATGAGTGGATTCATGGTTATTTCCCATTGGTACATGCAATACTAAGCAACCGAAACATAAACGAGCGATTGTAGGTTGCCAACCAACAAGTCTTATTTGGTTTCTTTTCCAACTTTTAACTCGTGATTTGCTTTGCATGCACCAAGTCCAGGAGTCCATCAGGTTTTTATTACTGGAAAATATGCCTTATTTTTCATATTATTCGCATAATATACCTTACATATTGGTTTCTTGAGTATATAGTGTATATGCAGTCACTTCACAAACACACCATTGCTTTGGATTTGCTGTGAAAGTAGGTTTAATCTCATGATGAACATGTAGCAGACTATTTGGTTCAGTTACACCAACTGTTTATGACATCGATATTTTGACTTTGTGGCACCAACCTAAAATATGTAATATTGACTTATCACTTTTTTTTAAATCCTTTGGTGGTGAAAATTTTCTTGTGTAGAAGTTTTAATGACTCTTTTAGTGATACCAATTATCTATTAAACTAAAATTTAGTCACACCATTCCTTAAATTTCAATGTGTTCATCAACGGGGTTGACAAAACTAATATATATTATAAATAAATAAATAAACTAAAAATTTTAATCAATACAAAAATTCAAAATTTTTGCCACTATTATATCATATTCGGAAGAAAAAAAATTACATTATGAATCATTCATACAAAGTCTCCAATCGATAACAACAATAATTTTTTTCTCGTGTTAACAAAATATGGTTCTAGACCAGGAAAATTTTAAAAGTCAAATTTAAAAATAAAGTTGGGAGCATCGATCCAAATAGTCGGTACACATAACAACTCTTTTTTTTTTTTTTAAGGATTTGACTTTTTGACACCACCAAATCCCCTCTTTGACACCACCATACCCATTTTTCTGTCTAACACCACTACTTTATCTTTGACACCACCAATATAGACCCAAAATTTTCAAAAAAAAATTCCATCCTCTCACCTTTTTTTCTCATCTATTCTCAATAGAGCAACAACTGTGGTTTCACCACACCGCCCCCTTCCGTATTTTTTTCTCTCCTCCATTATCATTTATTTTCTCTCATTCCCCCTGCTTTCTATCCTCCTTTCATCTCTCACCCTAATCTCATATCTATTGGGTGAGGGAAATGGCGATTGACGGTGCGGGGCAGGGAGAGGGCGACCATGGCCGACCACACCACCCTCATCTATTTTTTTTCATTAGCCCTCGCACAGGTCTTCGTGAAGACGAGTTTCTTCATCGCGTTGGCATCTGAGAGTGGAAAACCCGTCCCTGTAGAGTCCTTCACAAAGGCGAACGAGAAAAAATAGAGGAGGGGAGGGGTGGAGTGTTGCAGCCGACAGGCGTGGTGGTTGTTGTTTCGTCATTGTTGTTCCTGAGAATAGATGAGAAAAAAAGGAAAAAAAAAGAGAATGTGAGGAACAAAGGAGATGGGGAAGCGAGGATGGGAAGAAGAAGAAGAAAGGATAAAAAGAAGGGGATAAGAAAATAAGAGGGGATGAGGGAAATAAGGCGGGAGGTAGGGATGGGCGATGTGATGGTGTTGTTATTTCTGCAGAGAAGAAAGAGTGGTTGTGTGCATAAGCAGATTAAAAAAAAATGGGTGGTGGTGTGCAAAAGTGGATTTTGGTGGTGTAAAAAAGTCATCACCTTTTTTAATTAATTTTCAATTCACTTAAAAGTTCAATGAAGTAAAAGAATCAAATATGTGACTATTAGAGTTTTGTTATGAAGACTAGTGTATCAGTCGTGTCGCCATACATTTTCTACACGTCTTTCCTTCACAAAACAAATAGGAAATTGTAGATATCACGAGTACAGTGTCATGCCTTCGGCACGCCTCATCCTTGGGTTGTGCTTTCTGTTTTCCCCAAATAGATCACTAAATTACCAATTATAAAAAATAAAAGATGAAAGTTAGTATTATTAATTAACTTTTTAGCAATCATTATTAATTAATTTTTTAGCCATCGTTATTAATTAAATTTTTAGCAATCGATTTCTCAATATCAGGGTGATGAATAGTGTGAATCTGGGTACAATGAGTATCAATAATTGTCCATTTCTTCTTCTTTTTTTATCCTCTTGGTGAACCAGACACATTTTTTAGAGATAAATTAGGGGGTGTTAGGGTTTTGAAATAGCCATTGGTAAATGGTAGTTTAGTCCGACTGAGAGACAGACAAAACAAGGAAGAAAAAATGAGTATAAATGATAATAAATAATTTATTTATTAATTGAAATGTGATGATAGAAATTGTGGGTGCAAGTATTTCTCCAATCTAATATGCTCAGCCCAAGCCTAATCTGTGTGTCTGATGGAGATTTTTATTAACCTAAATTAATAAGTTAATCAACCTTATTTGTAATACCGCAAGTGCACGGCTGTCTAACTGGTAGACAATGGCAAATACGAGTCGATCCCACGAGGATTGACGAGACATTCAAATTCTAAGACTTGTTTGAACTAATTTAGAGTTGGGGGTTACAGCAGATGAAAATTAATAAATTAAGAAAATGAAATTGACAACTAAAATTAAACTAATAAGATGATAGAGAGGGGACCGAGACATCGAATCCACCACAGGTTCTTCGAAATTCGTGAATCTAAATTATTGTTTTCAATAATTAACATGACTAATTAACCTAAAAACTAATCTAAGTTCGCAATTGATTTCAGCAAATGTATAAACCCCTAGCATTGCGTGTCTTCTTACGACACACACAATCACAAGTTTATTTTAACTAATTCTAAACCCCTAGCATTGCACGTCTTCTTACGGCACACACAATCACATATTCAGATTAATTGATTAAAACAAGCTTTGAATTTCAATAAAGGGTTCTTCTAACTACCAACTAGTCTAGATAATTAATCCGGATATAATCGGTGAAAACAAATTATTGAAACTCATAAATCAACTGTGTTTAACGTTCAAGTATATAGAAAACAATAAATTCAAATACAACAAACTCTAGGAAACCCTGTGGTTTCATCTTCGCCTCGGCATGGGGTCTAGAAGATCATGGTGGTGGTGGTCACATCATCAATGGAGGTGGAATTCATCTCTGCACGAACACGAATCCCGAGAAAAGGCTGCTAGTGGGATGTGGTGGCTCTTACAGGATCTCAGGGTGCCAATAGTGGAACTATTTAAAAACAGTTGTTTCCCGCCAAAAATCGCGTGTTCCTCTGGTCTTTGTCTCCAACGAGTCGCACTCCTCGTGCTGCTTCGTCTTCGTTCCTCGCGAGCTCTTTCTTCCTCCGAACGGCTCCGGTACCTACAAAAGAGAGAGAGAGATGCGAAAGAGAACAAAAAAAGGGAGAAAAACAAGGGTGGTGCTCCCTGTTTCTGCTCATGTAGCGGTGGTGATGCATGGTCTGGTTGTGATGAAGGAGCAGAAATAAAGAGGTGGAGGAGGAAGAGACCGTGGAATAGAGAGGAACAGAGATGATGGTGGTGTGTGTCGGTTGTTAGTCGGCTGCAAGAGAGGAAAACAGGGGCGTCCTCCCTGTTTCTTCTCTATTTTGTGCGCGAGGTGGTGATGGTGGGGGCGTTTGATGGTGGTGCTCGGTGGTGTTGATGCTGGACGGTGGCGAGGTAAAGAGAAAGACACAAAAACAGGGGAAGAAGAGAGGAACAGAGGGTCGTGGGCGGTGTTGTTACAGTGGTTTGCGACAGGAACAAGGGCGGTGGTTGTGTTGACGCAGGAGTTGATGATGTCTACGATGGACAGGGTGTGTCTCCCTAGCGAGCGAGGAAGAGTGGGTGAGGGAGGAAAGCGAGGTGACGGCTGATGGTGGAGGACGAAGAGGAGGTGGTGATGGCGGGATGATCTAACTGTCAGTTATCCTATCAAGAGAGGATTGCCGGCAGGATGGATTGGCATGGTGGCTGGAAAAGATAGTAGGAAAACACACGTAAGAAAAGAAAGAGAGCAAGAGAAGAAAAGAAAAAAAAACCTAAATAGGGCTCTCTTATTTCCTTGTTAGGCTGGGCTTGTGTTTCTAGGTTAGCCTTTTGGGCTTGGGCTTAGACTCAGGTTTATTTGGGTTAGGTTTAGATATGTGACCCTCTACTTTGTACCACCGCTAGAATCAACCAATTGATTATTCCTTAAATTGTCGCCTTAATGCGATTTCATTGTTCACGCTCAAATTCCTACAAAGACATGAAAATGAAATAATAAAACTAAAATATAATAATCAAAACACTAACATATATAAATTAAGGGTTATATTATGTAATAATTACGTAAATATCAAATACTCCCAAACCTATATTTTGCTAGCCCTCGAGCAAAACAATAAAAATAAAATTCTAACTCACTTTCGTAGGAATCATCGGTTGCACTTACCTTAACTGTGCAGCAAGGCTTTAAACCGCTAGATTATCTCTAGTTGACGAGTTATAGTCTTGTGAGGGTTTCCAGAAATGTCACCCACAAATATTATAACTCAATAAATTTCCAAAACATGGTAACTTGATCACTCTATCTGTTATCCTCAGAGTAATCATCTAATTGCCAAATTTTTCAGAAAACAACTAACAATGTCAGAATAATATATCAAAGCGTCTAACAACAATTTAATAGTATTCAAAGGTTAAATAAATTTCATCAATTATTCTCAACTCGACGTGTGTATGTATGGCCTTATCAACACAATTTTCTTTTTTCTCAGTAAATATACGACTAGATAACAATTGAATAGTGTGCTTCGACTACAAATCTCTCTAGTCACTCAGAAATGAATCACTCAGAAAGGAATCACTCAGAGATTGGTTAGTTATCACTCAGTTTATATGTGAGAAAGAGAATAATTTATGGAAACAGAAAAATCTCACATATAATAATCATGAAAAATACACTTTTAAAAGAATGAAATGAATATGATCTCATGGACAGGAATATCAATTACTTTGAGGATGTTGAATCATACACCATAATTCTTGTCTATTTAATCTCCACATCTATGAACCAAACTTTTACTTAAGATCAATTAGGTCTTTATTAGGTTGTAATGAGGCTAAGATTTTGGCTAACAATAATGGAAAAGGGTAAGATAAAGTTCTCTGAGAATGGATACACCCTTTAATAAGCATGTTGGGCTCTGAAGAATAAACCAATGTTGTACACCATTAATTTTTCTTCCTTCGAAATTGTTCTTCATATTTTTCTTCGAAACATCATTTTTTTTTGTTTTATAAAATCAACAACATGTTTTCCCCTTCTGCACAGTGAAAGATTTCAGTCTCAAGGATTCATGGAATATTTAGTTTCAACTCTTTTTTTCCCTTCCAAAAATATATCAACCATACACATTCTCAGAGACATTGGGTAAGGATAAAAATAGTATGGGATATTACTCCCTAACTGGAGTAGGTACAGGGGATGGGGTTAGCAAAGAAAAAGTCTATTTAAAGGCTCCAAGGGCTGCAAACGGATATTTATCATTAGGTAGGCTAAAAGGCTAAATAACGGTTCAAAGAAAAAAAAATGTCTATATCACTTCTTAAGCTCTAGTCGGTATTATGACATCTCAACTAAATAAATCAAGAAGTTCTAGTGTAATAATTCAATTTTTAACGTCATTCTCAAAGCAATCAATAAAAGAAACAAGAATAATGAGATCATCAATGAGATAATGCAGATTCAAGAAAAGTCAGAGTTTATTTAATAACCCTCAAGAAAAATAGAACGTCTCGAAACTCAATAGGGTTAAGTCTCCACTATTATCCTAAGGTTTTCTAATTAATATCTTACTGATTAACTTCAAGTTATATGCTAACTCGGCTTACAGTGCAAGAGTGGTCGAGTCGAAAAATATCATGAAATATATTTAACTTAAAGATAATATCAAACAATATGTTTTCCTATTGATATATTAAAGTGACAAGTGTAAGCATGCATTCCTAAATTTTTCAAGCATACTTGAAAGCACATCCTCTTCATTGGAAAGAAACTTAGATTTTGAATGCATTTTCAAAGTGAAAATTTTTCACACAATCATAATTAACTATGTATTCAATGGAGATTGAGTAGAATACAACAGTAAATTGTGAAATAAATTTTAGTTCAAAATTTTTGAAAAATGCAGAAAAACTCATAAACCTCGCCCCCAAACCTAAACTAAACATTGTCCTCAATGTATAAAATGATGATTATGACAAATGCAGGAAAAAGAGAAGATAAGAGTTAGAGTAATATTACCATGGGAAGTTTTTACCAATTTCGATGAAATCGTCAACCAATGAGCGCTCAACAACATAAGAACTGTGGACTCATTAAAATAAATTGATAAAAACAATACAAGACACAAAAAGATATACAAATTAAATAATGAAAAAAATTACATGTATCAGTTGTAAGTCAAAATTGTTACGGAGCTAACGAGTATGAGTGAAATGCAACTAGAAATAACTCAAAAATCCATCCAGACTAACCATAATGACACAACTGAAGCTAGGCTGTCTCCTAGGAGCGCTTGGTTTAACGTCGTCAGCCCGACTTATATTCTTCCTCACAAATGATCTTCCATAAAGTGAAGAGGAAGAGCATAGTAAACACTCTCCTCAAAAAGGGGCAATGAATCATATAGCAACAACCTAAAAAGTTGAGGATCTGTTCAACATATAGTAGCACCTACATGCAGCACAACAAAAACTAACACATCCCTAAAATGACGAAGACGCCATGCAAAATCATAGAGAAAATGCATATGAACCCACGGTCGTAAAAAGTCATAGGGATCTGGAGCAGAAAATCGTCACAAACATGGATATCCAGCAAATGACTCTTTTCTACTCCTAAAAAAATACATCCTATGTCTGGTGTCAAATCCGAAGATTGAATGTGTTGCACAATAGGATGGTCAAAATTAAAATCATCCCTTAAAACAAAGGGATCCAGATAGGTAGCGTCAATCACTATTAAAAGGATGAAAAACAGTATGTCTATAGATATATCAGGTGGTACAGACTCATCATAACAAAATAAATTGCACAAAGATGATGAACTAGACAGCTCAACAACACCCCAAACTT
The DNA here is from genome assembly GCA_003290165.1 of Berberis thunbergii. NCBI lineage: Eukaryota > Viridiplantae > Streptophyta > Magnoliopsida > Ranunculales > Berberidaceae > Berberis > Berberis thunbergii. The sequence goes on from QNQO01000649.1 coordinate 429,839, forward strand.
AAAATCAACACTATTGATGCTGGCTTAATCGGCCTAAATAAACATGCTAATTTGACCCACTTGTAATAACCGCAAGTGCACGGTGTCTAACTGGTAGACAACGGCAAGTACGGGTCGATCCCACGAGGAAAGTGGATGCAATTAAATTTTAGAAATTATCTAAACTAATTTACAGAAAAATGGGGTAACAATATTTTTAAAACTAAACTAAAAATAAATTAAAAATAAGAAAAATAAAAGAAAAAGGATGGATGAAATAGATTTTGTGGGGCTTGGACTCACCAATGAGTTAGCATAAATATTTAAATCTAAATTACTGAAATTATAAACGAGAAGCTTTAGGGATGATGATCCCTTCCTTACACCGAAGATGTGATCATTAAAATTCAATTCCAATCATATTAGGTTTCTGTCAAACATTAACAATTTATCTCAAGCAAATACACTTTTACCAAACATTAAGTATATTTTTAAGGCACACTTAATCAAAGTCTAAGCTTAATACTTTTAAGCACATGCTTTGAATATTGATAAAATGTGAATCTAACTACCAAACATATCAATTTTTTAATCGAACATGAAAAGTGAAAGCAATTTATCAATTTTCAGAAATAAATTGTTTATCAATTAAGCATTAAGTCAGTAAAATAAATTATACAACCCTTTTGGTTTGTCGTCGCCTCGGTGTGGTGGTACTCAGCAGATCAGCAGGTGGTATTCATCTCTGCACGAACACAAATCCCAAGAAATTGTTGCAAGTGTATTGTGGTTGCTCGGAGAGAAGCTCGGATGCCAATAACGCCATCATCAGCGGGTCGGGGTGCTTTTATGCGCTATTGGGTGCCAGTAGCGCTCCTTTCTTTTCTTCTTCGATTTGAACAGGGAGATGGCGGGAATGGCGCCACTGAAGCAGGATCCCGCGAGAGAGAGAGATAGATCATCGGAGGATCCTGTGATGCTCTAGAGAACTCGATCGAGATTTGAGGATGGAGGAGATCCTCCGGTTCTGATTTGCGGCGTTGTGACTGCCCCGCGAGAGAGAGAGATCAGCAGGATGGCGTTGATGCAGGCCTGTTGGACGTGCTGGCCTATCACGGTGGTTGTGTGCCGCTGACGCGCCGCTCTGTGGTGGTTGCGGTTCTGAAGAGGAAGAACAGGCAGAGAGAGAGAGATGGGAAAGAGGACAAGAACGGGTGACTGAAACAGGGCACTCCTGTCGCAGTGGTTGCGTTACACTGCTTGTGATGGTGAGAATAGGGGATGAGGAGATGGAGTGGTGTGCGTGGTTGTGATGGTGGTGCTCGGTGGTTATGGAGTTGACAGGGACAGTGGCTGAGTGAAGATTTTATATGAAACAGGGTTGTCACGCCCCTATTTCGTGATGATGGTAATGGCGGCTGTGCTGTCCGGAGGTGGTGATGGTGAGAGGTGCTGATGGTGATTAGAATCACTGTGTGAGGAAGAGGTTTTGATTTTTTGTAATGTTTTCTTTTCCCTTCTCTTCCTCCCCTTTTCTCACCATTTTCTCTTGTATTTATAGAGAATGATAAAAATGAATAGAGATGAGATAAATGGATGATTCATGGAGTGAATCAAGGGATAATTGGGAGAATATTCTTTGGGTTGGATTGGGCTTGGCATTGGATTTGGGTTTATGAGTTAGGTTTTGGGTTTAAGGGTTTGATTTTGGGCTTAGGCTATTCTCACATCCACTTTCTCTGAAGTCACCATCTGGGATTGTTCAATTCATTTTTCTTCGATTTCTTCATTATTGCTTCAAATTCTACAAAAACACAAAAATTCAATAATTAATCTAAAATAAGATAAAAACAAGGATTAACAAAAATATAATAAGATGTAATAATGTTATAATTATGTGATTATCAAATACCCCAAACCTATATTTTGCTAGTCCTCGAGCAAAAGAAAGAAAAGAAAATCGAAAAGAAAATCCTAACTCACTTTCGCAGGCATCATCGATTGCACTTACCTTTGAAAATGCGCAACAAGGCTTTGAATCCCTAGATTACCTCTAGGGGATGAGTTATAGTCTCGTGAGGGTTTCCAGAAAATGTTACCCACAAACATTACTGACTCAACAAAACTTGGTCAAATAGTGTTTATTTTAAAACTTCAAGATATGTAAGAAACCAACAGTGTCATTTTAGTGTATCAACAAATCTCCAAATAATTTAATATTTTCCAAAGGTTAAAAAAATTCACAATCATCCTCAACTCAATGTGTGTGTGTGTGGATAGCACTATCAACATAACTTTTCATTTCAGAGTAAAACAATGACTAAATCTCCTGTAAAAAGTTTGTTTTGACTTCAAACCTCTCATGTCACTCACAATAAAACACTCAGAGATTTGGTATTTCACTCAGTTTATATGTGAGGAAAGAGTAAATAATGGAAAACAATCATCTCACATATAATATTATGAAGAATGGACTTTTCAAGAATGGAATGAACATGATCTCATGGACAGGAATATCAATTACTTTTGGGAATGTTGAATCAAACACCATAGGTCTTGGTTATTAAATCTTCACATCTACAGAACCAACCGTTACCTAAGATCAAATAGGACTTTGTTGAGTTGTAACGGGGCTTGGGTAATGGTTAGTAATGTCAAATGATTCTAACAAAAATTTCTAGGAATGTATACACCCATTCAACGAACAATTATGGCTGTCAAGAATAAACCAATGTTGTGCATCATTAATTTTTTCTTCATTCTCACATCTTTATCCTCATTGAAGAAATTTTTTTTTTCACATTGAGGATTTATGAAATATCTCATATTTTGCTCTTTAATGTTCTTTTTACACCAAGTATATTCATCCATACACATTCCCAGAAAAGTTTGGTAGAGGTTAATGGGTTAACAAATAAAAATTATTCTAAGGCTCAAAAGGATACAAAAAGGTTAATGTTATGGGTAAGTTAAAAGGCTAGTTAATGGTCTAAAGAAAAAAAAATGCCTAAATCATTTCCTAAGTTTGGGTCAGTATTATGACATCTTAATTAAATAAGCAAAAAAGTTATAGTGTAATAATTCAATTTTGATGTCATTCCCAAAGCAATTGATCAGAAAAATGAGAATAATGAAATCATCAACGAGATAATACGGACTCAAGAAAAATCAGAGTTTATGTATAGCCCTCGAAAAAATAGAAAGGTTCAAAACTTTCAGAGTTAAGTCTCCACTATTATTCTAAGGTTTTCTAGTGCATATTTCACTCATCAACTTCAAGTTATGCTAACATGGCTCATGGTGCAAAGATAATCGAGTTTAAAAATCTTATGAACTAGATCTAACTTAAGAATCATACTAAACTTTCAGTCTTTATCAATATACCAATATGTCAAGTTGACTTGCATTTCCTTGAACATTTAAAATCTATTTTCATAATCGCAAAAGACCAAGTTTTCTTGACAAAAAAACATTGTTTTTTTATTTTTTTTATTATTTTTTTAAGAACAAGAAAAGAAAACACTACGAAAAATTCACCGACTCATGAACCCTACCCCCAAACCTAATCCAAACATTGTCCTCAATATTTAACAAAATAATTTTGACAAATGAATGAAATAAGTACATGAGAGGATGTTAGAACAGTATTACCGCGGTGAAGATTTTACTAATTTCCATAAGTAATCCACCGATGAGAGCTCAGAGACAAAAGAATTGTGGATTAGTTAATAGAAATAGATAAAATACACACTCAACATGCATTCTTTACAACAAAAGTTGGGCTGCCTCCCAGTAGCGCTTGGTTTAACGTCATCAGCCCGGCAAATATTCTTCCTAAAAAATGGTGTATCGAAAAGTGGAAAGGAAGAAGATGACAACACTTAGTCCATGGTCGTATATCAACAACCTGAACAGTTGAGGATCAGTCTACCCAAATATAGCAATCACATGGGGCACCAAATACACTAGGACATCCCAAAACTGACCAGTCGTCATACACAACAGAGGATTCTTGCGTGCTCCAAAAGTGAACATCCTAGGTCTGGTTCCAAATCAGAAGATTGAATAATTTTTACAACAGGATGGTGAAAACTGAAATCCTCACTACAGAACAAGGGATCGGTGAAAGTAGCCTCAGTAAATGGGAATGTGATGCAAGTAGATAAGACGATGGATATATCAGGTTGTATAGGCTCATCACATGAATCACACAAAGATGTTGGGCTGGATAGCTTAACAACACCCCCAACCCTAGAGTTGACACTGCTTATGGATTGCACTATTTTACTAGATATATCTTCCGACTTCTTTGGGACAACCTGTTTTGAATTCAATATAGATGAAATAATAACAGGCAAAGTATCATCAGTACTTGAAAACGCATACCTGAGGGTGTCAGGTAATTGTTTAAGGTCAAGCTCAGGTAGCTCAACTGATGGGACTAGTTTTGACTCACTGAGTGGAAGAGGCTTCACTTTAGACTTCTATTTATAAATAGGATCCACAATGGGGGCTGAGTCAAGTAAATCATTGACTTCCCTAATGGAATCATCAACATCAAAGTCTAAACTAAAATGAGTCAAACAAGCCTCCAAATGGTCATGTGTATCATGAAAACAGTCAAGTGAAGACTCTAAAGAATGTTCACAGTTTGATTCTATGCATGAGTCGCTAGGAAGGCATGTGTCTAATGAGTCAACATGGGAAGGAGATGTCTGTAGTGTCTCAGAATCTGAGGCTTTATCGGCCTTCTTATGAGACGAGGATGCAACCTGTGTAAAATTGGGTGAGCATATAATAACATTTATGTCAGGCATTCCTACCTGATTGTCAACTAGTTTTCCATTCCTAAGGGTAGTAATGGATTGGACATCTTCACTATCCGGCTCAGATGTGCCACTAATTTCAAATTGACCATTTGGGTTGGAAATAGGTTGGCTAGGGACTTCCTCTGACTCTATCTCAAGACGTGACTCAGCTATCTGACTCAAAGTCATCTCAAGTATCTTGATAGCTTGAGCATTTTGTTGAGAATTAGCTATCGATTATGTAATGTCCTGAGAAGTTTTCTCAAACATATCTCCAGTTCGCAGCATAAAACGAGTTAAGACGTCCTCTAAACTAGATGTGTTAGAAGGAGGAACAACTCGATTAGGTTGAGGCTCACTAGCAGGAATGGAAACTTGAGGAGTCGGGAGAGTGACAATAGGACCTCCATGGTACTGACCATGGGTCCATGAGAAGTCAGGATAATATGCTGAACCTGAGTTGTAATAATCTGAATATGGATCATAATCAGGTTGTCGCATGACATTAAATGCATTGACTTGCTCAGGAAACCAAGATGGATAATCATTGAGGTTCATTTTTTTTTTAAATCACTAACTCTAAAAATATACACAGACTCACACGCAATCAACAACCAATAAATGCACAGGAAACATGCCTCCCTAAGCAATCAACATTTTTGAAATCAATTAATTTTTTATCTTTGGGGGACAATTATTTCTTATGTAATCTTTATGACAGAGCAATGGGTGCTACAAGTTGATCCTAAGAGTGTACACTTTACACCGCAAAGTTCAAAATCAGTAGGCTAGAGTTTTGTTTCAAAGAAACTGGATCATCACACAAGGGAAGGAGGTCACAATGGTCCAATTAAGTACTTCCTTATGCTACCGCTCTGTAAGCCAATAGACGTGAGAACGATGTGATGTTAAATGTACACTTGAGGTTTGTGTTCCTAACCCAAAACTGTTAGTTACACCAATCCTTATTGTGGATCGTATCTTACTTATGACTCGGCGTATTGGGTAAATTACCCTTGTGGCAGTGGCCTCTCGGAGTTCATTGAATGATTAACCCATCGTCACTTTTAGCATTGGTCAACACAAAATTATTGGATTCACATTGGTCTTGGTTGTCCTATGAACACTATACCTAAAAGATGGCTCTATCTAACTTGCTAATTGATTTTAATTATGTTTGGCTATTGGTTGCACACAGCTGGAGTGATGAGGTGGAGATATCAAGTCCCATCAGTTTCTATTTAGAAGCTGGGTCTGCTTATTATGATTTACTAAAGTTTAGCATCCACAATTACAGAAATTAAACAACCAATCACACAATTTCAAACAATTATACAAAGCACCTGGGTCGCTAATACATTGCGTGCGATAGATACAGTGTGTGTATTCCGTTCTGCACAAAAAGTTAGCACAATAAGAAAAATGTTCGACTTCTTTTTATCCGTTTCAATCAGCACAAAAGCATATGCAATCAAATTACTGGTCTTGGTCTTAGAAGTCGGATTTCTAAATCATAAAAAAATTTATTGGGTAACAACTAAAATTGTTTCCCTATAATTTCTTTTGACTTAGAAAATTTTGAGTTTTTTTTTGTGATTAAACAAAATGAAAAACAGTAGAGTTCTAAAAAATTATTACACCACACACTCGTAAAACGAGGTGAAAAAATTAAAACTCTCCTCACAAAATAAAAATATAAATATAAATATAAATATAAAAAATAAAAATTTGCTTGATGTTTTGCAGGATCGTCCAATTTTCTCGAGAAGTGTGTATTCTGCAAAATCAAACAAATAAAACGAAATGAGTGTAAAAAAAACTTAGCAAAAAAAAAAATATTTTTTTAATTATTGAAAATCAATCTTAAATTCAATTACACCACTACCTTCCTTTGCAACAGCGCCAAAAACTTGATGCGGGCTTAACTGACCTAAATAAACAGGCTAATTTGACCCACTTGTAATAACCGCAAGTGCACGGTGTCTAACTGGTAGACAACAACAAGTATGCGTTGATCCCACGAGGAAACTGGATGCAATTGAATTTTAGAAATTATCTAAACTAATTTACAGAAAAATGAGGTTACAATATTTTTAAAACTAAACTAAAAATAAGAAAAATAAGATAAAAAGATGGATAAGATGGATTTTGTGTGGTTTGGACTCACCAATGATTTAGCAAAAATATTTAAATCTAAATTACTGAAATTATAAACGAGAAGCTTTGGGAATGATGATCTCTTCCTTACACCGAAGATGTGATCATTAAAATCCAATTCCAATCATGTTAGGTTTCTGTCAAACATTAACAATCTATCTCAAGCAAATACACTCTTACCAAGTATTAAGTGTCTTTTTAAGGCACACTTAATCAAAGTCTAAACTTAATACTTTTTAGCACATGCTTTGAATATTGATAAAATGTGAATCTAACTACCAAACATATCAATTTTTTAATCGAACATGAAAGGTGAAAGCAATTTATCAATTTTCAGAAATAAATTATTTATCAATTAAGCATTAAGTCAGTAAAATAATTTAAAATAAATTATACAACCCATTTGGTTTGTCGCCGTTTCGGTGTGGTGGTACTCAACAGATCAGCAGGTGGTATTCATCTATGCACGAACACAAATCCCGAGAAATTGTTGCAAGTGTATTGTGGCTGCTCAGATAGAAGCTCAAGGTGCCAATAACGTCATCACCACCGGGCCGAGGTGTTCTTATGCGCTACTGGGTGCCAATAACACCCCTTTCTTTTCTTTTTCGATTTGAACAGGGAGATGGCGGGAATGGCGCCACTGAAGTAGGAGCTCGCGAGAGAGAGAGAAATCACCGGAGGATCCTGTGATTCTCTGGAGGACTCGACCGAGATTTGAGGATGGAGGAGATCCTCCGGTTCTAATATGCGGCGTTGTGACTGCCTCGCGAGAGAGAGAGATATCAGCAGGATGGCGTTGATGCAGGCATGTTGACGTGCTGGCCTGCGGCGGTGGTTGTGCTCCGCTGACGCGCCGCTCTGTGGTGGTTGCGTTGCTGAAGAGGAAGAACATGCAGAGAGAAAGATGGGAGAGAGGACGAGAACGGGTGACTAAAACAGAGAAGCGCTGCCCTGTTTCTGCTCCTGTCGCAGTGGTTGCGTTACACTGCTTGTGATGGTGAGAACAGGGGATGAGGAGATGGAGTGGTGTGCGTGGTTGTGATGGTGGTGCTCGGTGGTTATGGAGTTGACAGGGATGGTGGCAGAGTGAATATTTGATATGAAACAGGGTTGTCACGCCCCTTTTTCGTGGTGGTAGCGGTGCTCGGATGATGGTGGTGGCAGCTGTGCTGTTCGGAGGTGGTGGTGATGAGAATCACTGTGTGGGGAAGATGTTTTGATTTTCTGTAATGTTTTTTTTTTTTCTCTTCTCTTCCTCCCATTTTCTCTTGTATTTATAGAGAATGATCAAAATGAATAGAGATGAGATAAATGGATGATTCATGGAGTGAATCAAGGTAAAATCAAGGGATAATTGGGATAATATTCTTTAGGTTGGATTTGGCTTAACATTGGGTTTGGGTTTATGAGCTAAGTTTTGGGTTTAAGGGTTTGGTTTTGGACTTAGGCTATTCTCACCTCAACTTTCTCTGAAGTCATCATCTGGGATTGTTCAATTCATTTTTCTTCGATTTCTTCATTATTGCTCCAAATTCTACAAAACACAAAATTCAATAATTAATCGAAAATAAGATAAAAACAATGATTAGCAAAAATATATAAGAGGTAATAATGTTATAATTATGTGATTATCAACTATCTATGAGATATATTCTCTCCAAAGAATATTGATGATCAAACTTCATGTAAATGTCACTAGGAGGACATATGTCAAATGGGTCATCATGAGCAGACGGAAAAGGGAATGGGTCAGAAAGCCCAATAGTATCAGCATAAGGGTTCAGTTTTGACTCACTCAGTGGAAGAAATTCCACTTTAGGTTTCCATGTGTAACCCGGATCCATAATAGGGATTGAATCAAGCAAAAGATTCACTTCCCTAATGGAATCATCAATATCGAAGTCTAAATCAAAGTGAGTCAAACATGCTGCTAAGGGATCATCTGATACAGACTGCAATAAGGATTTATCCACCAAAATCTCAATCATATCAACTTCACAAACATCCTCTGACTCGGGAGGTTGTTGACTAACATTAAAAACGTTGAGTTCAACGGTCATGTTGTCAAATGATAATTTCATTCTTGTAGTTAATAATGGCATTGGATGTGGTAAAAAATGGTCGATCCAAAATGACTGGAATGTGACTAGAGGGATTGTGAAGAAGTTGTATATCAAGAACTATAAAATCCACAGGGTAATAGAAATTTTCAACCTTGATAATCACATCCTCTATAACACCATGGGGGATTCTGATATACTGCTCTGCCAATTGCAGTGTTACCAGGGGCGGATCTAGGATTGCAGATAAAGGGGGGCAAAAAAACTATAGATAATTTACTTTCTAAAATAAATAGATAAATATGATTAAAATCGAGTTTTAATCATATTTATTCTTTTAAAGTATCTATCCATGACTCGTCGCACAAGTGCTCAAATATTTAACTACACAAATACAACAACACAATCCCAATATTCATATTAATAAATGCTATCCTAGATTATCAAATTTGTAATGTAAATCAATAATTAATACATGAAAGAGAAGAAACCTTACCAAATATTAAGAACTTGAGATAATGGCATTTTCAGCAGATGAAATTAAATACTCACTTAAGCTTTAAGGATCAAATACCCACTTTGTCAAAGCCTAAACAAATAAACAAATTAAATTAAATTAAAAATCAAATATGAAATATTTCTGTATAAAGATAAGATAATAAATTAGATGCTTAAACAAATATGAAATACCTCATTAAAGCTTTAACAAATATGAAATAGAAAAAAAGAATTTACCCTTTATTTGATTGATTAAAACAATATTTTGAATAATTTTAAAAATAACCATCCTTTCATAATTTCATTCATCTTTATCTCATTTCTCTGTTTTTATCAAACCCTTTTTCATTCATCAGAATCTCATTTCTCTGTTTTTATCAAACCCACCTCAAGCCTCATTTCTCTTTTTTATCAAACCAAACCCACAGCCACACTCAAGCGGTCAAGCCGCCCTCACTTCACACTTTTTCCTCTCGCTCAAACGCAGTATTCTTCACCCCACTCAAACAAAAAGCTCAAGACTCTTCATCATCACACTTCACTCGAAAGCTCAAGCTAATTGTTCTTCATCTCACTCAAGCTCACTCTTCTTCATCAGAGAGATCAAGAGATCGAGGAGATCAAGAAATCGGAAGAGTGTGTCTGATGAAGAGAAAATCGGGAGATGGAAGTGTTTGCTTTCTTCTTCATCAGTTCATCAGACTCAGTGAGATAAATCAGACTCAGTGAGAGACTCAGTGGGATCGAAGAGGTTGCTTTCTTCTTCATCAGACTCAGAGAGATCAAGAGATCAGACTCAGAGTCAGAGAGATCAAGAGATCAGACTCGGAGAGATCAAGGACTTTGCCTTCTTCTTCATCAGACTCAGTGAGATCCCTCTTTGATCTCTCTGAGATCGATCCCTCTTTGATGTCTCTGAGATCGATCTCGCTCTGATCCCTCTTTGAAGATCGATCTCGCTCTGATCTCTCGCTCAGATCCCTCTTTGAAGATTGATCTCGCTCTGATCTCTCGCTCAGATCCCTCTTTGATGATCGATCTCGCTCAGATCCCTCTTTGATGATCGATCTCGCTCTGATCTCTCGCTCAGATCGCTCTGATCTATCGCTCAGATCTCTATGAACTCGCTCAGATCTCTCTGATCTGGCTCACATCTCTCTGAGATCCTGCTATGATCTCTCGGATCTTTCTCTGATCTCCTTGTTTCAATTTTGGATCGCCAAAGAGGGAGACAGATACCAAGGTAGGAAAAGATGTTAAAGCTTAAGATTATTTTGTTGTTGTCCTGTTGATTTATTTAGAATCCATAATCAAACAAACTCACCTTGTTTGCAGGGATGGAGAAGAAGTTATTGTTGAGGATCGAAGGCGTGGAGGCGGAGATAAGAGGCGGCGAATCAATTTTTTTCGTTCAATTGTGATACGAGATTTGTTAATGTAATTCTTAGTTTTATAAGAGGGGCAAGATGGAATTTTTAAGGGGGGCAAAAGATGAAATTGTATATGCTCTGATAGAGTTTTTTCAAAACCTAAGGGGGTCAATTGACCCCCTTACCCAAGCTGTAGATCCGCCCCTGAGTGTTACTCTAGTCGATTTTAACCCACCGAGACCTAATTACTCATAAACAGAATATGACAATAAATTAACACTCACCCCTAAATTCAATAATGTGCTTCTTTTATTTTTCAATTAAAAGTGTAAATTTATTAATAACGAATTCAATATGAAAGGACAGTTTTTATGGATGCTGTAATTTTCTTTAGTTTAATGCATATGTGTGCTTTTAACCCAAAAAAAAAAATGGCTTTGCTTTTTAAAAGATGGGACCCATAAATTCGGGTATTTAAAAGCAAAACAAATTTTCAAAGTAGAGGGACGGAGGGAGCAAAGTTGTGCGAGAGCATATTCGGAGTTCAAAAGACGACGACGGAGTAACGGACATCCACTTTACACGACACTTCGTGGGCTCATCTAATTGGCGAGGAAACGAGCGAGGGAGGGGGTTGAAATCCTTCATTCTCTTCAAAATGCGCAATGACACACATCTCAAAAAGGATGGAGGGTTTCACTCCTCTCCCTCGCCCATTTCCTCGCTCATTTCCTCGCCAATTAGAATTCCCCTTCGTTAAAGTACGGTAACCATAAAAAGCCTATTGTGGGTACCATCGAATAACATAAATTACGTGGAGGTGTAGGTAACATGTAAGAAAACCTTCAGCTGTACAAAAGCTGCACGTGCTAGCTACAAGAAAACGTGCTACTGGGTGGCCAACCAAAACCAATCATTCAATCTGACTTCCCCAAAAAATTAGCAGTTATGCAACTCTTGAGAGTAGCAGATCTACACCCACCAAATGAACCAATCACTCAATTTTTTCTTTATAATGACATAATCACCCTGCTAAGTCATCTCTCTGAAGAGCCCAAAAACACAGAATTGGTGGTTGCAAATCTCATATAAAAAAAATATGACAAAGACAAGATTAACCCCACCCGAAAAAATTTCAGGTATAAATAAAATAGCTTAAACCCCACTCTGACTGAAACCCAAAGTGTGAGTATGAGGAACAAATGGAACAGGAAGGATGTGTGGAGACTGGTGTACATTCTCTTTTTAGGCCAAGTTGTTTCACTCAATCTTGCAGTCACAAGCTTCACTACATCTCTTATTTCCAACATAGGTAATCAATTTCAATGTTTTTGGTACTCTGGGTTTTTGACAAATTTTGTAATCTGGGATGTGCTTGTTTCATCAAATTTCATGTTTGTTTTGTAGGTGTTGATATCCCTCTGACTCAGTCCTTCTTCACTTACTTGTCTCTTGCTTTGGTTTATGCTCCAATCCTTCTGTGTAGGCGTCAAAAGCTACAGGTTGATTACTTTCTCTCTTACTTATCGACACTATTAGCAGAATTGGGATATATTTTCATTTTGATTCAGTCAGTGTTCATTTTGTATCTCAATTTGTGGTTATTTGGTTTTGGTTGGTACTGTTTCAGGTTGCTTGGTATTGGTATGCATTGTTAGGCTTTATCGATGTTCAAGGGAATTATCTAGGTATGTAATGCAATATTGGTATTCATGTTTCTTAAAATATGTTATGGGGTTTTGAGTAAACGAACAGTTGTTTGGAATTTGTGAGTTGATTAATATGCGAATGTTATATGCATTGATGCAGTTGTTAAGGCGTATCAGTTCACATCAATCACTAGCGCGACTTTGTTGGATTGTTGGACAATACCATGGGTCATGATCCTAACTTGGTTCTTAATAGGGACTCGATATTCCATATGGCAGTTCTTCGGGGCAGCTATATGTGTAGTAGGCCTCTGTTTGGTACTGCTTTCAGATGCAGGGGTGGCTGGTTCAGGTGACTAGTTTCATTGGAAAAATGTACCTCTATGATTTAATATCGTCAATTGCTCATTATTTCATATGCGAGTTTCCTAATTATTCGATTGATCTATAAGCAATTTCCATCTATTATATATGTCTTACAGGTGGTAGTAAGCCTCTTCTAGGTGATATGCTTATTATTGGCGGGACTTTATTTTATGCAATGAGTAATACTGGAGAGGTTAGTCAATCATTTACAATTGTCACATACTTTTATGTAACTTACTTTCCGCCTTGTTCATTTTTGCTTTTCTCGGGTGGTGGAAGTTTCCAGCACATATAGCTACGCGGTTTTGACTTGTAGCCTCAACTTTTGTTTGACGCAAGCTAGTTTTTTTGTAGTGACATAATTCTATAGACTTTGCATACAAGATTATGAACTACAGTTTAGTTGCGATTGCCAATTGAAGTTGGGGTAGGCTTAGGTTACCTTTTCTACTCGACCCTATTTCATGTTGCCATAGGAATTCTGTTCCAGATGACTCTGTATCTATCTGGTTTGTTTTTTTTCTTAAGTTTTTTTTTGGTGGCGTCTCAATCTTCTATTAGATCATGTTAAAGTGGATCATGAGACATAAGCAGCTAAATGAAACATAAAACTTCAATAGCATTCCACTTTGACGCTTATCGGTCTGTTTTCTCAATAACTTCATTTAATTTGACATTCTATGATAATTTGTTAACTTAAGCATGTTAATCATGCAGGAATTCTGTGTTAAAAAGCGAGACCGTGTAGAAGTTGTAGCAATGCTCGGAGTTTTTGGATTGATCGTTAGCATATGTGAGATGTATCCTTTCCACTTTTTAGTAATCCGTATCATATACCTAGTATCTTTTATTTCATAAATGGACTTTGTTCATAGTCCCCACCTTCAACATTTGCTTTATTTATGAACTAGTAGAAAACATGTTGTTTCCATCTCATAGCATTCCTAGATCTATATTTGAGATTTCGGCTTTGAAGGCTACCCAGTGGGACACAGAGCTTGTAAGTAATCTAGTTATAGTTACGTACAACTTTTATTTTACTGCTTTACCTAAGCTTTCACCATCCGTGGTTTCTATGACCCTGAATTTGATATTGCAGAACCAAAAGAAAGCACTTTGATCATAATGAAGCTCAGAATTTGTTTACTATATTTTCTACAAATGGAGTAATGTATATTTTACATTTTTTTCAATAATAACAGTGTTATGTTTCTGTTTGCCAGATACTACTTCTGGCTACCTTTGGATTGTCAACCTTTATATTCTACACAATCGTTCCCTTCGTACTGAAGGTTAGTTCTAATTTGTTATCAGGTTGTATTTAAATCAGTTCAACATGAACCTTACCATGCAGTAATCTATTTACTTGATGTATATTCATGTCTGAAAATTTTGCAAGTTGAATTCAGAAACTCAAATGCCAAAACTGTGTATGTGTATAGGAATTACCCATCGTTTGTGTCCCCTCGGCTGTGCTTTTCAAACTTTGGTGGGCTTATATCTCCTCATATAATGCTAGACCTGAATTGAACTGATACAATGCCATCCCGATTTTCACTCTCTTCAAATGTCTTCCCAAGCATACTCATTTTGGCTCGCTAGATCTAGCTGTCCGAAGACAAGTAACAGGCAATGAGTTTATGTATAAAACAATTTCCACAATTTTCTGAAAACCAAAAGGATAGAGATCATCGTCAAACTCATGTTCTTCATTCTCTTTTCCTCTTTCTCTTCTCTCCCTTTTCACTTTTGGCAAATTTTCTTTTGAACCAAATACACCAAGACATTTTTTTGTGCATTGGATTGTCGGACTTTTAAGTTGTTTGCCCTTTGAGCCGCGCTTAGTGCAAAACAATGACTTTTAGTAGCATTTGACATACAGACGAGCGGTGCTGCATGGTTCAATCTATCCCTTCTCACATCAGACATGTGGGCAGTACTCATTCGCATCTTCTTTTACCGTCAGCAGGTATTCACTTTTCAAATTAACTTACATATATGGATATGCTACTATAGTGTACTGGAATGATAGATTGATACATGAGTTAGCTTTTACTGAGAGTTACTGTGAGTTTTGATTGATTATTTCTATTCATAAATCTTGACTTGATAACTTGTAATCACTATTTACCTTGGAATTTAAATAGTTCGCTTCTTTTTATATGATTTTGATCATTATACCATTTGCAGGTAGACTGGTTATACTACCTTTCGTTTGTTGTCGTGGCTGTGGGACTCGTCATCTATTCTCTAACGTATGTTCTATAATTTTTTTGTTTTGTTTTTGCTAATATATTCTTTCAATGTCATTTCGCCCATATTCACGACTCTTTATTTTTTTTGTAACAGAGAGAAAGGGGATCCTGCTACTTCATTACAAATTGCAAATGGAGATGATGAGATCCAATACCAAATACTTATTCAAGAAAATGAAACTTCTGAAAATGCAGCAATAGTTTCTTAATGGTCCAGCAAGCAGTTGTATTTTCATGGACAGACTTGCGATGAGTTGAAGGTCCATTCAATAACAGATGCCCATAACCTTTTCAGTCAAATTTAGTGTAACATTGGACTTTCTAAATCAGAGGCCCTGGGTGAATACAATTCTGAAATGGCTTGTAGTAATTCGCCATTGAAATTTGTCATTAGGGACGATCAGTGTTGTTGTTATGTGAGGTCAGGTTTATAAATCTCATTGATACTCGAGCAATCAAAAGGAGTTCCCAGTATCATTGTGATGACAGACATATCTTTGATTATAAGAGGTCAGTCCCATTATGTGTTCTTACATCTTTTGGCAGATTTGATTTTTCTTTGCTCATTGAATCAGTTTCCTCTGATACCAAAACTGTATAAAAAAATCAAATGCAGTTTCCTCTGCAGTTGAAGTCCTTGAACCATATCAGAAGCCCAATGCAAAGGCTTAAGTTTTTTTTTTTACATTTACATTGAAGACTTTTGAAGTATTGGTGCGTTGAGCGCGTGTGCGCACCTAGGTCCACTATACATAGCAACGATATTGTTCCCAACTTAAACACCCGTTGTCTTAGGCCTACCATTCGGGCCACGGGTGTGAGGTTTTTATCTTAAAATGCCTCGTTTCTATTAGGCAGTGGATCATCTCCTTATAAACCTTAGTAACGATTCTACCTTACTTGATGTAGGACTATTCAAGCCAACTTCATCCTAACATGAAGAACACAAGCCTTGGAAATCCACTGAAGCCTTTAACCTTTTAATCCCATATATATATATATTTTGAGGAAACAACACATGCTCCAAGCTCTGCAAATCCATGGAATCCTATGATCCTTGGGGCGTGTTTGATTTTTTTTCTGATGGAAAACTATGAAAATAATTTAGATGAAAGAACATGCAAGAAAATTTCGCATCCAATGATGATGAAGATAGCCCTCCAGAGCTTCTTTTTTTTCCATGATTTTGAGAGAAAATAGGTGGTGAAAGCCTTTTTTTTCCATGATTTTGAAAGAAAATAGGTGGTGGAAGGTCACAAATTTCATGCTCACTCCCCTTCCTTCTCTCTTCTCTTCCATTATCTCTTCACTAGTTTAAGTTTTCCATGTGATTCTTTAGGGTGTAGTTGGTTGGAAAGAAAAAAATTCAAGGGAAACTTTAAAATTTTTCCCCTTGAATTTCAAGATGATTGCATTTTGGACGAATATTGCTTTCCCAAGAAAACATTTTTCACAATTTTGTAAAAAACCAAGAAGATATAGAGCATCATCAAACTCATGTTTTTCATTATCTTTCTCGTTCCCTCTTCATTTGTCACTTTTGATTGGTTCCTCGAAATTTCTTTCCTTTGAAAGTTGAAACACGCCATTAGATTAAAAATGTTCAAGGTTTCATTTGACAATCTTAAGGTGTGTTTCATTCCAAGAAAATTTTAAAAATAAAGAGTAGATAGAAGAGGAAGTGAGAAAAAATTTTCCATCTTGAAGTTGAAGATGACTCTATTTTAGTAAATATTTTCTTAACTTTCCTCTGCTAGAATATTTTCACAATTTTAGTAATAAACCAACAGGATAGTGATCATCACAAAAGTCATTTTCTTCCTCTTTCCTTCCTCTCCCTTTTCACATTTGTTAAATTTTATTGGAAAATTTTCCTTGAAATCTGTAAAGAATTGTATTGAAATATTGTTGTGTTGTAATTCATTGACTGAATACAAGCTTATAAAGTTAACTCTGACCTAACCTTATGGAGATAGGAAACCTAAGACTTCTATTCTATTCTGACTTTCCTAACATATCATATTCTGTAATATAGGTGGACTCTCTTTCTTTAACACTCCCTCGCAAGCTGGACATGTAGACGCAGACGAAATGTGCAGCTTGGAGGAAACTTTGAAGTCCTATTTGGTGATGAAATCATTAATACCGAGTGAAACTGCTAATGGATCGACTCGAGACATCATGATTGTTAAATTCTGAAAAATTCTGAATGATTCTTGTATGAAGAAATCATGACTCAATTCGAGTCATGGTATTGCTCAATTCGAATCAACACAGATTTTAGATGATTCCTATATGAAGAAATCTCGACTCAATTCGAGTATTAGTATTGCTCAATTTGAGTCAACACAGATTTTGGATGATTCCTGAATGAAGAAATCGATACTCAATTCGAGTCAACACAGATTTTGGTAGTAACCAAAGATGGTGGGTGTGAATAGCGGAATGAAAGATGTTCAAATTTCTTTCTTTTGCCTCTGTTTCTTCTTCTTCTTTGTTTGTTTCTTCCCTGTTGTGTTATCTGAGAGAATCAAAGGAAGATGAAATTGTTTCTTTGTGTGTGGTTCGTTGGTTTAAAGAATAGAAGTCTACCTATGTTACAGAATATGATATGTTAGGAAAGTCAGAATAGAATGAAAGTCTTGGGTTTCCTATCTCTACAAGGTTAGGTCAAAGTTAGCTTTATAAGCTTGTATTCAACAATGATACAATAAGACAATAATATTTCAATACAATTTTTGACATGGCATCAAAGCAATGTTCTTAGCTGACCTAAAAATTCGGGGAATCAAACTTTTTCCCTCCTCCGACGACCATCTAAACACAAGAGGAGGGAAAGGGAAGACAGTAGTAATAGCCTACCTCAATCAATTCAACAACATCATAACAGACCACATTGCTAGCCACAACTTCGTTCGCCACCGCTTCCGCAAACAAACTCATCATCACCAATCAACGTCACCGCTACCAGTAGTGGTGAGACTATCTCACCATCACACGCGACAACAACAAAACAATTGTCACAACACAATCAACGTCATTGTCATCAATCAGTTCATCATCAATGATTATTAAAATCACCAATCAACAATTGGTAAAATCATCAAACCTTCATCAACTCACTCCCTTTTCCCCCATCATGATCACCATCATCATCGTTGAGCATCATAATCTCAGAACATCAAATTCAACTCTTCAATATCACTCTCCTCCGAAAGAGGAGAAGTAGATACCAGGCTAAAAAATCTCAATACCAACAATTGCTCTAACGAGCAGCAGCAACAGGACAGCATCTGCAGTCAAACTCTTTACGCAACCAAGGACTAGTTCATCTCAACGAGGCAACAAGAGCAATTCGCCTCTGCTTGCAACCAAGGAGAGATCCACACAGCAACCAATACAAGAGAAGAAGCAAAAACTTTCAATTTTCAGCGAAAGAGAGAAAGATTGCTACCCTAAGAAGAAAGATTTCTTCATGATCTCAGATTCAACATCAATCTCAGAACAATCGACCTCGTCGATCATCAACAATCAAGCAATCGATCTCTAACCACGAACGTCGGACCTGCCAATCAATCAACAATCAAACACGAATGTCGGACCTATCGATCATCAACAATCAATCTCTGACCGGTCAGACCAATCGATCTCGTCGGAATCAAACCCTGCCAATCGTGTTGATCACGAAGTCGCCCCCTTCGCACCACCGCCTACTCAAACTCCGCCGCGAGCTCGGACAAAAACACCTTTTGGGGCTTCTTCCTCCTTTCCACAGATCGACACAAGCTGGGCAACACACAGACACATCACCATCCAGCCCCTCACTTTTCGCCGTCAATCATCTATTTCTCTCCAGGCACCACATTACCAAGCATCAATCGGCCAAACCCCTTCTTCGTTTGTTTCTTCAAGTCCCAGAAGAAGAAAATAAGAAAAAATATTTTCACACTGTTATAAAACCCAATAGCTATTTGCACCCCAGCTTTACTCAGTACCACAAAAAAACTCAACTCGACAAAGAATAGCAGCAACGTCTCTCTTTAGCGCACACGACGGTAGCACCCAGACAGATATAGATCACGCGATCTTTCACTCGTCCTCTTTCTCTCCCGGTCACAAGTTCGATCGCACATCAAATCGCATGGCAGTGAAGAAACGGAGGGAAAAGAAAAAAAATGAATTTTTTTCACTCTGCTATTCACACCCACCATCTTTGGTCACTATCAAAATTTGTGTTGACTCGAATTGAGCAATACCAAGACTCGAATTGAGTCATGATTTCTTCATACATGAATCGTCTAAAATCTGTGTTGACTGAATCATGATTTCTTCATACAGGAATCATCCAAAATTTGACAATCATGATGTCTCGAGTTGAACCATTAGCAGCTTTACTCGACACTCATGATTTCTTTACCAAATTGGACTTCAAAATTTCCTCCAAACTGCACATTTCTCTACGTCTACATGTCCAGCTTGCGGGAGAGTGTTAAAGAATAGAAATCTACCTATGTTATAGAATATGATACGTTAGAAAAGTCAGAATAGAATATAAGTCTTAGGTTACTTATCTCCACTAGGCTAGGTCAGAATTAACTTTATAAACTTGTATTCAACAATGATACAATAAAACAATAATAGTTCAATACAATTATTTACAAAATCAATTTATGCCTCTATTAAGCTGGCCTATTCCAATTATGGCCCTATTTGGTTCACTGTAAAATTGTAAATCTACCATAAATAAAAATTATTATTATTACTATTACTATTATTGTCATCATCATCATGTGGTTTGTAACGGAAACAGTTTAGTAGTCCCTTATTTGCTATTGAATTACTTTTCATTTGACAAATCTTATAGAAAGTAAAAACCTTTTAAGATCTGTAAGGTTTTTCCCTTACAAAAGTTCGAAGTATAAAAGCTGTTCATAAACAAACTTTTTCTACTATTATCGACACAAATTTTTTCGTTGGACTTCATCTAACATTAATGATTCAGTGAGTGAAACCATTGTTTATCTTGTTGAAACAAACGCTTTTACAGTTATCAAATCCCCAACAACACTCTTTCTCATCATACACATCGAGCAAGTCTGTCACCTTCAACTTGAAGATTACAAGATGAATATATTTCAACTATGCAGTAGCAAAGATACATATAATATCTTTCCCCCACCTTACCTGAAACTTGTGCCTCAATCTCATCACCCCTCCTCCCCAAACTCTTTTGTGAATCTCTCGTGCACATCGAGATCTGCCTTGCTCACTGTTGGCCTCTGTCGTGCGAGTACCTTCTCAAAGTCCATCCTTGTTATTGGTGGGGGAAGGATCTGCACAAATGGGGAATTCGTCACGGAGGAGCATTCAATGAACTTATGGGGATAGTGTGGGTTAAAAATGCAGCAGAGTTAGAGACACAATATCTAATGTGCCAATTTAATTGTACCTGTGAGCCGAGGCCCTTTGCTGCAAGATCTTGCATGGTCGTTTGAACAGCTCCTGGTTGCTTTGGTCCACATGGTACCCACATGTCATTCTGGGTCTTTATGAAGAACATTGCATCCTGAGTTTTGCGAACTGGTTCAAAAAGAACATCTTTAACCTGTCGATAAGAGAACATGAGAATTAATCTGTCAATAACACAAACATGAGGAAACCCTTAATCTGTCAATAACTTGCGTCTTGCTAATCTCAACGTCTCATGAAAAAGGAAATAATGGTGAATAATTACTGAAAGAAAGGATTTATCTGAAAGTACTTACACAAACTGATATATCAGAACCAGAGAACCCCTCTGTTTTACGGGCCAAGTGCTCAAAGTCGCTCTCTGTAAGGTTGTGAGGGGTATCTCCAAGATGGACCTGCTCAAACCACCAAATTCAGTGAAGAAGAAAGCATGAAGATGATGCAGAGAGAGTAGGGTCACAACAGTGTTATGTAAAAATTACAATTTTCCGTATTTGAGATGTAAACAAGTTCCAGTACCTTGAACATGTGCTGCCTAGCTTTAACATCAGGTAGAGGAATGTAGATACGCTTGTCAAATCTTCGCCGAATGGCCTGTTAATCACAGTCAATCAGTCATTAAAAAAAATGCAAGGACAAAAGGCGTAGATGATCTCATAAGTGAGTATTTATTCTATGACCTACTAAAAGATTTTAACCTGATCAAGAGCATAGGGAGTATTTGTAGCTGCAAGAACAAGAACTTTTTGGTCATTGTTTCCTACACCCTAACATATTACAAAAAAGGTCAGGTTAGGCACTGGAACCAAACATAAGAAAAATGACGACAGAAGCAAGGGAGAAAAAAAACTTAGGAAGGGGGAGCAATATTCTGAAGATTCGCCACAGATGACTGAGGAACATTTAATATGATATTAGAGGTCGTCTCCAACACATACCTGCATCTGTACAAGAAGTTCTGTTTTGATACGCCGAGAAGCTTCACTCTCATTTCCCTCCCCACGCTGACCAACCAAGGAATCTATTTCATCAATAAAGATGATAGAAGGGGCACTTTCACGAGCCATCTGGAAAAGGTTTGAAACTAACTTCTCACTTTCACCCATCCACTTTGAAACTAGATCTGATGAAGAAATACTGCAACAAAAGATGAAAATCTTATCAATAAAAGGCATGAAAACATGAGAAGAGATTCATCAATTCATTGCTAGAAAATATACAAGTTCAGATTCATAAAAGACACCAAAAACTCCAAACATGCAGCAAATTAACACTAGCAGCAGAAATGCACATTCAACTTCAAGGGAAATTTTTGATGTAATGGGGTAATTGGATAATAATTAGAATGTTAGTTATCTGTTAATAATTGGGTTGGGCACATTAAGGCCCTATTAAAGATTAGGGCATTTGCCATATTAGGTTTAGGGTTAGGCACGTTGCTTACCAAAGAAGCTAATACGCTCTATAAATAAGGCATGAGAGTAAAATTGTAGTTGGCTTTTGATTGAATGAAAGTGAGTTATTTATCTTTTACCTTTATCTTGTAGGTTTCACATTAGGTTTTAGAGTAGATTACACTATTTGGTACCAGAGTCGAACCGTTTCAAGTTTGAGTTGATTCAAGATATTCAATGGAAGATCTTATTGAGGGGTTCTTGATCAAGAAGTGGCTTGAAAAGAAGAGGATGCAACAAGAGCAACAAATGTTGAAAGGAAGTGCGCAAACCTGTTGCCTCTCACGCCATCTCATGTTGGCTTTGGGGTGATCGACCAGCCCTATGGGGTTTTTTATAGTGCTCCTTTCCCCACTCCAGTGTCTTCTTTTTGGTGTTATCAAGACCTTATGCATAGGTTTTCTCCACACAATGTTGTTGTCCCAAACCCCTGTTATCCCCAATTTTAATCCTACTAACCCATCACACTCCACAATCTCTCTATACAAACCCACAACCTCCACAACACTATCTACAATTTATTTAATCACCACAACCTAACAATGGTACGGATCAATTCCATTAGTAGAATCCTCCCCAACTATTGGGTTCATTGAACTCATGGTAACCCCAACAATCCCCTCTTCCCTCCACCTCAACCATACACACATCAAAGAAGTTTTTTTCTTTTTTGAAAGGCACATCATCATCAATGAAATTATCAAACTCCAAAACCATATATAGGGATCGAAGATGAAAGAGGAAGAAGAGATACGAAAGACGAATTTCATGAAGAGAGGGCAACCTTACTTGAATCAGCCCAACAATCCCCTTGCCAAACTTCGTGGCCCCGGTGACTTCAACAGTCCACAATGCCGTGTAGAACAATTTTGTCGACTTCATCGCAGCAACCTGTTTCATCTCTGGCCACCACATTGTGTCGGCACAACCTAAAGCAGCCCGTGCGTGCTTGAAGAACCCCTATAAATCCCTTGGTTCAAGCGCAAAGCCATGGTGACTTTGGTCAACCGCCTGCAAGTTCTATTTGTGGCCGTGAAAGTCATTTGAGGAGACAAAGTTATCTACCCATCGCCTGTTTGATGGTACCACCACGTCTCTAAAACCCCTTTTAATGAGGATTGGGTTATTTGCAGCCACATGGAAGGTCATGTACCACACCGCAAAACGGAATTTCTGATCTAATTTGCAACAGTTTTGAAGCTCAATTCGAGGAAAATTTTTGTACAAAAACACTGAAATTTTGCAATAGATATCCTTTGAACCGATGACTCATCTTATACATAATATTTGATGGCACAATTTGGATTTATTTGTTTATAATAAAAGCAACTACAAAGGAAAAGGTCGAGGTCGACTTCTGCTCTTGCACTTCACCTTGTATTACGTAACTGATTGGTTGTGTTCGTTTGACTTCTTCGACTTCAAGCCGGGAATGATGATGTAATGGGATAATTGGATAACAATTAATATGCTAGTTATTTGTTAATAATTGGGTAGGGGAGACTAAGGCCATATTGAAGATTAGCGCACTAGTCATATTAGGTTTAGGATTAGGTAAGTTACTTGCTAGAGAAGATAATAAGCTCTATAAATAAAGCATAATATTTAATTATAGTTGCCTTTTGATTAATGAAAATTGAATTATTTATTTATCTTTTACCTTTTATCTTGTAGGTTTAATATTAGGTTTTAGGGTAGATTACACTAAAATTCGATATCAATACATCAATATATAAACCGGTAGAAGTATGTTGGAAATGGTGGAAATGGTGCAGTGCCACATGAAAGTATATAGAGGATGTCCATGTTCTCTAAGGAAACATTGATTATAATGTGGTTTTCGTGACAATTACACTATCCTGAACAACTAATATATAAAATAGCCTAGACATTTGGTTTCATATTCTCCTATTGAACTTCATGACATGTCAAATTTCCATTCCAATGTGTAATAATCATAAAGGAACCTATAAATGAAGCAATCATCTCATGTTAACTTTTCCACTCAGCAAATAATAAAAAATCTTTACTTGACTAGAATAAATATTAAGCATTAGAGACCATTCAAAAGGCCTTTTAAAAAAAAGGAAAATGACATTCAGGTTTCACCTTGAACTCATGCATATGTAGTATTCTCACAATAGATAATTATATTTAGATTATGAGGTGATATATTAAGTGGATAAAAAGAATTTTGTAAATAAATTACATCAAATTAGTAAAGTAAGCAAATTAAGTTAAATTGCCTGAAAAAGGTTGAATCCGCTTCTGTTGCGACAGCCTTGGCTAAGTATGACTTTCCTGTTCCTGGAGGACCATATAAAAGGAAAGCTCTCCATGGCTTTCTCTTACCTAAAAGAAAGAAAACAAGCAGGATATCAATTACAAACCTACAACTTGATATTCTTATTTCAGACAGAGTATACAGGTAAAGCACTAAATCAAAGGAACCTTTTTTGTTTTGAATTAGATTCAAGCTTCATTGAGAAGAAAGAAATAAAAGGAAATAAGGATTTGTTAAATCATTAACTACAAATATTATAGTAATCCCAAATATTTTAGTCTCGGATTCATTCAATTATCAACATAATGACGGCTCGAATGTAGGGTTGTCGTTTTAACAAAAAAAAAATTAACAGTAAAAGAAGGGACATCAATTTTTTTGTGACAGTAAACATTCCCTCCTTTGTTCATTTTCAAAGGTTAAAATTAATTAACCTGACACAAACTGCAAAAATCAGACATACAGACTACACCAATTGATAGTGTAGAATACCATACAACTTCCAAAATCAAGCCACTAATATTTAAGTTCCTATCATTGAAAACTCGGTTGTTCCACTCCCTTCCATAGTGCCAACAAATAGCATAGATGTGGTCTTCAAGAGGAGCTTCCCAATATAACAGAAGAAAGGTTGTTCAGACTTCAGATCCACAACTACAAAGAAGGGCTTCCAGAGAGCTGTGAATACACAGAGTCATAACCTAAAGAAGAGACAAAATGGCGTCAAATATCCCTCATCCAAAGACTCTGAAGAAAAAGGTCCGATTTATTCTTACCATCAAGACCATTAAGTGTTAATTTGCATGCCCTTCTGTTGCAATTTATCTACAACCAAAAGCCTAGACAAAGAAGAAAACTCTAGGTGGAATCCCCAAAACTCTGAAAAATTGTGAGTTACACGCGATGGAAAACACTCTTACACATTCCTAGAAACCCCTCTAAATTCTCTCTGGGTCTCATACTCTCATTAATTCAACTCCCATCACTGTAACTAACACCACCACTATCACGGCAACCGCAATTACCACAAACAACAGGGTCAGCCACCAATACCATTAGAACCACCATACCACCTTCCCAATTTATCACCATTCACCACTACATTGCAGGCTGCCGACAGCGAAGTACAAACACTATGACCATCACTTTACTTGACTGTTTTGTATTTCAATCTTATGCCAGTTCAAAAAGCCAATGTTCTTTGTTGTCCGTAACTTGGATCTCATCCAAGATATAAGCTGGCTGTTGTTGTGAATTGTTAAGCGGTTATAACTTCATTCTCCAAATATTGGATTCAATTCTTTCATTCCAACAAAAGATAAAGCTAGATGACCCTCTGGAGACGAAAAAATCCACCACTCATCCCACTAATCCAATTTCTACAAACATCAGCATCCACATAAAATCCAATCAGATTTTAAGGCTATATCAACAAAGAAGATTTAGAAATTAAGGGATAGAAAACTTGACCACATCTTTAGTGGCAACTTTAGTATGATCTTTGGCTCCTATCCAAGCATCATGATCGTTTCAGATAAGTGGTTCCGCAGGTTCTTACAGCTGAAGGGTGTCAAAATCTAGTGCTATTTCGGGATTTCTCGGTAGATACGAAAAGTTATTAACTTATTCCTAATTGAAGGAGCAACTAGAAGAGATTCAACTGTGCATGCACTAGCTGAACCGCTCTGCCACTCAAATATACTCTCCATTTCCATTAACATATTCACTCAAATAGCAACAGTGTCATTACTTTCCGTCTATGACACAAGATATTAAGTAGAGGCTACTGAAACTATTACAATCAAAAGATATCTCATGCTTCTTCTAGCGATAACTATTTTTACACAAAAAACATAAAATATTATATAAAGGGACTTCATTGAACCTTGGACGTGCGAAATACTTGAAAGTTGAAGCCAAAGAGACTATGATTAGGGAGGTTTGTTTTTCGGCAACAGTGTCGAGTAAAGAAAGAATGTCTCCAGTTTTGAGATATCACAACATCGTAAGAGTTTTCTACTCACATCCTTTCATGTCATAAAAACTTTGCAAAGGCCAAAATTACAAGTTACAAGAAGGATATACAAGACTAATTTGCAAAAACGGCATTACAAATTTTGTGAAAGGAATTATGTTAAGTAGAAACAGTGACATTCAGCCAGTGTCACAAGATGTACTCTTTTAGAGATTATAGAGGAAACCATCCCCACAACAGATGTAAACTTAATTGCATTCCCTCTTCTACCCACACCTAAATGTTATCCGCACAATAAATTACTTAAAACAATACAAAAACCATAAATTTATAACCCAAACAATTCGATAAAGTAAGGAAAACTCACCAGTGAAGAATTGGGGAAACTTGACTGGCAAAATAACCGCCTCCTGCAACGCCTGCTTTGCGCTCTCCAACCCAGCAACATCATTCCACTTGACATTGGGTTTCTCTCTAATAATCGCTGAATTGAGCCCAGACCTCAGCTTCGACTGCTCCGGATCCTCCCCATCACCCCCCTCCCCATCCTTGGGCTTAGTCTTAGGTCTAGTAGCAACCGCAGCATCCCCATTAGCAGCCGGTCCACCACCTCCCTCATCAAGCACAACCCGAATCTCCTCTGCTCTTCTCAAGTACTCTGTGAATTTCTGCGTTATAGCTTCTCTAATTTTAGGGTTCTTCTCATACTTCAAATGGGTCTTGAAGTACTCCAAGGCGTTCATGTAAAGTGGGAAGGCCTTGCTGTAATTCCCCAAATTGTCTTCATTTACTGCCTGTTTTACGTACTCTATTGCCTGTTCTTTGAAATTGCTATACATCGCATAGAGAAACCAAATCTCTCGCACCTTAACCAAACCCTAAAAGACCTAAATTTCACCACAAATAACCTCTTTCTCTCTTTACTTCTTAAAACACTTAATAACGTTGATGATGAGATTATAAGTTACGAATGAACCCTAATAGCTCACAAGCTCAAATTCAATAATCGATAACAAGAAAATTCAAATCGGAGGTGGAGAAGATGAGATTTTTACCTCGATTTGGTGCTCTGAGGATTCCTGATCGATCGGGGGCACAAATTGCAGATCAAAGTGGTTCGATTTTTCGATTCGATCAGAAACCCTAGATGGATCGAAGAGGAGAATCGAATATAAATTGTAAATTCAAAAATAGATGAGAGAGAGAGAGGTTTTGTTCGAAAAGCAATTGAACTCGAAAGGGGGATAGTTTATTGGTCGAATTTTCTGAAAACTTGGGACCGTTTGATTGAAGTACTTTTTTTAGATGGAGAAATTACGAGATTTAGGAGGTGATCCGACAGTGAGGAGCGTTAGAACATCGAGGCTTGAGAAGGTGCATGAGATGCTTCGTTGAATTGTCGTGGGGGCTGCTGAAGGGACTTGATTCCAAGTTGTGGATTATGTAAGCTCGGAACATACCTCGTTTGGGTTGGGCTTAATGGAATATGACTAAATCTTTATGGCCGTTATAAGTGCACAGTTGGGTCGTTCATATACTTTTCACATAGCGTTCCATGGTTTTCGTAACTCTCGGTAATGAAAAAATATTAAATTGAAAATTTTATATAGTTTAATTTATTTTCTTCCGTTTTCTTTCTCTTTATGTTTTTCTTCGTCATCCCTCTTTTTCCTTTTGCTTATTTTTTTACTTGTAAATTTTATTTGTGTTAATGCAAGAAGAATAATGAAAAACAAATATGGAGACAGAGCACAATTTGAATGAATTGAATAAACACCAGGCTTGACATGAATTAAATATACACCAAGTTGAACAGAAAAAAGAATGTGTGAATTGAATGTATGGGTTTAGAGAGATTGATGTGTTCGTTGTACACATGTTATATTCTATTTTGTTTACTAATTTTATTTTTCTCTTGCAAATAAAAGTTTGAAAATAATGAATTTCGTGCAACAATGTGTTGGGTTAGAAGTGAATAGCAGTGGGGCTAATTTTCATGAATGTCAGCCCCCTGCCCATAATGGGGCGGATTTGGGTTTGACTTAATAGATTTTGGATTCAAATGATATCTGTCATAGATTTGGGGCGGATACATATTTTACCAGATCCCCCTCTCTACGAATATTCGTTTATATAGAAGTTATTACAAAAATACCCTCATAACAGTAAACCTTATCCCTAATTCACTTCAGTTACCTCTCTTCTCTCCATCCATAGAGAACCGCAACTCCACGTCTTGCAGCCTGCTCGCAAGTACATCCTCTTATTATCTTCTATTCATCTTTTATTCTTTTTCACAACCAGTCAATCACCCCCCTCTCGTTCCCTACACATTTATGTTTCTTGACCTGATAAATGTGATTATGCGATTAGGTAAGTTTTAGTCCTTCGATTTGATTTGATCTGTTGAAGAGCCCAGCATGTAATTTGGAATTATTCTTGTGTAAATCAGTAGGAAAAAAGAAATAGGAGTTTTTGTTTATGTGTGTTTGATTTTATTTAGTGGTTTGGTGCTTCTCTGTGTTCTTGTATTCTTGCATGCTTGTCTTTGCGTGGTGTAGTCGGGCTATCGGAGAACAACTAACAAATACATCACAATCACGTACAGGGCAGTTAACTATTAACCAAATTTCCCTGATGTAGAGGCAATCAAGAAAACTGCATGAGTGAATATATACCCTACAGAAAAGTTGGTTGAATTTTACTAATTAAAAACGAATCTTTATTTATGCTATGTTACATTGCGATGATTTGCAGACCATACATCATATTTGGAATCACATATCGTTGATATATATATTTTTCTCTCTCTCACCATTTTTCAAGAAAAATGGCTAACCAAATAAACCCTTAAAGATCTCGAATCCAAGACTAATGGGGTGAACTGCAAGTTTTACTAGGGGGTATGGTATTTGAGTTCTTATATCCTAGTTAAAAATAAAATAAAAAATAAGTGCGTAAACTGAGTATTTGTTGGGGTTTGGTATGTTTTCATACTCAGCCCATATTCAAAGCCTTACGTGATTTTTTTTTTTTTTAAATTTGATTATATTTTTCCCAATTAATTTTCTAAATAAGTGTATGTTTAGATGTTTAAATTAAGAGGTGTGAGTATATTCAAAATTAAATACATATGCAAGCAAAAATATTAGGGAACTAGGAACCAGGACGAGATTTCTTGATTTGGGATGATGATGGAGTCCTCGATATATACTCAAAATGATAGATTAGATATATTGATAGTTAATACCGATTGTTAAACTGACTGATGGCAGCACATCTCAATTCACAAAATTTATGAACTCTTCTTCTCCCACACACCACAGCGAGGCAGCAAGATGTCTAGACATTCATATGCATCATTGCAAATACATAGTGGACATTGGAAATAACTAAATATGGACTTTGGCGTATTTAGTCTTATTAAAGCACATGGAAGTGCAACGATTGTGATTTCGTTTTTTGAGTTCATTTTGGTATTTTGATTTTAAGAAATATTTTGATGTGTAAAGAAAAAATGTAAAAATTTTGAGAATATATATAATGAATTTCAAGGGTATGTGAAAAAATAAATGCAAGTAAATAAATCTATTAAACATATTAAATAAAACATAAATTACAAAGAAATGAAACAAACATGAAATCAATATATAATTAGAAATCAGAGTTTCAAAATCAATATATAAGTAGAAGAAATGATAATTAGAAAATTAGGGGGTGATTTTAAAAATCAATAAATATTTAAAAATTTTGATAATAGGAAAAACTTCAAAATTTTCAAAAAAACTCTGAAGTTTTTCCAAAAAAACCCTCAAAAAAATATAAAATTTGGTAGCTGGGTTTTATATTTTTATGAAAAAAATGAAATTTACGAAAAAATCTCAAAAAAACTCTCCAAAAAATGTAACTTTTAATTTCGCCCTTTTTATTTTTGTAATTAAAAAAAAACTAATTTTTCGTTGAAATTTCGCAAGATCCCCTTCCTTGTGAAAGTGAAGTATGGATTAGTCCAGTGTATAATTTCCTATAATCTCATTTGCAATACTCTTTTCTTTTACGCATGCCATACTTTGCGTGTAATTCTTTTTATCACTTAACATAATATAACCTGCATTGACTAAAAAGGGCTCGTAAACTCCTTTCTCATGTCGGTATGAATTGCTGGAGTCACCTTATGCTAAGAATGGGCAGGTTCGGGTAACCGCCCCTAAAATTAAAAGTTGAAAATCAGCCCGATATTTTTAAGCTCACATATTTGAGGCCCGAGACCGGACCGAGTTGGGCCAGTTTACCGAATTTTGGGTCAGTCTCAATCCAAAGCTCAAAGGTCAAAGCTCAAACAGTTTTTATAAAACTGTTTAGAAATTTGATAAAACCCAAACTGTTTAAATAGTGCTGAAGTAAAAATTGTTTAGAAATTTGATAAAACCCAAACTGCAGCTATAAAATAATAGAACTTCTATTTATTCATACTCGGGCCAGGTCGGTTACTCAACGAGTTTCAGAAAGGGTAACTGAGGCCCGAACCAGAAACATGAGAGCAGAACGGGTTTTAAAATTGAAAATTTAATAATAATAAAAAACCCGACCCGAACCGACCTGATCGATCCGATTGTCGGTTCAGACCGATCGGGTTGGTCTGGGTTTTTTGTCTGAAACGCCCACCCCTACCTTATGCAATGCTTGCGGTGGTGTCCAACTTACCTACCAGAAATATTATGTTTATTACAAAGTCTTTTATATGGACATCCTTTAGAAGCATAATTATTTGAACCTTAAAATATGAGCAACAAGTTTAAATAATAATCCATAGTCCATAACATGCTTCACCCAATCTCATTTCTATTGGATTGGATCTAAATCGCCTTGTCCTGTTTTTTTTCACTTCATTTTTTTTTTTCATATGAAACCAAGACTTCTGCGAAAACTTTGAGATCATAGGTAAAGGTGATTAGAATATCCATGACAACCTTTTGCCATAGGCAATAACGTACAATAAAAGGGTTGATGATAAGAATATGCCAAATACTTATATCCTTGCATGAAAGAGACTTTCAACAACCAAACAGCGACTAAAGCATCTTAACCTAATTACAAGGTGATAAACCTCCAAAGTCACCACCAATATTAATGAAAACCATCAAATATGACATCAACCTTAAAGGTCACTTTATCAAAAACCCTTTTCAGGTTAATTCGATTAAAATAAATAAAAAATCCACTCCTTTTCTGTCCTATATTTTATTTATTATTATTATTTTTAATTTATATTTAAATTGAGGTTGGTTGCAACCAAGTCTAGTCGGCTTTGTTTGTTGGCATATTTTGGATTTTTTTTGGCTTTTTTACAATTTCACTCATTTTATAAGTGGTATTTGTGATTGTATTTTAAAAATAATAAATTAAAAAAATATAAAATTGTAAAAAAAAATTCTAAAAATACCAGCAAACAAGACTGGCTAGACTTATTCATTAAATGTAGACCATATAATTAAGTAATTAGTTAATCGAAGCTAGGGCTGAACAAAAAACCGATCAAACCGATCAAAACCGAATCGATTGGTTCGGTTTAAATTCGGTTCGGATCGGTTTCGGTTTAAAAAAATGCAAAATCGAAGTGGTCGGTTCGATTTTCGGTTTCTATGTGATTTAAACCGACCAAACCGAACCGAATCGAATATTTAAATATATTATATTATTTATATATAAAATAATTTTATATATAAATAATATAATATATTTAAATATTCGGTTCGGTTCGGTTTTATTTCGGTTTTGGTTCGATTTTAGTCGGTTCGGTTACGGTTTGCATAAATTGGAATCGGTTCGGTTTCGAATCGATTTTGTTAATTGTCGGTTCGGTTTTGGTTTGAAAATTTTAAAACCGACCTAAGTCGGTTCGGTTCATGGTTTAGGTGAAAAACCGAACCGACGATTCGGTTTTCAGCCCTAATCGAAGCACCATGAATTATTATCAAACTTTAAAGGAATTAAATAAACAAAGCATATTTAGTCAATAATTAAATGTGTGTTAGTAGTGGAGCACGTGATCTAGTCAGCAAACCCATCGAATTGGGTATCTTCTCCCGCCTTCTTTCCTATTGCCCTTCCGTCGAAACCAATATAAATTGAGAAGCTGTTCTTTTATGGCATCAAAAAACACTTATTATTTATTTATCATCAAAGAGAGGCAGAAGTGTTGTTTGTTGAATAGGCAGAAGAGTTTTGGAGTAAGGAGAAACGTGGTGTTGTCTCTCTGTTTCTCTTCTCGTTCTGTCTTGGGATGGCGGTTCTTGACAGATCCGATTCCGGTACATCCAAACCCGAAAAAATCATCATCGATACCGACCCCGGAATTGGTAAGTTTCCCTCTCTTATTATACGGGTCTTCTTTCAATTTCAATGCATTTTGTTTCGTTTCTGATAAATTAATTGCTTTTTATTAGTTGATAGTTGCATCGAAATGGTATTTGGTATGTATTCGAAATATTGTAGTTAGTTATCTCAAAATCAGAGATGGAAATTTCCGTGATATAATAATGCATGTTTTTCTTCTTAAAAATAATGGGAAAGTCCATTGTAGCTCAGTTACGGGTTCGAGGCGGCTTACTTAGTGGAATTTAGTGAATTGTCATTTAATTATTAGGAGTCTATATGCACTGCACTGAACTGTTGTTGATTAACCTTTGAGTATTCTTAGGGTGTGTTTGGTTGCATGGAATCTTATGTCATGGGAATTCATGAGGGGACCACTGCATTTTAGGCTAAATTGATATATCACTCCACATCCACCATTTGGTTTTGTGATCAATGGTGGCAATGAAAGTCTCATGAACATGGGAATCACATGCCTTGGGGGCCAAGGAGTGAGATTCTCATGTTCATGGGACTTTCATTCCCACCATTGATCACAAAATCAAATGGTGGTCAAATGGTAAATGTGGAATGATATATCAATTTAGCCTAAAATGTAATGGTCCCCTCATGGATTCCATGCAACCAAACACACCCTTAAGTGGAATAGAGCGTTGGGTCAATATGCTACTTGATTTTTCAATCATTGTGTTCATGTAATTATTTGGAGAGTGTTCAAATTTGTTGCAAATTTAGATGAAGAACAATGATAGGGCATAACAAGCAATTGAGAAAGCCATCCCAATCATAGGTTATGCATAACATTGTGCCTCTGTGTTTAGTAACATAGGTTTTGCATGACGCTTCCTTTTATATGATCCCCGTCTATCATTTTAATTTTAAGTGTAGATAATTAACAATGTTTTATTTGCAGATGATAGCATAGCAATCATGATGGCATTTCAAACACCAGAAGTGGAGGTATTGGGTTTGACCACAATATTTGGCAATGTTGCCACCAAAGATGCCACTCGCAATGCCTTGTTTCTGGTCTGTATGTCTTCTGCTGAAAAGATTTTTATTTTCAAGTCCCTATGCTGAGTCATGTTCGTTTATGATTTTATTGATATTTTCACCATTCATTACCATCTGATTTGTAAAAGAACAGTGTGAGATCGCAGGCAAGGATACTGTTCCTGTGGCAGAAGGCAGCTACGAACCACTGAAGGTATTAGTCCGTCCTCTTCTTAATACTGTATCACGATGTTTCATTAAATTGTTCTGACATATGAATACTAACCGCTGTTCATGAATAATTTTTTAGCGTCTTGAGAAAAAAAGCTCATAGTAAACTTATTCAAATGAACATTTCTCAATAACTTCTATGGATTTTTTTAGTAATCATGATAAAATGATATACCCAAACCATTGACTCTCTTGTGGATGTGGACCTTGTTAATAAACATTAATCCTTCTCAAATGATCGAGATGTCAAGGAGGAAAGCTAATTTACTTGATATAGAATTGTAAGAAACCCTTTTGTGCCGATCCAACATCAAGGAAACAACTAAGAGATGTTTTTCCAATTGCCTTAATTCAGTTATGATAAATATTTCATTCTGTATACGACATCCCTTGAGATTATCCTTTTTAGCTTTCTGTCTACATTGACATAGGTTTGCCAACTTTAGTGTTGCTCTATTGTTAACCAGATTTTTTTTAATCCAGTTGAGAATTGAATTTGGTGCATTTGTTGAAACAGAGAGGAGAGCCAAGGATTGCTGACTTTGTTCATGGTTCTGACGGGTTAGGGAACTTATCTCCCACAACCTCAAAACGAACAAAGATTGATAAGAGTGCTGCAGAGTTTTTAGTTGGCAAGGTTTCTGAATACCCTGGTGAAGTATCTATTCTTGCACTGGGACCACTGACAAATTTAGCTTTGGTAGGCACCACGAATTAAATTTTAAACTTCGTTCCTTCCTCAACAGCTCATGTTTCCCTAATATAGCTAAAATAATTATATGCATTTCTTTTGGATCAGGCAATCAAAAGTGATTCATCCTTTGCGAGCAAGGTGAAGAGAATAGTCGTACTTGGCGGTGCTTTCTTTGCACTAGGGAATGTCAATCCTGCAGCTGAAGCAAATGTAAATATTGATTTCCTATACTGTTGCATTTTCTGGTTAAAAAATCAGCTGCCTCCTGCTACACTGCAGCTCCTTTTTATTTGTCAAAACCAATAATCTTCTGCTTTCTATGCTGCATCTACTATTATGTTTTTCCAAGTCAAGTATCTTCTGCTTTTTTATTTAGTTTTTTTAATTCTAATTAGCCTTTCAATATCGATGGAAATTAACTATGTTACAATCAGTACAACTTCCCAATTGTTCCTAGATGCTACCAAAACATCACCATTATGCCTCAGAAGTACCACAACCACTGGTCCATCATCACAGTTTTCCCTAATATATGTTTCATTTTGAAACAGTTTCGAACGTCTTACTTGTCTGAAGTATTGCATTGTTTTTTTTTCACGAAAATGGGGCAACATACAAACTGTATCATTTAAAAAAAAAGGCTTTTTCAGAATGTAATGCAAATTCTTCCATGTAACAGACCCTCAACTCTATTCCTCTTGTTTTGTCACCCTGACAAGTGAATAAGTAGAGGCTAAACTTCAGTGTCCATAGGGAATATAAAACCAAGTTATCATTTGTAAAGACTGCTGTATCTTTTTAACTTGCAGATTTACGGGGATCCTGAAGCAGCTGATGTCGTGTTTACTTGTGGTGCGAATATTGTTGTTGTAGGCATAAACATCACAACTCAAGTCCAACTATCAGGTTCAACTTGACCTTCTCATTATAATCAATCGTTTAACTATTGGTTACTGCGACTTATTAGCTGGTTCATTTGAAAACTATGCTATATTCAGATGAAGATCTCTCTGAGATAAGGGAGTCAAAAGGAAAGTATGCTCAATTATTAAGCGACATGTGCAAATTCTATAGGGATTGGCATGTGCAATCAGATGGTCTTTGTGGTAATTTTCCCTTTTCAAAATATTGAGTATATTGTTCCATTTTCTACTTTTCTACTTTGCGAGTTCTCAAATTGGAATTTAAATGGAATTCAGGAATTTTCCTCCACGATCCAGTTAGCTTTGTGGCACTATTCCGGCCTGATCTCTTCACTTACAGGAAGGGGGTTGTGAGGGTTGAGACTCAAGGCATCTGCACAGGACATACACTAATGGACCAAGGACTCAAAAAGTAAATTGCATCAAATTGTCTTAGTCATTGCTTGATGAACCTTGCAGGTCTTGGTTCCTTTCTAACATATTCCAAAACCATTTTCGTGCAGGTGGGGGTCAGACAATCCATGGTCAAACTACTCCCCTGTATCAGTTGCATGGACAGTTGACATAGACAAAGTTCTTACATTGGTTAAGAAACTGCTAATGAAACCGTGAAAGAAATCAACGTAGATGATGAAGGTCAAGGTTTGGTGGTCTTCAAGAACTAGTTAGATTTCACATTTTCCCTTTTCACAATTGAGAGATCCCAACCTGTTAGAGGATGTCGAGGTTTGTCTGGGATGCATATTTCAAATGTTGCTCAAGGATCTCATTGAATTTATATGTACAACAACATTCCGTATTTAGTGTCGAGATAAAAAAATGTTTCAGTCTTCTGTTTGTTTCTAATTATTACTTTTATTTGGAATAAAATACAAGGTATCCCTGGATTACTCTCTCAATGCCATGATACTTGCCCTTCAATAAAGTAAACAATGGGTGCAAGGCTTCGTTTTCCCAATTTTACAGAGTAGACGAAAAGTTGGTCCTGCTGTAGCTGCAGAAACCACATCTACGAGCTTGAATTTCAAAACCAGCCCTTGTGTTGTAATCTTGTCTCAGTGTGGATATCAACTTCATTCTTTGGCCACAAACCATTTCCAGTCTCTTTCTCATCAAACTCAAAGAGAGTTGCAAATTTCCATTGCTTCAATAGCCTCGAGTTCTTTGAGCATTTGAAGATAATCAGTTGTTTTGCTTAATACAAATGCTCTTGTTTGTACTGAGAAAATTGTGAAATCCTCACAATGGTAGCCACTGTTGTCTTCTCTATTTGATCAGGTTACCAATAATCCCCACATGAGCAAGATCCTTCTTTGAAGTGGTGGAACCGGTTTGAATCCCGGACTACAATTTCTCTCCCTTCCATTGCTGAAAGTAACTTAATAACTGTGTGGCAGTCTCCACACACTCTAAGGTTCTTCACTATCTGGAGTGGAGTTGTAGGAGGTGTGCTTATCAAACCGAAAGCAATGGCCAACCTTTCACTGTGTTGAGAAAGAATAGTTTCCTTCTGTTCCTCTTCTATATCATGTAGCACAAAACTTGTGTCCGGGCGATGCCCTGCATCCTTCAATTGTGTACGAATTTCCTCTAGTTTCGCATATATCTGATTCGATAAGGGATGTGACCAGTCGCGAGCCTTGAACGAATGTGTTTTGTTCTGTACCTCGATCCAACTGTAGCCAGCTTCTTTTTTCACTTTCCTCTCATCCATCAGCTTCCTCACCTGGGCTCTTTCTTCCCATTTCCCAGCTGCGGAGTATATATTGGATAGCAGCACGTATGCAGCCGAGTCTTGTGGCTCAAGTGAGATGAGTTTTTCACCTGCAAACTTCCCTAGCTCTAAGTTGTTGTGAACTCGGCAAGAACCCAAGAGAGTTCGCCACACAGTTGCACCTGCTGGGAATGGCATCTCATTTATAAGATCCATGGCTTCGTCGAGTTTGCCAGCTCGACTATAAAGGTCTACTATACAAGCGTAGTGCTCCATAGTCGGATTAATGTGATGATCCTTGATCATTGAGTCAAAGTATTTCCGACCTTCATCAACCAGACCTGCATGTGTACAAGCAGAGATCACGCCTATAAAAGTGATATCATCCATTTCTAATCCTTGGCATTGCATTTCGGTGAAGATTTCAAGAGCCTTCTTCCCGTAACCATGCTGTGCAAAGCAAGAAATCATCGAGTTCCATGACACTAAATCCCTCTCAAGTTGCCTCTTGAAAACTTTATGGGCATTTTCTACACTCCCTCTCTTTGCATACATGGTAACAAGAGCACTGCTTACACACAAAGCATTATTAAAACCGAACTTGATGGAACTCCCATGACATTGCTTGCCCTGGTCAACTGCTGCCGTAGGACCTGCACACGCATTAATAACACTAGAGAAAGTGAACTCATTTGGTAGAACTTCCTCCTTTAGCATCTCGGTGAAGAGCTTAACAGAGCTCTCACATTCTCCTACTTGAGCATGCCCAGCAAGCATTGCAGACCATGCCACTATATCCTTCTCATCAATTTGTCTGAAAACAGTGGCAGCCTCGTTTATGTTTCCAAGTTTAATATAGGCATCTAGTAATGCAGTACCAACAGAAGGCGAGTTCTCATAATTAGCTTTGATGACTTGGGCATGGATTTGCAGTGGCGAGATTGCAGGAGAAGCTGCAAGGATTGTCGAATACGTAAAGTGATTCGGCCTAACACCTTCCCGGCTCATTTGGCAAAAGAGGTATGTTGCTTGCTTACTCCCACCATTCTGCAAGTATCCACTAATCATGGCTGTCCACGACACCACATTTTTGAACCCATGCATCGTAGAGAACAATCTGAAGGCATCATCCATCACAGAGCACTTACTGTAAGATGCCATAAGTGATGTTCTTACATTCTGATCAAACTCAAACCCACTCTTTAGGACCCAACTATGTAACTGTCTTGCGAAACTCAATTGTTTCAGGTTAGCACATAATTTTATTACAGTAGCAAAAGTCGATTGTGTCACTTTCATAAATGCAATTCTCATCTGATAAAATAATTCAAGCGCTTCAAGGTCACATCCATTTACCACTAATCCTGCAACCGCTGC
This sequence comes from Berberis thunbergii, assembly GCA_003290165.1. Classification (NCBI taxonomy): domain Eukaryota; kingdom Viridiplantae; phylum Streptophyta; class Magnoliopsida; order Ranunculales; family Berberidaceae; genus Berberis; species Berberis thunbergii. The sequence continues at coordinate 468,473 of QNQO01000649.1, forward strand.
ATTCCAAGAAACTGCATCCTTATTCACCATGCTTTTAAACACTTCTCTAGCATATTGAATCAAACCGGACTTCGCATACATATTAATAAGCGAATTTCCCACAAACGTTGTTGCTTCAAACCCAAGTTTAATAACCTGACTATGAACTTTCATTCCTTTCTCAACCATGTTAGCCGCCGAAGCAGAAAGAACACTAGCAAAAGTAAATGGGTTCGGCTTAACTCCCTCCACTTGCATTCGAAAGAAGAGTTCCAATGCATCCTCAGCTAAACCATTTTGAGTGTAACCCGCAAGCAATGAAGTCCATGAAACCACATTTCTCTCTGGCATCTCATTGAAAACTCTCTTCCCATCCTCAACACTATTAGTTTTCATGTACATATCCACTAGTGAGGTCCCAACACTAATGTCTACTTCATGTCCAGATTTAATGCAAAGAGAGTGTATCAGCTTACCTGAAACTTGATCAAATGAACATGCACAAGCCTTGAGAACACTAGATAGAGTAGACCCATCAAAGGGTCCATCTGACTGATGGATTTCTGAAAAAAGCTTCAGTGCTTGATGATTGAGATTGTTTCGACAGTAGTCGAAAAGTAAGTGGTTACACTCAGAAAGGTCCCTCTGGGGACTTTCTTCGAACACTCGAGGCGCTTGTTTGGAGAGATGAGGTGTTGGTTCAATGTGTTCAAAGGTGGTATCGTGAGTCAAGGCTTGGGACGTATAAAAGTGTTTTGTAGAGTGAATGGAATTGAAAAGGTGGATAAAAGGTTTGAGAGACTTGTGTGTTGTAGTGTGTCTTAGTCTGAAAACAGGACCAAAATTCATGCTGATGTGTGGAGGTTTAGATAGTGTTGTAACACATCGAGAGTGATTTTAGGTTTAGTAAGATGTGCTGGGTGCGAATGCTATTAAGCTCCACCTCATATAACCAAGTTTGAAACCGGCCGCTGTTAGAATTCGAGTCAAGTAATTAACTTTCTGCTCCTTGATAATCTTTTGAGAAATATTGGTTGATTCTTAACATCCATCACAAGACTTGACAAACATTCTACATTCGAAATGGTACATGGTTAATTTTTTTTTTTAGAATGTCACCGCGATTTTAACCAAGTAGATCACTCAGAAATATGAATTCATTTGAAATTTCATAAATAGAATTATCACTGGACTTGAGTTTGAAATTTCTTTGAAAGGGTGATCTATATGGGGAGAGGATCATAAACAACATTATTTAAAATTAGCGTAAGGTAAATGGGCGTGTATGATATAAGGGGCATATACAGCTAGAAATACATGCATCATCATGCATGCAAGTGTTCAATTTTTTTCCACCAACATTACAGGGCAAGCAAGCCAAAGAATCGATCACTCCATTAAGCAAGCCAAGGAATCAAACATTTCATCTTAACAAATGCAACCTGATTTATAACAATGCATGTAACATTAAGTTTCATCAAGCTTTAACTACCAAAACCCAAAGATTCTTCTGCTTTAACAAAAACCTAGAACTCTAATAAAATGAGCCCCACAATCTAAGACTCCCCTTGGACGGATGGTCTATCAAGTCTTGACTGATGGTACAACAGTTCAATATTAGTTACACTGGTGTATATATGACTTTTTGCAATTCTAGAAACTGTTAGTAAGGCTGAACCTTAAGATCCTGTTTCCTTCACTGATGGTGAAGGATCTGTGCCACTATAGGGGTCTGGTCTACTTGATCTGTTGATGGAGGAGTTGGATCCGTTTGATCTTTCACATGTTGAGTGGAAACTAATTGGTCATTTGCTGGAGGGGGTGCAGTCAGTTGCTCTTTATTAGTTTCACAATCCTCATATTCTGAGAGTACATCCATGTACTCGTTTAGCAATCGTTGCACTTTTCTGTTTGATGCCATCGCAGGAAGTATGTCTTCTTTGAGGAGTTTGTGCTTTCGCATTCCCTGCAAGCCAGCCAGATCTCAGTAAGGTGGTTCATAATCAGTATCAGAACAGAATAAATAGAAGACGAGAAAAATAAAGGTTTTGACACTTATACATGTCACTTTGTTTCTTTTGACAAAGTTGAAATGTTCACTGGGTACTAAATTAACAACATTAATGTTTAGTCATAATCCTTTAGTTTATCTTTTGTTTAAAACCAAAAGAAAAGGTTAAAAATAGGAAAGCTGAAGGTTCAATAAAATGGGCATAAGCAGATTTGACTTGTATGAATAAATTTCACATAATAGCAAGTTCGGGTAGATGTGGTCTTGTGTTTCTGAGGATATAAAAGGTGCAAAATATGGTAACTTCCTTACAAGCACACATGGATCCCATGCAGGATTCTTTGGTTCTGACGACTTCAACTCAACCATCCCAGTTGGAGGTCCAAGGAAGCTTTCACAGAGTTCTCGCAAGCGGGATTCATCCCCTTCCCTACAAGAAGATAATAGAATGGTTAACACTGTTTAGTTCCAAGAATTTATGAATAGAGAGGCTTGAAATTAATCAATTTATTGATAATGCAAGGAAATAAGCACAATATGCATATACACACTGCCTATCTCACAATTACTATTATCCAAACTAGCACAAGCCAATATCCACAGCATGCTTAAGTTGTTGCTTCCTATCTTTTCCCCCTTCAAACTCGTTACAATTAAAAGAGCTAAAAGGATGCTTCACGTTTTCTACGAGAATATAACACTAAAATCTTCTATCAAGAAAAGTACCATTCAAGTCTCAGGACACCGTCCCACCAACTAATTCTAGCCATAAAATTACTTTTTCCTTTCTACTGTTGTTTTCTTACTTGTCAGTGAAATTGAACTGCAGTAACAGCAAAATCTTGGGTGGAAAAGACGATGACCTCACTCATCAAGACGATAGAATAACACTATAACATCTGAGACATCAAGATCATAAGAAACAACAGGGCTGAATATACGTAATAATACATCTTTCTTAAATTCACCCAGTTTGACAAAGACTACCAGTAAAGTTTATATATTCATAGACATTCCCAAGGTCATGTTACATTCATGCTTCCAACCATAGACCAAACAAAGGGCAGATTTTTCAATTTGACCAGATGTATTCGAGTTGCACCAGTTTCAAGACACGTGAACCACATAAATCTGCGTTTGAAAGGATAAGTTCAAGACATAGCAGGCACAAAAAAATGGTCTATCCTATGTGATTTGATGTTACTTGGACGATCTATGGGACAAAAACAAGTGTTAATGTCAAATTGGGTAAGAATTTTGGATATGGTGCTATTGAGACGAAGGTACTTGCCTTTACATGATATAAGTTCAGCACAGTAAAAAAGAAACTTCATTTTAAAGAGCCCTACCCCAGCTTGCCATACGCTTAAAAAGAGTGTCATTTTAACTGTCACTTTCTTTAGCAAGGGAAAAAAATTACAGCCAGGTCTATCAAGATCAAGATGCATCATGATCCACAAAGAATCCAGAATTTTACAAATAGGGGCAGAAAGGCCATATTACATAATCTGATAAAATGAATTTCTAATACAGTAATGTACCATGTTTTTAATTTGTGAATTAAGAGTGTATTACATTCTTCCACTTTCAGCTCTCACTAGGTAGTCAGTAATAAAACTCGCCTTTTTTTTGGCAAAGAGATTCAAGCTTTTGAGAATTCATGTCCCACTTTCTGTTTCATTTTGATTTCGTTGGTTTTTTCCAAAACATGGAGCGCTTCCAATAAGAATTGGTTTGATTCCTTCTAGTGGTATGATAGAGAATGGAATTTTGTGCAAATATGAAGAATCACAACACGAAAAACATAAAAAGAACTTAGCTCAACGCTATGAGTGAATTTCAATAATACCGTTTATTTTTATTGCAGCCTATGCATGGATGTATCTATGTGCATTCCGAGACAGGTACGGACTTCAAAATGGCTACCACATCTCTCTCATTTAATTATTGATATTGTTATTTATTTATTATTATTACTTTTAACTTTTTAAAGAAACATTCAAACTTATTCTGAAAAGGGGGGAAATAATATGACATAAGGTCCCCAACTGCTATAACAACGAGTTACTGGATCATAAAGATGTTCTCCCAAATTTGGAATCTAACCACTATGAAGCTTTTCCAAAAACCCAAAGCATGGCATATGGAATGAGAGACCATAAAACCTCTGGTACTTCCAAATGTCCGCAACTAATCTAGGAAGTGCCTAAACCACCCCCAAGCATGGAAGAAGTGAGACCATAAGGAAGAAGCACAATAACAACGGGGAAGTGATTTCGAGTCTCCAAGTGTAGCAATGCATTCCACATATGCTTTCGCGCAAAGAAAGAGATTTGGAAGTTAGGAGGAATACTTTTCCTCCACACAATGGTGGTCATGAAATTGGTTAAAGATCACGAAGAGGAACTTTTAAAGAAGAAACCGAGAACACAGTATCCTTCGAGAATCATCCTGAGATCATGACCACTTCCAAGTATCCCCGTCATTGTTTGGTGGATCAAAGCAAGACTCTGCATCACATCATCTGCTCCTTCCATCTCTAATTCATTAAGAACTCTTCTAATGTTCTCCACCAACTCCTGATTCCGAAAAAAAAGATCTCTTCAAAGAGAATTGGAGCTCACCAATCATTTGTATCATTATTTAAGCTAGGAGCCTAGGACGACTACAGTTCAAAAGATGATCCAAAATCTGAAGAAGACAGCAGTGATCCTGCTAGTCTCATGCTAGAAACTTATATATACATATTCAGATCCCAACAAAAAATAATAATAAAAAACAAATTGCAGGCACTAGTTTCCACAATTAATGGATCCCCGTAGAAGTTATGAACATAGATCAGTATTTGGAACTCCTTTACCAAACATCATTGATTACCAATCATATACACTATCTAGCAAAAGAAGCAACCTACAAAAAGAAAATCAACTTTTGTGGTTGTTTTTTCTTTAGTTCCGTTCAACAATCTTGATGATGATGGGAAGAGTATATATTTTTGACAATCAAGTCCCAATATACAATGGAGATTATCACAATATGGCCAAGTGATGGACTGATGGTAGATCTTAGGTCTGATCATGTGACATCTTTGAGTTTTAGGTCCTACATTTGTGCAATACCGGGCTCCAAGACCAAATCAACTTCGTTTACCCAGCTTCCATCATTTGCAAAGACAGAGTAAGGGTACTCTAGTCATTTGAAATGATGGAAAGATGAGTCAACATGGTCTTGGGACCCAAGCCTTCTATTGGAAAAATGTAGGATGTAAGTTCTAAATGCACTATCATTAAAGAGCTAAACAAAAAAACAAAAACAAAAAAATTCCAAAATAACCTGATGAGCTGATAACAAATAAGTCATGCTAATTTTGTTTGATGAAGTATATGAGCCTATACCTTATCAAAGTACTCAAGCAAAGGACAAAGGGAATTCACTAACCTTGCCAAAAATCTTATATAATATAAGAGGCATTGGCGATACTCGTTAGGCGACTGTAACCTCAGTGAGGATGCTAACTGGGCCTCCAAATGAGCACGGGTCTGCACCAAATCATCAGTTGCCCTGACTCACAAATATGGCGATATCAACATCCAATAACAAACAACAATTTGATGACTATTGACATCAAATTATTTCATAAATTGTCAAAGATACAAAAGACACAAACCTGCTCCAACTTGGCTTTCTCGCTAAGAACTTCCCAACATCCACCTGCAGAGCAGCCAGTTCAGCACATTGAACTGAGCCCAAATTCCAGGAACTAGCAAAACTTGATGCAGGGAAACTATCATCTGCAATCCTTAGCCAACATCTCAGGTTTATATCGAAAAGGAATGCATGGCGAGTGGCTAAAATGACAAGAGGAGAACCAGACTTTGAGAACCTTGCTGATATAACTTTTATTGTGCCTGAAAGTAGTAACACACAAAGCATAACCATCTGATTTGAACGCTGGAAGCCTTATGAAAGTACAGTATGACACCAACCAAACAACGAAATTGCTAACCATCTACAGGTAGTTTCAAGGTGGTTATACCTGTATCTTTAGCAGATGACTCTTGTCTAGAAGTAACGAGAGCATCCAGTGACTCGTGCAGGAGACAGGTTCTCTTGACCAGATCCCACACGTACATCAATCCTTTCTTAGTGACAAGAAGCAGCTTCCAGCATTCATCACAGTCTATAAATATTGCCGAAGACCCCATCATCATGGGTGGCATGGCTCGCCTTCCACACTTTGTGTAAACCTTCATAAGACAAGTTTAAAAACAAAAACAAAAAAATACTTCATATTTTGCTCCCAATTTGTAGGGACAAACAGTATTCACCTTTGAAAAATTATCCTTATTGACTAGATAATATTTCATCTACAGAGGATATTTATTTTGAAGCTAGGTATGTTTCATTCACTCCTTTTTCTTTCAACGATGTTTAAAACTAAAGCAGATCTAGCTTTTGAAAAATAAAGAACTGGACAAGTACAATGTTCAAAGCAAAATCAAATCATACTATGAACAATAAAGAGTCAAATAAGAAATCCAGTGATGTTGACTGGGAAAAATTCGAGGCAACTATTCGACGGGGTAACTCATGGAGTCTCACAATCTTATCCACCACAGCCCCATAAATATTACTCAAAAACTTTCCCTTAAATTGTCAGCAAGCAATAAATTCTTTGATGAAGGAAACTATTCACATCTAGTGATAAAAGTTTTGTAAAGAAAACGTATAATTGGTTACAGAACAAGCAAAGGTTGGCATTGGCACATAAGATTTTGAATCTTACCTGTAGGCAACCATCTTCACACCCAACAGCCCAGAAATTCGTATTTCCAGCCAAGACAGTTATCTTTCCTGGTATTTTATCAGACCAAAGTATCTCAGTCCCTCTCATACAAGTAACTTCAGTTTCCATTGTTACAATTGCATTTCCAATTCCAACCACATCATGCACCGACTTTTCTACTTGACGAGCTTCCAGGCAGACTGGCATTGCATCAGCATCTTCCCTCTTATCAAAGACTCTGATAGAAAGCGCAGAAGTATTTGCCACTTGACCACCAGATGATTTCATAACCGCCGGATGTTCTATACTAATTGTTCCTTCTCTACTTTTAGAGGCTGGAACCTTCTCAATGATCAAGCTTTCGCTTACAGCGGCCCTTGCACTGACCCCTGCATGCTCCTTCACTCCACAATTGCTGCATTTTCCGAGAAGGTTATTTTCTTCAGAATTTCCACCGAGTTGCCTCTTAAGAGAACCTTCCTTGGTTGGAACAACCCGATTATCATCCTTTGCCTGATCCAAGGAAGCGTGAGGGAAATCGAGCGCATGAGGTTGTGCTCCACCTGTATCATTTTCCTGATTAGCAGGCGCCCCGAGTGCTTCTGGAATTATCCTCTTTCTGCCGTCAGACCTCCTGTATACTGTTTGCTTCACTGGAGCAGAAGTTGTGGTGGAAGTTGTCACCTTATTTAACCCATCACTACTGGTTCCTCCATTCTTCTTCCCATCTTCAATTCGTGATTGAGATTCCTTCACAAGGGACTGATCAACACTAGGGATCCCTGAATCACCATAAGACTTTCCACTTGTCAGGTTCTGACGGATGCCAGAAACCTCTGTCTTGCTAGTTGACTGTTTTACTGAAGCTGCCTCTAGAAATAACTGTGCAGGTGTTTCAGCTAAGTTTGCCAGTCGTCCTCTAATGTCTCCATAGCGGTTTTTCTTCAACTCATCCAACTCGGAATCTGATAATCTGTGGCCTAGTTCTTTTACCTCCAAGTGAAATATCGCCACTGTACCATCCAAGGAACAGGCAAAAAGCGAATACCCATCAGGACTCCTGTTTCATAACAACACCAACATTCACATTAAGTAGATATTGTATCACTAAGACCAAAAATTTAGCAGAAGATTTTAAAAGAAAATGAAACCAAAATAATTGTCTCTCACCAGGACAGATCAACTACACTTTGAGTGAAGAAATGCTTGGCTACAAATATTGGACGAGCACTAGCAGTCGTCCATACAGTTATTGTGCGATCCTGGCTCCCAATAGCAATAATATTGTAGGGCAGTAATTCTTTTGCTGCATCTTTCGCTGCAGTCTTGGAAGACCCATTAGACCATCCAGTGGAGGCAGATTTTACTTCCTGATTGTGGGAGGCATTCTTTCTGAACATTGAATGGTTGAACTTTACTACAATAATAGGTGCATTGTGCCCCAAGAAATCAAAAGTTGCAGACCAATTCCCTCTTTCCAAAACAGGTGCTGAATGTCGTGGCTTCTGGAACCCATGAGTGGTGGTGATAAAATGGCCACAAGGTGACCATCCAAGCCTTCTAAAAAAAGTAGATCCTAGCTGAAAATGATATTTTCTAGTTAAAAATAGGGGATAGTGAGTGGGAAGGGGAACTGAGAGAGAAAAAAAATGCCTAAAATGGACTAACATACAGATTTTGCCCAGTGTCCCTCTGTTCGATGGGCAAGACTCCAATCACTTGTTTTCCAAATAATGACAGTCTTGTCGTCTGACTGGCTAGCTATGAAGGAGCCGATAGGATCCCATGCAACCCCTTTAACAAGGCTGGAATGCCCCCTCAGAACAGCCGAACAGAGGCCATTACTCATGTCCCAAATGTGAATGGTGTTGTCCAAACTCCCACTAGCCAGTATCGAATCATCTGGAGACCAATTAAGATCCACCTACTTCGAGCATGAAAAACAAATGCTTGATCAGAAGCTGATGCCAATGCCTAATCATGAGAATATAGATATAGAAAATGAAGAATGGGCAATTTAATTACCACATCAGCAGTGTGTCCTCTTAAATTCATTTTGACTTTCCAATTCTCAACATCTGCGGGTTCTCCACTACCGAACTCAGTGGTGCCTGACCCTGGCTTCCTTTCATGAATCAAAATAACCTGATCATCAGAGCCAGATGCAAGATATTGACCATGTTTAGCCCATCTAACACAGTTAACAGACCCAAAGTGATCACGAAGGGTTGCCAGCATTTTCTGTGTTGACTGTTCTTTTTCTGGCTCCCTGCTAACGCATTTCATGTTCCATATCCGTACCTATAAAGAAAACATAATATCATCTGAAGATTAGTTTCTTCAGAACTATAAAATTTTACTACTTTGATAAGTGGGGCACTCTGATTTAGTAGAGATATTGATGAAAGCAAGAACTATAAGCAAGAATTAACAGAAACCTATCACGTTATAAAATCCAACACAGGCATATGGAAATGCCTACTTGTAATAAGGATTTGAGCTTTTGCAGCGTATGAGCACAACCAATAGTTAGAGGAAACTATGTCACAATGGTTACAGTAGTACTCAAGTCAAGTCCAACTTAATGAACATGTGCAGCATATGTCTACACCCACTAGTAATAATCTATTGAATATTAATAATTTTTAAAAAGTTTTAAGATTATTAAAACAAGTTGAATCTTATATCATCATGAAACAAGAGAAATAATCCAACACAATAGTTAAGTCCCACTTAAGGAAACCACGCACACCAACTAGATTTTGAGTCGAAATCTCCACTTTTCGCATGTTACCATTCCAAATTGGGGGAAACTTCAAATTTATTAATCACCTACATAGTGCATAGTATATCCACCCATGAAAGCGCAGAAATCTATGATTTGATTCTCCTAAATAATGCATTTAATTGTTTCGTTAAATTTGTGTTTACCATTTCCACTGAATTTAGCATTGATAAATATCCCCACATAACTCCCAACATTCCACAATCGCTTCACAAGAAGGATATATTACATTTTTTAACGCCTTTCTTTGGATGCATGTTGTCCAAAGACCAAGGAAAAGAGAAGACCTTAAGCAGAAGAATGGGATCGACGGTTTGCTACTTTATATGAAAAATGACAATGATTCTGAATGCTATGGTATTTTAAGACTAACACAAGAAACTCTATTTTGATTGTTGAAGAGGCCTTTGTCAGGCTAGTGGATGAGGGTGGGTTTAACATCTTCATTGTGTTAGATGATGTCGGAGCTAGGGAAGAGGAGGACATGTTCTTAGGTACTTTGAATTTTCAATTTTGTATCATTGTGTTAGCTTTGGATGAACTCAAGTTCCCATTGAGGTTTTCAAGGCCCTTTCTATCTGTTGCACTTCTTTTTTATTTTTTTGCAGTGGAATTTCAACACTATCCTCAAAAAGTATATTTACTAAATTACATTTTTTAATAAAACTAATAACCAGTCATGAACATCATCCTCATTGTACTCATCTTCCTTTATATATTTCACATAAATCTTACCTGTACATCATCCTCATAGTTTCATTTTTACGTGGGTATTCCAACTTTTGTATAGTAAATTTTCTTTCTCCTTGCTCATAACATATTTGAATTGTAAATTCTGAACATGAACAAATCTCAATATTTCGACATTACTGAAGAGTCTCTAAGGACAAAAATTAAAGCTTTCCAGCATATACATTCTAATCTTAGAATAGCTTAAAGCATCCAAGTAGCTAAACCCAGTAAATGAAGTTGTAAATTCCCACACTACTGCTCTCAATATATTCACTTTCCAAGAAAGGAAACACCTCATATACAATATTTTAATACTGAGACTAACTAAAACCCTAAACGGATGACAACCCAATTCAATTCAAGCAAAAGTAAGGATCCTCAAATAAAAATAACTTTCCAAGACATCAAAATTTCCCAAGTTGAAAACCCACTCACAAGAATCATGATTGAAGTTGAACAACAGAAGAAAAAACCCAACTTGATTGTAATGAAATAACCGATGATAAAACCAAGAATGAAAAAGAAGCTACCTTGTGATCTCCTCCACCAGTTGCAAACCTGATGCCACCAGGTTGAATATCAATGGAGAAAATTTGCATTCCTTCATGCCTAACCCAACCTGGCTTCTCTGCAATCATCTTTGCTTCTGGGTATCTAAAATCCCACTTATTTTTCACTCTCCTCGCACTCAAAGAACAAAAGGGTCCTCAAATCCCATGGTTTGGGATCAAAATAGGAAATGGGGTCATCAGAGAAAAACTTATAAAGGTCAAATTTTGTGTGGGTTCTTGAAGGATTTTGTTCTCTTGAAATCTTGAAATCTTGACGAACAAAAGGACTACAAAGAAAACGAAGGGTAAAGGGCTTGTGTAGTGGTACGCCTTTTCTTGTACGAGAGTACATTGAGTTAAATGATAGTGTACATCAGACGTTGGAGTTTGAAAAGGAGTTCCAATATCTTTTGGGAGGGACTGAACTCATGATGGATAAGTGGACTTGTGTTCCATGTTTCCATTGGAGGGAGTGAGACACCCCAAGAGTCAAAAGTGCTAATCTCACTTTGTTGAAGATCCAATGGAGATTTGAGGATCGTATGGTGATGAGTTCATGAATTGGGACATCGATATCGATTATAAGTTTTAGGCCAAGAATAGGAACCCCAAATTATGGTTGAATCCTCGCTCGGTTTTGATTTGGTTTTAGGGTGTGTTTGATTTTTGAAAAATTTTAAAAGAAAAATATGTTTTTTTGGAAAAAAAAATTTCACCATTTGATTTTCACCAATGAAAAAAAAATTCATTTCTATTTTGTGGAAGAACTATTGAGGAGAAGAAAGAAATTGTTCAACGAGATTTAAATGTTCATAGGTTGAGTCTCTTGAGGCCATTGAGTCGATGAGTGAAAAGATCAAACATCATCTTCATCATCATCAAAGCCCATTTCCGAGAAAAGATCGAACATGAAATTTTTTTTTTGAGGTGAGCCTAAACAAAGTTCTTTCATCGGCAAAAAAATAGTCAAGCCCGCCAGAAAACTCAATTTTGAGAGAAAAATTATCTTTTTCTATGAAACACCAAAAAAAATCAAATACACCTTTAGTTTTGGTTAGCAGTAATCCCCTGGCTAGCTGGCTATAGAGAAGCTCCAATAGGGATGATAATGGGTCGTGTTGTATCACTAATTGGTTGTGTCATATCATAATCTCGTGTCAAAACCTCAAACCTAAACCTGGCCCATTTAGTGTGCAATGTGCCACCCATGCCCAGTTAAGCGGGTCAGGTTTCAATCCCATGCCCAGTACAAATTGTTTGACCCGTAACCGGTCCAATTTGAGTTTGATCGGGCTCGGTCTTTTCTACCTATGGGCTGTGAAACTAAAGTAAAAAACCATATGGATTGGGTTTGACCCAATTATTGTCTAATGGGCTTCACTTTTCTTGGTCCAAACCTATTATTTTTCCATCGAGAAAATATTAATAATGCCTTCTTAAGTCTCAAGTCAAATATAGTGATGAAAGGTATCTAATTCTAATCCAATGAAACACCTAATCTTCAATGATATATTTTGGTTAAGAGATTGCCCAATCTTTAAACTAAAACAAAAAATTTGATGTTATTATTGTTTTGTGTCTTAGAGAGAGTTTTGAGTTGATGGTCCAACAACAACATGATATGCCAAAGTTGTTCGATATAGTCAGTATTAAATCAATTTATAAGTATTTCTTTCTTGTGCAAATACATCATCTGAGAATAATAATTTGATGAATACCCAAAATTTGGCTTAGTGGCAAAACCACTCTGATAACTAAGATTAGAGCATGAGGTCACATTGGCTATTTTAATGAAGTTAATCAGTTGACATTATTATTGGATATTTTCTAATTTTTAATCAATGTGTTGTTAAGTTTACAAGTTTAGATTTCCATGTGTATTATGTTATATGATCTTTTCGTCTTGAGATTAATCCTTCGATAGATTTCATTGTATAAGTCATATCAATTGTGAATATATGCATAAAAGAGCAGTGCAATATTTGGTTAAAAAAATGGTAAATTTTCTGTGTTGATCTTTTCACTCACCGACGACTCTCTCCTCAACTCAAAGCCCTCAAAAGACTCAATCCCTGAACATTCAAAGCCTCGTTGAATAGATTCCTCTCTTCCCCTCAACAATTCCTCCACAAAATAGAAATATTTTCTTTAATGATTTTTTTTTCTTTGGTACAATCAAACAGTAAAAAAAAAAAAAAAAAAAAAATTAAGGATATTTTGGTTAGTCATTTTTCTTAGAAAATTATATTCAATTTATCTTATTATGTGGATTTTCATTGTTTAGTTGGTTATATTAAATTTATTTACTGATAAGAAATCGATTCTTTATAAGTTTCAAAGGGAAAGTCTTAGAATCAAATTTACAGAAACGATTTCAATTTCCATACAACCAAACAGACCCTGAATGTTTGTTTTTTTTTTGTACAAAGATTTTTTTTTTTAATTTGACAATTTTTCAAAAAATAATAAAACAAAACCTACTCCATATATAATGACTTAGTATAGACTACAGAGAGTGCCATTTTAACTCCCGCCAAAAGATGCCACCCACTCCAACCAACAAAATAGACATCTGTTCCACTCGTCTCTTTTACTTAAATACAATCACAAACTCCTCTTCCTATCATCACCTACTTCAGAAAACCTCAACCTTACCTAAAATCAAACCAACTTAAACAACACTTGGAAAAACATTTTTCCAAAACATAACATGCATTCTTCATCAAAAATGGCAGAGAGGATTTCATGGTATTGTGCAGTGTTTTTGGCATTGATGCTCTTATTGGGATGCTGTGATTCAAGAGAGAGCCAATTCGATTCTGGGGTTCGTCAAGTGTTGAGTTACAACAACAGGGGTTGTGATGAGATTTATGTGGTTGGAGAAGGAGAGACTCTCCATACCATTAGTGAGAAATGCGGCGATCCTTTCATTGTCGAAGAAAATCCACATATTCATGATCCAGATGATGTGTTCCCTGGTCTAGTTATCAGAATTACTCCTTTCAAAAATAGGTAAAAAAAAATTTTCTTCCTGTTTTCAGGCTTTGTTTGTTGAACATAATCGCCGACAAGGGCTGTGTTTGCTTGGGTCTACTCCTACTACCCTCTTGGAGGTTTCTCTGTATATACGAGTGCAACATTGTCGATTATAAGATTGTTAACAGCCCTTTGGAATTCATGATTGTATAACTTGGTCAAATATCTTTGCTATTCATTCTCTGATTTTGTTTTCTTTCTTCTTCTTAATTCCTTGTTTTTTCACCCATATACAAGTCTACAACAAATCTATAAGTAAAGCATAATATGGTCAGCATCAAATAATGAATTTAATTTGCCATGAACACTAGTCCAAGCTGTATATATGGCAAGAAAACGGTCTCTTTGAAGCGTTATTGATCATCAACAAGCAGAATGTCAGAGATGGGTTAATCTCCAAGTCTGGGGAAAGATTCCCTAGTGTAAAATTTTGTTGCAGATCGAAAAATCAGATTGTTGAGGCCAATATATAATTTATTTGAAGCTCTCAAATTATTTAGAAATTCAAAAAATACCTTACATTTAACTTTTGGATTTTCCATTTTGCTCTTAACATTTCATACTTTTACAATCAAAACCAGCCCCTCTCGAATATTGAATAATTATATTTATACCCCTATCATAAATTATTTAAAGCCCCTGATTTATTTATAAACTATACATAAACCCTTAAAGTTATATATAATTATTTTATTTAGAAATTCAATAATAATTTTTTAAAATAATTGAATTGTTGTAATAAAACAAAAATATTGAATATCCAAGCATGTAGGGTGCGTCGACACCCTAGTAGGTATAATGGGTGAAGTTGATGCAATTTCGTCTTCCTTTAGTCTCCCCTGCTAGAATTTTGGATATCATGTGGAGATACACGCGCATTTAGGTGGCGTTTGTTTTTATTAAGTATTTAAAGTTACCTTCTAACTGGAGTTGGAAGTTCTAATCGAGCTTTCTGAATGAGTAGTTTGTTTTACTTTTGAATGAGCTATTGATTAGAAATTGTAAAATTAAAAGGTGTTTTATTTTAGATACTGACGTATAATTGTTTGATATTTTTGCCCAACACCAGAACTCGCACCGCTCACCACAAATTACCAACATTTATCTCATTTTCTTACATGTGTATCTCCTCCAAACAACTTTGAAATCCCCTTCCACCATTACCACCAGAAACCATCCAATATCACTTTATGTTTCTTTAAAATCTCCAACAACTGTATGAAGATTAGGAGGAGGGGAGGGGAAAGTGATGACAGTGGTGGCAACATTTATCGCGTGATGGAGATGAGATGGAGAAGAGAGGATGATAGGTCGAAAAGATAGATAACTCAATCATCGTGAGCTTATCATTGAAATTAATTTTCATTAAGCACTCGCTGCTAAGTGAGTAGCACCGCCCATGGTGCTTACGTTTGAAGTAACAATAAACACCCTTGATAGAGTAACTCTTCCTCAAAAATAGCACCTGATATCCCAAGCTTTCGAGCCCAATCCATCTAAATGACTGTCTAAATTCATCCAACTTGAACACTACAAACTTTTGTGTCATGCATAGTGTAGGAGCCATAAAATAATTCTTAGCCTAGCAAGGTAAGAAAGTCTAAAATTTTGGATTGTCCCTGAGAAGTCTGAGAATTATTCATGAAAGATATACAATCTAAATTGGATGCAAGTACATAAAGCCCAAGTCTGGGCCCAATACAATTTGGGAAAACACTCATTTCTCATCAGAAGAATAATGTTCAGTGATAATCACCATGCTCAGCTGAGCACACGAGCTTGCAAGAGATGCCTTTCAATCAAAAGTTCCCGACCTCATCTAATTGACTCATCAAATGAGTTAGTGCGACACGTGAGATAATACCACTAACCTACTAATTTCCCATATAGAAAGTCACAACCATCAATAGGAAGTTACAACCATCAACGGTTCCCAACCTGCCATGTGTCCCACTCATCTGATACATGTTTCAATCGTTTCACCTCTATAAATAGCCAAACACAACTATTTATGAACAATTCTGTTATGAATCTCAATTCTCCCTAAGAACACAAAGAAACAAACACTTTTATGAATTACATTATTTTAACTTTGGCTTCAGAGTCTCTGTAGCTGACACCATATTGACATCAAAAATCTTTCTTCATATTATGCTGATTGCTCCACGTGATTCAATGTAAATTTGCATCCACACATAATATTTCACCGGTGTCGGAACGGGCTTGAACATTAATAACCTTGCACATGTTGTTTTCGAACTCTTACCACCATATGAGTGGACATGTCGCGGTGCACATGGGATACTTTTATATCATGATATCTCGGGTTGCGATCAAGTTTTACTGGTACAATAAGTGCACGTGCATTTTGTTTTAATCAATATCAACAACCCTATCATATGATTCAACCCTACCATATAATACTTTATCAACCTAATCTCATCACATTTTCTCACCCCGATCCAATCTCATCACATTTTCTCACCGCAGTGTCAAAACAATATAATACTTGATCAAGTCTGAAGTGTCTTGTCAAATGCCACGCATGGCTTGCCAACTCTGACTCGCCCTTAAAATAATACTAAAATTTGCTATAAAGCAAATTCTCTCTACCTTTGTTTCCTCACCATACCAACCCTTCCCATCCCAATTATTTGTGCTCTCTCTCTAACATGGAGAAGCTCTTCCTCTCTTTGTTCCTCTTCGTCTCTCTTGCCAGTACTGGTAAGTTAACCATGCATCAAGGCCCCCAACACACCATATAGCCAAATTTTGAGTGGTTCTAGTGACTTGTACCAAAAATGGTTTTCTTGATTCTTCTTCTTTTTGTGTAGGAGCTAAAGTGGTAGTTAAAGGTGGTGGTGGAGGAGTGTCAAAGCTGTTTGTGTTTGGGGACTCATATGCAGACACAGGGAACAACAGGAAGAGTGCAAGTTCATGGATTGAACCATATGGAATCACTTTCCCTGGAAAACCATCTGGTCGTTACTCTAATGGCAGAGTTTTCACTGACTTCTTAGGTATGTTAATTATATGTTTTCTAAGTTCTAAACATTATTGATTGCTACCATAAGCACCTTCTCAAACTATTCATTACTGTCCTCTAATTGTGTGTTTGGTTATATGAAAACTTATGTCACGAGAATCTATGAGAGAATCCATATATTTTAGGCTAATTAAAAGTATAATTCTATATGCACTATTTAATTTTGTTATCATTGGTGAGAATAAAAGAATCGTAAACATGAGATTTACATGTCTATCAATATTGATATATGAATTTTTTCGTAAGAGTTTTCTCATAAATTCAGCCTAAAAAATAAGAGTTTTCTCGTAAATTTTCATACCATAAAATTCCGTGCAACCAACCGTACCCTAAAATATCTCCATTATGATGCTTTGTTTTGATTAATTTTGTTGCTGTAGCAAGGAGATTTGCGTTATCATCTTTTGCTTTCTTTTCTTTATCAACCTGGCAGTCTAGTCCAGATGTGTGGATTGTCTTTTTGCCTGTATATTTCGTCGACGTGACCTTTCTTATGCTTTTTTGTGAATTGTAATGTCAGCTTTTTTGGTCTATTATTAAACATTTGATAACCTCGGTGCTAAATGATCTTGAGGTGGAAAAAATAGTAATTGCTATGAATGAGGCACACATTTCAACAGAAAAAAAAGAATGAGGCACACTGGTTTGCTAAAAATGGATGGAGATTTAATGCTATTTTTATTTATTTATTCCTAAATTAGATTGCTAATATAACACCACCACAAAAATGTGCACCAAGCCTACTAAACTAGCACCAAACAAAGTTGCAGTGGAAAAGAGTAAATATTCGATGAGTTATTGCTAACCGAAGTTCTCGAGATATGTGGCAGAACACATCAACATGATGATAACATTTGTTTGATATCCCATTTTTCCATGGGCTTCGATTTGTAAAATTTCAACACAATATGTGTACTTACACGATAGAATTTAATAATATCGAGAATATCAAAATTTAGTTTCATCGCATGCGTCGTGATCTTTTGTATATGTATTTGTTTTTGCTATTATTTTTCTTACTATTCAATGTGTTAAGATGTCGTTGTGGCGTGTATGGAAAGTAAGAAATATGAGGGTTTTTAAATGGCTCAACAAATCAGAGCAATCTATCTTTATTGAAATTAGAGCGTTATTGTGGAGGATGGGTTCGATTTGTAATCTTTTTAAAGATATGGTGTCTTGATATCTTGTTTCATTTATTATCTTTAATAAAAAAAATCTTCTTGTTTAGTAAAAAAATATAATAAAAAATGTCGTTGTGACCGACAAAACTAAAATAATTTTAAACAAATGTAATTTGAAAATTTTCTCACATGATATAGTACAAATTTCTTTTTTGGCATGATATACACCTTCGTTTGTCTGGCTCATCTCACTAACCCCTTTGGAAGCTACATGAATCATTATTATTATTATTATTATTATTATAATAGTGTAACTTCCTTCCAATATTTAAATTAAATTTTTTTTTCATTGATTTCTTTTAACGAAGTCAACCGTTCTAATTCCACGCGCTTGCCAATGGTCCTTGAATCGAAACCATATAATAAGCTCGTTATTATTATTTTTACCCTTAACCTTTCTCACCCCACGCGGTTTGGTGGATATTGAACCTAAGACGTGGGAGTCAAACCCACATTGCCTTAACCAATTGACCTGGCCACCTTTGACTAATAAGCACATTATAATCTAACTTTGATTATTGAGAATCTCCTTGGAGTGTTTAATCAAATGCAAGTGACTAATCTGATTAAAACTTATTGCAGCCTCTTATATGCACATAAAGTCTCCAATACCATATAGATGGAGAAAGGTCGTGGGGGTGAAAACGTTGCAACATGGAATGAACTTCGCATTTGGAGGGACTGGGGTGTTTGATATATTGAAAGCTGGGCCTAACATGACCAGCCAGATTCTTTTCCTTGAAAAGCTCCTTGCCTCTGGAGTTTACAAGAAACGTGACCTTGAATCCTCCATTGCACTTGTTTCAGTAGCCGGAAATGATTATTCTGCATATCTTTCCAGGAATGGCTCCACACAGGTATAATTTAATCACAGTATAACAAGTATTAGCTTGGATGCCTGCCCAAGTTGCAGCCTTAATTTCTTATATTAAATTCATCACTAATTCTTGAATTGATTTTATGTAATAGGGCTTGCCAGCATTCATTACATCAGTGGTAAACCAAATCAAAGTGAATCTTAAACGCATTCATGGACTTGGAGTGCGACAAATAGCTGTTACAGCTTTACAACCTCTAGGATGTTTGCCCAGAAGCACGATATTATCTTCATTCCAAAGGTGCAATGATGCTGAGAACACAGCAGTCAATTTCCACAACAGCTTATTGAAACAAGCTGTTGCGACATTGAACAATCAAACACAGGACTCCCCATTTGTCATTCTCGACCTTCATACTGCTTTCATGACCATAATTAATAGCCAAGGTATTCAACCAGGCAAACTTATTGAAAATTTAATTTCTTTGTTTTTTAACTTTTGAAATTTTATTTTTTAATTTTAGTAGGCACAACTAACTAATTTGTGATTTAAAATTAAACAGGAGGTATGAAGTTTGAGAACCCGTTGAAGGCATGTTGTATGGGTGTAACCAATCAATATTTCTGCGGAAATGTAGATGCTAACGGGACAAAGAAATACACAGTTTGTGCAAATCCAGATTCTACCTTCTTCTGGGATACATTACACCCCACACAACAGGGTTGGCGCGCAGTTTACTCCGCCTTGCAATCTTCACTACACCAGCTTATCTAGATCATGTTATCCATCTAATTTACTCATATTTTGGTTAGCTTGTGTTGTTTCTGGTTCAAACTTCAGATGTTTATTGATTTAGATCTTCTGTATGAATGGATCCTTACAAATAATAACATGCAATACTAGTTATTGTAACTAGCCCTTCTCTCCTTAATAACTTAAAGCATGATATCATATAGATAATTGGTCATGGTCGATGAAAGCACATTGTAGATGCATGGCTCATCCATCATTGGATAGCGTTATCTTGTAACATCATAACGTATCTTGTAACACCAAAGATGTGAACGTTCATGAAATAGTCATCCCAATCAATGCAGTTGGGATCGAAGAAAAATGTCTCCGCATACTTGTTGTCATTCTTCTCCATCATTTCTCTTACCTTACGCAAGTTTGAGTCTTCAAATCTGTGGTACACCAATAACACATTAGACTATGCCAAGCCCTAGCCCGGTCCAAGTCTATTGTAACACCCCTACTTTTTTAATGACAATATAAATTTATGTGCCCAAAGTTCTTTTAAAATCTTAAATTTGTTGGCCAAATAGTATTTATTTCACAATTTTTTCGTTGGATAAATTGGGCTTTTAATATATTGATGGAATTGGGCTTATAAGATGTAGGATGTGGACTAGACTTACGGATTGAATATCGATGGTGGATTTGACTTATAATGAATATGAGTTGTTGACTAGGCTGAGCTTATAAATTCTAAAATAAGGATATGAGTTGTTAATGAAATTGGGCTTATAGGTTCAGAAAGTAAAGAATTATAGACCGATTTGAATTGAATCCAAAAAATAAGGAATTTGGGTTCTAATTTGATTTGGAATTGGGTATTGATTTGAATTGAGTCCTGAATTGAATTGGAATTGAGTTCAGAAATTCAGGAATTAGATATTGTTACGAGCCGAACTAAATAGTTAGGAAAAAAGCTGTTTAGTTGAATATATATGTTGGCTGGACTTAGATTTAATGATTTATGGGATGGTTTAAGCTTATCAATATTGGGTATTAAAGAGGGTGAGTTACAGTTTGCTTGGGTTGGGTTTATAGTCTGGAGAATAGAGATGTTGCACCTTTAGTAAATCTCGAAATCATGTTGAATTTACAGGTTAAACATGATTGAGTTGAATTTCCTTTTGAATTTCTTTTAAAAGATGCCTTATTTTATTGTTGTACATTTGTCTTGTTAATGTATTATGAAATTGGATACTTGCATGGGTATGCATATTGACTTGTTATGGAATATAAACTCTCATTCTGAATAGGCTTGATGGTCATTTTTGTTAAAGAGCATTTGTGTATAAATGACACAATAAGTGATATGAAGCACCTTGCATTGTTGAATGTTTATACCCATTTTAATTGTATCACTTAGAACTACCACACCTCTTATTGTTTATGTTTTCCCTCTTCTACAGAGAAACTAAATTTCCTTCGGGATGGGTCTTGCGGAGTAGGGCACCCTTTTTTTTTTTTTTATTTAAAGAAACTAAATAACTTTGGGTTGGGTCTTGCGAAAAAATGTGTGATTTTGGAATGTCAAAATTGGCTTGATATTTATCTGTAAAAAATGTAACGTGACATTATGCGCATTGATAGCCCAAGAGTGGATTTTTGTTACTCATATAATTAAGAGTATCCAATAAGTTCATATCCGTATTTGATGTGTCCCACTTAGACATGAATGACGGAGAAATTCTACTTGCTTGTGTGGTTGTTCATGATTTGTGTTTAATTTTATGTATCACTTGCTGCTGTGTTGATTTTTGGGATGAAGATTACTCATACCAGCTTTATTTGTTGTTCGAAGTGAGCTTTTGCTTAGTACATTCCTTTGGAAATGTAGCCGACTAGCCTTTCAGGTTTTAGAGATTTTTTGAACAGCATTACTAGAGTTACGTTAGTGGGGCTAGCAATGTCAAAGTTTCCTGGTTAGATAATTTTTAGTTTGTTTAAATTTTTCTAAACTATGTTTTTAGTTGTTGCTGCTAATTGTTTCTGTTATTATTGAATTTTCACGACTCGAGTTTGGCGAAACAGATAATCTTACGTGGAATTTAAGAATTTTTTTTTTATTTCTCAAAAATCGAGGGTGTAACATCTATGATCTTGAAAGTTTTTAGAAAAAAAATGAGGAAATCATAATGAATTTACCTTCCCTTAAATTTTGTGAGTAGAAAGTAGAGTTCTGCAAGACGAACTGAACGTTGAAACTTTTGGTTGAGTTTGCAATATTGATTCTTGAGAATATTGCACGAAAATGCATTTGCCACACGCAATGCCTGAAAAATATGGCAAAACACTTAGGCTTATACACAAAGCATACAATGTCTAATGAGGATTTTTTTTTTCAATGATAAACATTACGCACCATAAGTGGAACCTTGAATTGTAGAGTCAAGAGCTTGTTGAAGCTAGCGAGGTTGGGGACTATAGTAAATCTTGAAACCTTTATTGGTCTTCTATTTTCATCTATCAATGGATGATTAAGGAAATACAGATAAAACCAATTTGCAACGCAGGACCATTTCACTGGATTTGGCGATGAAGAGCTTACATGGTAGACAGCCTTCATGGTTTGGCGACATTGATGATTCGCCATGATTGCTATCATAGCATTCACCACCATGTCAGCAGGCATCTGTACGTATTTTAAAAAAACATACTAAAAAGATAAGTCTGTTACAAAGGAAATAACTTGTCCAAATTACCAATATGTCAATGATAAAATTGCCACAATGAACTTTATCAATTTGAATCAAAACTTCTTGTGCAGTAATTGCTTGAGTACGTAAAAATTTGCAGTAATCACTTTAGATGCATTGAAGAATTTGCAAAGTTACTCAGAGGAAATCTCGAATAATTTTGGGTTAAGACTCACCGCATCCATGGTTCCCTCAGGATCTCCAAGAAAGTGTGTCAGCTTTCCCTTCCCATAACTACTGAGAAAAGGATCTATGTTTCTGAAACAATCCAAAATCGATCAAAACAACAAGATTAAAAACTTAGCTCATGGAATTATTATTTGAAACAATAGTTACCTATTCATTATTACTTTACCTGAAACCTTCAGACCAACCTGGAAATGGTTCCTTGTAAGTGCTGGTGACAATGGTAGGGCGAACTATGACAAGGGGTACATGCTGGCGCACAAGTTCAAGTAGCATCTCACCAATCGCCTTAGTAAAGGCGTAGGTGTTAAACCATCCATGCAGAGTAGCTCTGATATAAAACATATATAAACAACCCAAGCTTAACTACAATTAAGCTTAACATCATCTACCTTTCATTTCAATATATACTGTCGTTCAAGTGGCTAGATAACATTTAGGTAAGAAAATGTTAGGCTGAGCCTTGGACATTGCCTCTTTAATTACATGCTAATATCTTAATAAAAGAAGTCCCTTGAAAATCCAAAATAATTAGTTAAAATCCAAGTATATCAAACCTTTCTAACCCCAATTTTTTCATGGAGATTCTTATATCTTTGTCATTAACTTCATTTTGGCGAAGTTCTTGTAATCTTTGTTGCACCAGTTGGAACTCGGCATCTACATCCAAGTGTGGACTTCCACTGTATGTTTCACCCATTTGCAACTCTTTCTCTAATATCAGTCCTTCCTTTTCTCTCGTGACAAAGGCTTTGATTTTCCAACATATGCAGAAAATTTTGCACACAAATGCATGAGTTCCCACTTCCCATGTATATCCAAGCACAAGTTAAAAATAATAAAATATAATTAAAAATCCAGGGAAATTCCCAACTGACCCGTTGAAACATGGACTAACAACTCTAATTTCTCACATTTTCTTGCAAACTCGCCAATGTTTTTAGCTCCGGTTGCGTTTATGCACAGAGATACATCATACCTACATAATAATCTATGTCACTAAGTTGATCTAAATGCACTGTTGAAATACTTAAGTAGTGCACATTATCATCACCTCTCATCAAAGCTGGTAGTGCCAGCAGAGTTGATGATGAAGTTGATTTCGCGGAACAATTCATTCATCAAGGCGGAGTCTTTTACACCCAAGTTGTCCAAGGATATGTCCCCTACAATAACACATATTTTTTCTGAAATAAACTCATCAAAGCCTGTTCCAACTTCTTTTCTCAAAACTCGGAACAATTCCTTCCTCATCACCTGTAAAAATAAGAGCAGCCAATAATGCATGGTATCCACCTTAGAATACTCCCCATGCAACAAAAAAAAATGAAACAGCAGATGTTTACTCAAATCGAAAATTGTGACCTGATGGGCATGCATGCATAAATACTCGCATTTAAGTTTTGATTTATTTATTTATTATGCCAATCAAATTTACATTAGTAAAAAAGTAATAACATGGCAGACTTACTTCCTTTTGGAACCGTTCGGTAGCGGATACGCCATCTTCTGCTCTTATCAAAAGAAAAAGCTTCTTCGCTCGCGGTTGGACCCTAAGCAATTTCTCCATGAAAACTGCATATAGTAAATAAATAAAATAAAAAATCAATTAAGTTTCCCAACAAGGTCAAATGACTGAGGAAAAACAAAAAAAATGCAAACAGATAAAATAAAATACGAAACTAACCCTTAGCTAAAAACCCAGTAGAACCAGTGATTAAGATGGTCTTGTGCTCTAGAGATCTTATGAATTCATCCATATCCATTATAGCACTTTGATTAAGGAAGGAAGGATGAACAAACTTATTTATATTGGTAAGTATTACTTCGATCAGATTAGTTGTCTTGGGTAGGTAGGATATTGGTTGAGCATTAGATTTATAAGACCTATGTATGTTTATATCATTACAAAAGTTGGATAGAAAAAGCTTTTAAATTTCTAAATGCAGTTGTGTACTTTTGTAATGTGATTGATCGATGTTGGCACTCAATTCCAACGATCATTTTCATGTCTCATAAAGTGGAGTTTAAGATCATATTGACCCAACCTCCACTCTGTCTTAATTTAGTTCGCACCTTATGAAGAGAAATGTATTCATATGCTTTAATGGGGTGTTCTACAACCATATACTTTGTATTTTAGGTGCAAACCATTAAATAGTGCACCTATATTTGCACTGAACTTTGGGTCTCTTGATTGTAATAAGAAAAATATCGCTTTTCAATAGCATTCTACTGCTCTAACTTAGCTGAAAATTTAAGCAAATGTAGGGCTGAATAAAAAACCGATCAAATCGATTAAACCGACCGATCCGATCTAAACTGAACAGATTGGTTCGGTTTAAATTCGGTTCGGATCGGTTTCGGTTTAAAAAAATTCAAAACCTTAGCGGTCGGTTCGGTTTTTGGTTTTTATGTGATTTTAACCGACCAAACCGAACTGACAGAATATATATAATAAATAATATATATTTTATATATAAATAATACAATAGGTTTAAAATAGTCGGTCGGTTCGGTTTTATTTCGGTTTTGATTCGATTTTAGTCGGTTCGGTTACGGTTTGCATAAATTAGAATCAGTTCGATTTCGAATCGGTTTTGTTAATGGTCGGTTCGGTTTCGGTTTGAAAATTTTAAATTCACGGTTTAATTAAAAAACCGAACTGTCGGTTCGGTTTTCAGCCTTAAGCAAATGTGTGAAATTCACATTAGAAAGAACATATCAAAGTTTTAGTTAACGGTGACTTTTGAGTACACACCAATAACTGTTTGCTATGAGGCTTTCAATAAGGTTTTGAGAGAATGTGAGTAGTCACACAACAAAAGAACATATAGAAGTTAATCTGAATTTAATTGTTGGATTTTGAGTTATCCTCTTTAGGGGTGGGCATCCCATCCCGCGATCCCGATCCCATTATGTCCCAATTTTTTCGGGTCTTAATGGGATTGAATAATTTCATCCCGATTTCGTCTCGTCCCGATCTAGAATGGGATGGGATGAGATGGAGATTTTCAATCCCGCTAATTCCGTCCCGTCCCGAGCTAATTTTTTAATATTTATTATTAATATTTTATTTATTTATTTATTTATTTATATTCATATAAACTTACAGATGACTGACAGAAACTCATGGTGTTTGCAGTGGTAACAGAAATGTTACTTCAAGAAATAAATATTCATTAAGCAAGAGAAAGATAGCAGACTGTTGCTTGGATTCCCAATAAAAGTGGCTCCAATTATTTAACTTTCAAATATTGATAATACCCAGGTGAAGATGAAAAATAACAATTAACTAAGTAATACATATTCAGAAGGGAACATTCAGGGGCGGAGCCAAGAATTTGAGATTCCCCAGGCTGTAAAAATATTTTTTTTTAATTACGATATATGTATTGATGGTAAACCATTATGAATATGTTAGAGCATCACCAATAGGTCTATATTTCTTCCCTATCAAATGATGAAATGTCATTTTGTCAAGGAACCATGAATTTTGTTTCCCACAGTAATGAAATTGTAAAATCAGTTGGGAGGCCATCACAACGACACAATACTCTTAGTGGGTCCCATTTATCATGTCATTTTCTAAAAGTCAGCCCACTCGACTTCATTGTTAGGGGATTTAGTGGCTACCTGTATATTTGCATGCCACATCTATATCTAATTATAAGAAAGTTATTTTTCACTCTCTTATATGATGATAATCTTCACAGTAGTCACAGGCAGCACGTCCCGTGCCCACCCCTAAACCTCTCTGACACCTCTACTTCGCCTACTTTACTTCTACGTTGCCAAATCTCTAATTTACTAATTTTTTTCGTTACTTTTTGTGTTGTATGGTTAAAACCTCAATAGCATCCACAGTAAACGGGGGTATTTTCACATTTTAAAGAAAATTTTACACCTAAATAGGGGTGCAAAATCTTTTGACTCACGGTGGCAAGGGCGGAGCTAGGATTGCAAACAAAGGAGGGCAAACAATACACAACTATTCAACTACACCAATTTTAGCAGTGGCACAACTCCACCTTCTTCAATTATTAGTTTCCCACACTGATTGTTGTCACGAGCAAGCGAAATAAGCGAGGCTTCTGCATCAGACTTTTCATCGAACGATCCAGTGTAGAGCATGGCAATTTGCTCCCAAATTAGGCACAAAATTGGTTCATTTGCAGCATTAGTTGAGAGTCCTAAATATCCGTTGAACGCAACGGAGACGCAAGGGAGCCAGGAGACAACCATGGAATTTCTTAAACGCTGCCATAGGGAATTAAAATAAACAAGATTCAAAATGCATCAGTGTGCCCATCAAAAATTCAAAATTCAATGAATGAAAGATTTTTTTGGACATGACGGAGGCAACCTACAAATTTAAAGGGGAACAATATGAAAAATACGAATACCTTAGTGGGTTATTAAAAAAAAGACAAGGGGGACAATTGACCCCCTTAGCCAAAAGATAGATCCGCCCCTGCACGGTGGTAGAAAAGTGTGACAGTTAACTTCGTGTCAATCTCTCCTCTTCCCTTCTTTTCTTTTTGATGGGGTCATATTTACCTGCACTCTATCCACAGTGGCGCCATCTCAGATAACACGTTTGCTGTACACTTACACTCCCCTGACAACAATGTGCGCGTTTAACATATTTTTTGGGCTTACTGGAAGTGGTTGAATGTGCAAGCACCCACCCCCAACAAGTTACTTATTGTGGATGCTTTAACTTTGTATGAATGGATCCTCAACCGTTGGTAACAATGCACACATATATAAAAACTTACGACATATATAGATATTTCAGATTAATTAACAACGTACATGATTCTTGAAAGCACACCGTGCAGGCATGGCCCGTCCAACATTTGAAAACATGCATGGCTAGTCCTATATATGGATTTCTCAAGCTATAATTTAACAGCTTCATCATTGATAGAAGATGGACCTGAAGGATTGATATTTCTCATATTCATTTAGCCAAAATTGGATGAATTCCATGAGGCATGTTAGCAGAGAGTACAAGCAATAAACCAAAAACTTAGAATTTTACTTCAAATTTAGATTTTGCAAGTGTTTTTTTTTTTTTTATTCCCCTTCCCAAGATCGAAATGAGGTTGCAGAAATGCAAGTGATACTGAAATATTTTTCAAGAACAACAAAAATAGTAAGAAAGTCATACCAAGAAAGGATCTGCGAGCTGCACCTTTAAATGCACCCTCTCCAACATACCTGCAAGTTAAGGTATCACTTATTGATGGCATGCAACATGGTAGGTGCATCGGCTCCCTGTACTGAACCTGATCCCACCTGCACAGGAGCAGATCGAAATAACAAGAGCATGAATCTTTGGAAAGAGCATACACCTTAAAGCCACAAATAATTTACCCTACAAGCCTGTTATTACTTTAGAGCCATGTTAAATTTTTTTTTTTTCCTTTTATTGGGAGCAGTAGTATAAGCAACGTGTTCACACCGCTCATCTCTTGGTGTTGCTTATAAAAATTTCAGCATAAATGTTGATCATATCTTCCACAAGTTTTACTCTTTGGAAAATGGGAGCAAAAATAAAAGGACACAGGAAGGAAATGAAACGTAGGAAAGAAAAATAATCACTACATCAAATTGACATTTTTGTAAGAACCCCAAAAACAATATTACTTTTGAAGTGTAACAATCCACTTAACAATTTTACACATTTTCACAAATAAAATGATACAATAATTGTATCACCATGAAGAGTATGGTTATAAAAGTGATACTATTCATGGTGATCCAACTTATTGTATCATTTTTATTGTGTTATTGTTTTTCATTTTTTTGATTAAATTTAGTTTTGATTTGAAATTGTTTGGTGAATTGTAACATCTCAAAAGTAATATTGTTTTGAGAGTTGTTACAAAAATGCAAATTTGGTGTAGTGAATGGGAGTTATAATTTCATCTTGGGGTTCTTCTAGCAGAGTTTGTTCTTTCTCAAAGTAGGGAAGAAAATCATAAGTCGCTTCATCTTGTGTACTCCAATCCCATATTGCATCTTCTTCAAATTCAACATCCCTACTAATCATGACTTTGTTGTTGCTTGGATTGAAGAACTTGTAACCTTTTGAGTTCTCATCATAGCCAATAAACACAACTTTCTTGCTCCTATCATCAAGCTTTGTTCTTTCTTGCTCCGTAATTTGAAGATAGGCAATAGACCCAAATACTCGCAAGTGTGACACGCTTGGTTTTCATCCACTCCATGCTTCTTGAGACGTCACGTCCTTCAAACTTTTGGTAGGCGAACGGTTAGAAAGATAAACTGCCCATGCAACTGCTTCGACCCAAAACTCTTTCGGCATCAACTTGCTTTTCGACATGGTTCTTGCCATATTGAGGATTGTTCGGTTCTTCCTTTTGACAATTCCATTTTGTTGTGGCGATCTAGGAACAGGCATGGGACGTTGAATCCATGTGTTTCACAAAAGGCCTTAAATTCGTTGGAAGTAAACTCTCCACCTCTATCGGTTCTTAGAGATTTTATTTCATAGCACTTTCTTTTTCAACAAGAGCTTTGAATTTTTTGAATGCCCCAAAAGCCTCACTCTTTTGCTTCAAGAAATAAACTCATGTTTTTCTTGAATAATCATCAATAAAAAGCAAAAAGTAAGAGCTTTTACCAAAAGATAAAGACTTTATTGGACCACAAACATCCGCATGAATAAGTTGTAGTGGCTCGGTTGCTCTTGAGTTAGATTGCTTGGGAAAACTCTTTCTTGAATGCTTGAAAAGTAAACAAGCTTCACATAAATGATTGGGGTGATCAATTGTTGGAATACCTTTCATCGTCTTCTTTACTCCTTAGTCTTTAAGCCCTCCAAAATTTAGATGCCCATATCTCATGTGCCAAATCCATAATGGATCTTTAACACACATCTTCAAACACATGGCTCCTATAATCTTCATATCCAATATGAACATGCAATTTTTTGTCATATAGAAACCTTAACAATAAGATTTCCTTCATTATCTCTAAGCCAAATAAAGCGATCTTCCATGTTTATTTTACAACCATTCTTCATAAGTTGCCCAATACTCAAAATATTATTTTGCATTGTATGAATGTAATAAACGTTAGAAAGAATTTTATGGCTTTCATTCTTTACCACGAACAAAATTGTGCATTTACCTTTAATCTCCACCTTCGACTCATCACCAAAGCGCACTTGGCCTGTCATTTTGGTGTCAAGTTCCACAAATTTGCTTCTATCACCCGTCATATGGTTGCTAGCTCCATTGTCTAGGTACCATAAACTCGTGTCTCCGTTGGGTTCTTCCTTATGTGCAAAGAATAATGCAGGCTCTTCCACATCTTCCTTGTGCATGATAAACTTTGTCTCAACTTCTACGTTCTTGATTTGACATTCCCAAGAAAAGTGTTCATATCTTCCACAAGAATAACATTCAATTTGACTTTTTTCATTCTTTACCTCGTTGTATCTTACATAGTTGCCTCTTCCACGGCCTCTTGAAGAATTTTGATAGCTTTTCTCTTGAGAAGAATTGTGATCATCTCGTCCTCTTCCTTGACCACATCCACGTCCTCGTACACGGCCTCGACCTCTTCCACATCCTCGACCTCTTCGACCATTTTCAAAGTATCTCCTCTGACTTTCAATGAAATTTTTGCTTGCAATGCTTGCTCCACTTGTTCTTGCTTGCCTTGGTTTGTTCTCTCTTCATGAGCCCGTAAGGATCCATTCAATTCATCGATGGACATGACATCCAAATCTTTGGCCTCTTCAATGGCTACCACCACATGATTGAATTTAAAGTTGAGAGAACGAAAAATCTTCTCAACAACTCGAGTATCTTCTAATTTTTCTCCAAGCCTCTTCATTTGATTCACTACTGCCAAGACTCTTCTTGTCACGCCCCGATTTTTTTATCAACCTAAATAAATAGATTGTCCAAAAACCAAGGCATGACATGAACACATAAAATGGTACAGTCATAAGGTGGAAAACAACTAATAAGTTTCCTCAATATTCTTCCTCTAAAGATGATGTCCACAAAGAATAAATGAAAATTACAATAATCAATTCCCCAAATAAGTATCTGACAAAACTTAGCATTTATTTCCAAATCCTATATCTGATTACCTAGGAAATAATAATAAAGAACTAAAAAAAAAATAAACGCGTCGACTTCTCAGCTATCGCCACGCAGCTATTATCCTTCCTTACGCACCAATTAACCCTGATAGTTCTCTGGGACTACGCTCATTAAGAACGTACCCAAATTTGTAAAAAAAAATACAAAATCTGGGTCAGTATAATCATACTGGTGTGAGCAAACTTACAAATCAAACAATATAAAAGTACAAACTGCAAATTTCACCTTGAGGAAGACAGGTAGTTCTCATTCAAGATTTGAATGAGCTGTTAGTTTCTTCCCTCAAGGCTAACCTAGTACGAGCTAAAATAATCTCTACACAATTTAATGACATGCTCAATTAAATGGTTTAATTTAATTATTTGTTTTTGATTTCTAATCCTCGGCTTCTTTTTCCACAATCGCACTCTCCTCCTGTGCCGAACACACCTCACCCAAGTGTGTCTCCCTTGCCATCGAAGCCACTCGGAGCGTACATGACCCAAGTGGGGTGCCACCTCGAGTGTCATGTCATCTCACCCGAAGTTCGATCACTGACAAGCATTCTACACGTACAACCGAACTCACATGGAACGGTGCACCGATATGCAAGCAAATCTGCATACCCATAATTCCATCACACGTATACAAGCAAGTCTGTATACAAAA
This sequence comes from Berberis thunbergii, assembly GCA_003290165.1. Taxonomy (NCBI): domain Eukaryota; kingdom Viridiplantae; phylum Streptophyta; class Magnoliopsida; order Ranunculales; family Berberidaceae; genus Berberis; species Berberis thunbergii. Next base: position 499,873 of record QNQO01000649.1, read on the forward strand.
ATTTCTTTTCTTTCACATTTTTTTTTCCGGAGTTGTGGAGAAAGAACATTTACCAAGTATTTTATTTGAGCCAATATTATTCACAACATTTTATATTACTACAATTATATTCACAACATTTTAATCATGTCCACTGTTGCAACATGACATCAATTTTCCTCCACATATACCCGCAAAAACTGAAACTTTTAAAACTGTATTTGTAAATGTCGATCATCAAATACCAACATATGTTGATTTGACATGATGAAACAGTAAAAAAAAAATCAATACCCATACACACATTTATGCATATAAATATCACCTAAAACTTAATAGATTCAAAGATGAATGCAGTAACCAACATTTTTCTCAAAAACCGTGCACCCAACCCAACAATGATGATGATGACTCTCTCATCTTTGTATAAGCAAACCATGCTTTTTAAACCCATTGAAGAGGCCAACAGTGATTGATAAAGGAAAACAAATTTCATCCTCTCTCTTTTAGACATCAAATCACCGATACAAAACCCAAAAAAATTCTTCTCAAATTAAATAAACCCTTCTCAATCAAATCAACTATTCTTATATCCCATCATTATTAAGGAAAACAAACCAAAGTGATGGATAAAGGAAAAAAACGAATTTCATCCTCTCTCTTTTATGCATCAAATCACCAACACAAAAACCCAAAAACCCTTCTCAAATTAAATAAACTCTTCTCAATCAAATCAACTATTCTTACATCACATCATTATTAAGGAAAACAAACCAAAGTGATGGATAAAGAAAAACAAATTTCATCCTCTCTCTTTTATGCATCAAATCACCAACACAAAAACCCTTCTCAAATTAAATAAACTCTTCTCAATCAAATCAACTATTCTTACATCACATCACTATTAAGTAAAACAAACCAAAGTAACCAATCCCTATTGATAAAAGAAAACACATTTCATCCTCTCTTTTAGACGTCAAATCACCCATACAAAACCCAAAAATAATCACCAATCACATGTAATGGTAGAGGTCGTACAGTAGAAAAACAAAAGTAGGGTTCGTACAGTAGGACATAAAAACATAGAGTTTAACTCACTGGTATTATTTCTTTGCAAGGTTCCAAGCTTCTTCTTCCAATGCCTCCCAACGCAATTTTTTTTTTTTGTATACAAAGAGGAAAGAAATTAGGGTTTATCTTCCTTGACCACATCCACGTCCTCGTACACGGCCTCGACCTCTTCCACATCCTCGACCTCTTCAACCATTTTCAAAGTATCTCCTCTGACTTTCAATGAAAGTTTTGCTTGCAATGCTTGCTCCACTTGTTCTTGCTTGCCTCGGTTTGTTCTCTCTTCATGAGCCCGTAAGGATCCATTCAATTCATCGATGGACATGACATCCAAATCTTTGGCCTCTTCAATGGCTACCACCACATGATTGAATTTAAAGTTGAGAGAACGAAAAATCTTCTCAACAACTCGAGTATCTTCTAATTTTTCTCCAAGCCTCTTCATTTGATTCACTACTGCCAAGACTCTTCTGAAGTAATTCGAAATGGATTAACTCTCCTTCATCAAAAGAGATTCAAGCTCAGCCCTTAGAGTTTGAAGACGTACCTTCTTCACTTTTCAACTTCCATAACGGAATTCCGAAGGGTATCCCATGCTTGCTTGGATTTGGTTTCATTTGCAACCTACTCGAACATGTCATCATCTAAACCTTGATGGATGACGGTAAGAGCACAATGATCTTTGTTCATTTCTTTCTCTGATGCATCCTTTTGAGCTTGATTCAAAGCCTCCTCATTTTGAGGTTCTTCATAGCCTTTCTCAACAATCTCCCATAGTCCTTGAGAACTAAGGATAGCCTTCATTCGGATTGCCCAATTTTCATAATTAATCTTGGTGAGTTGTGGGTATTCGAAAGAAAAAGTTGCTCCTTTAAAAGACATTCTCTAACACAAGGCTCTGATGCCACTTATTGGGAGAAGAGTAAAACAAAACACACAACTATGAAAGGAATAGAAGAAGACTACACAACTCTATCTTTATTGATTGAAACATAACTTGAGTACATGCCTATATATACTACTCCAAAGAACACTTAAGAGATAACTTTTCATCAATCACACTCTTACATATCAAAAGACACCTTTTGATATTTCATGGTCATGTTATTCAAGTCTCTTGGACTTCAAAAGACATTTTCACCATTCACTGTTTTTCGATTTTCACAGAGCAGTCAGTAGTATATTGACCATAACTTTCTCAATACAAACCCAATTGATGCACCATAACTTTATCATTGAACCCACACTCCAGCTCATCTGACAAAATAAAATAATCATAATTGCACATTAAAAAATGACACCAAATTAATTTTACGCAACATAACAAATTTAAACTGCTTAGTTTGGCATCTAAAATTTAGACTACGTCTTACCCTCATTCTATTACTTGTGTTAGCTTGCCCTATCACCCCTTTCCCCAGACCAATGCCCATGCACACATATTATAAGTGCATGTACACTGCTATAAATTATGAGTGTGGTTTATCCTATGAAGGTATAAGCAATTTCTATATTGATATAACAGGTTCGTTTATGTTGGTTGTGCATTGTATTTCATATGTGCTCTTATAATTTTATCAAACGCAATGTAGTTATATAATAGGATGATAAAACACAATATATATATATATATAGTTCGATATTTACATTGGGGATAAAAGCTTCTCAAGCTCAAGCATTCAGTTTTCTAGTTAGAGATCAATGTCATGGAGCTAACATGGGATCCGCTTAGGGACCTACTGGTTTAGGTAATTATCTAATGTGTTCCCTGAACGAAGAGGTCATTTTTGAAGGAGAAACTATGTACCTTTGGGATCTCCGAGCTCCCTAGTTGGAACCTCTAAGTGGTCCCAATGGTTGAGTAGGTTGAAAAAAGACTTACGAGCTTGGCAAGAACATTATTTTTTTAAAATAATTTATTCACTACAAAAAAAGTAAATTCAGCAACGACGTTTTACCATTGTTAATTATCAAAAAACCGTAGCTAAAATGAATCAGCAACAGCTCAACGACTGTCGCAATACCGTAGCTATTTGAATCAGCAACGGTAAACTTTTCCGTAGCTAATTGGCAATGGCTAAAAATCGTCGCTAAGTTGCAAAAATTCCGTTGCTGATTCCATCGTTTATTTGCAAAAATTCAGTCGTTTTATTTGAGACAACAACAATAGCGACGACCTTTTAAATGTTTGAGACGGTTTTTGCCGTCGCAAATTGACAAAATAGAGACGATATTTGCCGTGGCTATTTAGCGACGGCCTCAAACCATTGCTAAGTTGAAAATCAAATCGGCAAAACAGAGACGACATTTGCCATGGCTTTAGCGACGGCTTCAAACCGTTGTTAAGTTGCAAATCAAATTGGCAAAACAGCGACGGCTTCGAAGTCGTTGCTAATTTGCAAATCAAATTGACAAAACAGGGACGGCTTCGAAGCCATCACTAATTTGTAAATAAAAATGACAAAAACAGCGACGGCTTCAAATCGTTGCTAAGTTGCATATCAAATTGTCAACACAGAGACGACATTTGCCGTTGCTAACACTAACTTGTTGTAGCTAAAAGAATTACTAATAAAAATTCATTTTTTATAATGAATTGCCTTTTTTTTGTCATTCAGAAGCAACATTTCAAACCTTAACACAATTATATTAATTTTGTATAATCAATAACTTGTCCATTACAAAAAATACAATCCCAAACAACTTTATACTCTATAAACCTTGAATTGTAATACAATTTCAATTTGAGATATAACTCACTTAAACTTAAATAACTAAATAAATCATAGTGATCGTCTATGGGACATACAACAAAAACGATACCTACAACAATTCATGTGATCTTGCACACCATATCGATCATCCAACAAAATGTGTTCTACTTCAAAATTTCATATCTTCCACTTCAAAACCAATATCAATTCAGCAACACTTAAACCTGTAAAATTTGAAAGAGCAGTGCATGAGAAACGTATTGAATGCTTAAGATATGTAATACAAATCTCATAAAGTTGCACATTCAAATGGAGACTCTAAGTTACAACTAAGATGCATTTTACATTACTAATCAACATCTTATTAGATAGAATAAAATATATTTCTCACTCGAGTTCTCAGTCATTCTCATAATGTCATCATATACATGAAGAACCATATTCATGTTAAGGATCACCAGCTTAGGTGAAGAATAACTGACTGTGAGTTTGAAGAACAAGTGCACACGGAAGAAATAAGTACAGCATGGCCGAAACAACCAATTGTAGAATCTAGATACAATTATGGATATATTTTTACCAAAATTAGGTAAAGGCTACCACAGAAAAGCTCATACTATCTTGATAAATAAGCCCAAAACCAAACTACGTCTTTGAATATTTATTTCTCTATGATTACAGAGTGAACAAATATTCTACTAAAAAATACTTATGCCTAAAATCTAGCACAGACAGTGAAGCACTTTCCGTTCCTTTTGTATCATTACTGTCTATAGCCTAATATATCTTAGGTTTAATGAAACATCATCGGTGCATCAGGAACTACCTGGTTTGTCTAGGATCCTTCAGGAAAAGGTGCTGGTGTGTGAGGACGACACACTACCACTAAGATCATGAGAAGTATAACAAGGGCGCCCAGAGCAATTCCTAAAATTGTTGCTTTAGAAATTGGAGCTGCACACATAATGCGGAAAGAGACGTGATGAGATCAGAGGGAAAATAATCAGTCACTAAAAATCAATGACATGCGTATTATTCCTACAGCAAGACCAGCTCATCTAGGTGGCTACATACCTCATTGTGCTGATTTATTTATTTATTTATTTTTTAGTCGAAAAATCATTTTCATACAGGATTTTTTATTTTATTTTGAGTCGAAGAATCATTTTCAATATGTTCACTATGAAGAAGATGATAACAATAAATGAGACAAGTATAAACCATGAAGCACTTACTTCCTGCAAGAAGTTAGCAGCCCCTTTTCTTTTTGGACACTTAAATCCACAATCCTCAAAAAATTTGAGAACAAAACTGCGGGGGTCATGGTACACTATGGTCCCTTCTGCCATCAAGATAATGCCATCAAACAGATCATAGGTCTCTGGTGCTGGTTGAAGAAGTGAAACCAATGTTGTAGCATCCGTGATATGCACCAACTAATGAAGATAGGAAACAACCTGAAAGGTGGTAGAACTGTCCAAGCCATTTGATATCTCATCCATGAATAGAGCTCTTGTTGGGCCAACAATCATCTCCCCTACATGAACCAATTGTGTTATTTAGTCAAACACTAACACATAAACCTTTCCGTGGTGTACTTTTGCTTCTTCTTTATTTTAATATGAAGGTTCGAGGTCCTCAAAACTCCACTTGCCTATATGAGCTGACTGAAGAACTGTGTCTAATTAAACATTGCTACTAAGTAAAGCACGCAAAATAGTTCTATAGTTCAATCATCTATTACACTTCTCATTTTTTTATTTCTAGTACCTGTAGTTAATCTCTTTTTTTGGCCGCCTGATAAACCTCGTCTCATTGCATCCCTAACCATTGAATCAACACATATATCTCGTCCCAGAATCTGACATGTAATGGACATCAATTGAAAATTAAAAACAAAACCAAGGTGAAAATAAGAAATCTCAGATGAATGTAATTCTGTAGAGATACCTTTAGGATATAGTCTGTTTGAAGACTTGTCTCTAGTCCTTCAACAAAAATTGACTGTTAAACAACCTTCACAGGCCTCGACCATGCATATATTTGAATCTTCCTGAATTGCCCAATTGAAAGGAAACCCCTTGCATTGAGAGAAGTAGTTATTCCAGCCTTAGCAATGTTGATTGTCTGCTGCTCCATCACTTCATGGATTGTTGTTCGATCAGATTCATCCATCTTGTTAAATTCATTAATGGCGCATATTCCCATATCTGCGAGAACCTGGACCACAAACAGTTTCACTTATAAATTCCAAAATCCTTCCAAACCTTCAAAAGAAACCAGAGAAGAGTCATTGGATCTCTAACTATTTGTTTATCTGCATACAGTTTTAGATAGGGCAGTCTTTTCAAAAAAGAGTTTCAAATTGGACAATTGAAATAGGTTTTGTGCTACTAATAGGGTCATGATTCAGCTGCCATGTATTTAGTTATTGAGCCTCAACTTCTATTTTTTCTTATGAGCCCAGCATCAAATAGAAAGTCTAAATTTTCCAAGGAAGCCGACTCAAATTTTTTACATTTGTGGCTCCTAGTTCCCAATTCTAAAACTAAACTACTCATGGGTGCCAGAGTCGAAAGCACAACCAGATCAAAGGTAAATTTAAAACCAAAATCCAATCCATTTTGTGCCCTACCATGGACACAAAACTTACAGGTGAGAGACCATGGACAAGTGTCAATTTGATAGAAATAGGTTTTGTGCTACTAATAGGGTCATGATTCAGCTGCCATGTATTTAGTTAGTGAGCCTCAACTTCTATTTTTTCTTATGAGCCCAGCATCAAATAGAAAGTCTAAATTTTCCAAGGAAGCCGACTCAAATTTTTTACATTTGTGGCTCCTAGTTCCCAATTCTAAAACTAAACTACTCATGGGTGCCAGAGTCGAAAGCACAACCAGTTCAAAGGTAAATTTAAAACCAAAATCCAATCCATTTTGTGCCCTACCATGGACACAAAACTTACAGGTGAGAGACCATGGACAAGTGTCAATTTGATAGAAATAGCAACAATATATGATGACGACTAACAAGCTCATTCCTTTTAATAGATGACTGTCAAGGTCAAAGTGAAAGACGAAGTTATTCTGAATCTCACCAGAGCTCCTCCTTCAAGAACCATCTCATTTGTTACATGATCTTTCTGGACAACCGCAGTTAGACCAACCCCACTGCTTCCTCGGCCTATAGTATAGACAGCCCTTGGTGCCATGTTGATTGTGTGCTTAAGAAGCTGACTTTTTGCAACCCCAGGATCCCCCATCAAACAAATGTGCAAGTCTCCTTTGATCTGCACCTCTAAGAACTTCAAACATCAAATGTATACATATATTCCTTTTCCAATGAATTTTAAGCATATTCTTAAACCATGCACATGTCTAGTTGGTCACTTAGCTATTAATGATCAAGAGCTATTAGAAAATTGTTTACTATGTGATGGAATGATCCTCTATGCATAGTTAGAGGCAGTTTACATCTAGGATATGAAAGATAATAGACATCAACTTGCAGCCTGATGTCATTACATCTTCGTGGCTATATATTTCAGGGGCTAAAGAGCTAACTTATTGTAGATGTCACCATCCTCAGACAATCATGTAATTTGCTCTTCCTCATCACCTATAAGTTCATAACTGCAGAAAAAAAGTTATTCATGCCCAGTAAATATGTTATGTCAGTTCTCTATAAACAAATTCACGTTCAACTATGGATTATGGCGAAAAACATACTGCTAACAACTTCCAAGACTGTTGGTTACCTTTAAGAATGCATCTGACATTGGACTTAAGCATGAAAAGGTAATCATATTAGGGCTATATCAGAACATATTTCATTGAAGGACAGAATGCATACTTCAGTGTCAACAAATTTACATGGAAAACAACTTACTCCTCGTATTTTTTCTTGAAATGGGTGACAGACATAGCTTCCAAGTATGTGTTCGCAACCAATCTCGCTCGCATTGCTCTGATGAACCCAGTACATGCCCCATTGATTTTCATTCCTTCCGAGTTATCTTTTCACGTGCTTCTCCAAGTCTATTAGTTTGAAACACCGTATGATATGTAACATTGTTACATTCTATGACATAAAGTTTATTGTTTCTGTTATTGCAATTCAATAAACCTATATTTCTATACCAAATAATAATTTCTTTTGAGTTTCAGAATATACCCATTTTCCACTTAACAAATACTGAATGTGATAGACATAATGAGATGCGATATTTAACCAAAATGGAAAAATTTTGAGGCTAAAAACTCACCAAATAAAGAGAACAACTACCCAAGAAGAAAGCTTTCTTGCCCGATTGATCGCGAAGGGCATGAGAAACTCTTCAATGCTCCTTGCAATTGAGGTACGACTTGGCAAGCATGTAACAATCAACATTCACATTGTTATCATCATCCTCATTAATGGGTGTGGTGACATACAAAAACGCAGTAATGGGTGTGAAAGGGTTTTCATTATTGAGGAGTCTGGGGTTTCGACGAATGATTGAAGAGCCCCCACGTTGGAATCTGGGGTTTGCAGGCGTGAACTTGGATAGGTTTTCTTCGAATTCGAGTCCAGCTAGCTTCTCTGCTGCACTACAAAGAAAAAGAAGCCATTGAAGAATTTGAAGTTAAAAAGTGTTTGGGGAGTTAGGGTTTGGGATTTGTACCATTTGGAAGTAGAGTAGAGACGAGGGAGAGAATATCGAATCCCGAAGGAGGGAAGAGCAGGGAAGAAGGGGATGAGTAAAGTCGAGGGAAGAGCAGGGAAGTCGAAGAGGGAGCAGGGAGGGTGGAAGTCGAGTGGAGGGAGCAGGGAGGGTGGAAGTATAAGGAGCTTATTTCAGTTTTTATTTGCAAATCTTAGCCACGGCTAATATGTCGTTGCTAAGTAGCCAATTTAGCGACGGCTTTAAATCGTTAATGATATTTGCCGTTGCTAATACTAATTTGTTGTAGCTAAAAAAAATTACTAATAAAAATTTATTTTTTTAATGGAATTAGTTCTTTCTATTAATTTTCAGATTTCTCATTGCCTTTTTTTTGTCATTCAGAAGAAATATTTCAAACTTGAAAAAGAGTAAAAGATTATTAAAGTCAATTAAATATAGATTCCAAAACTTACCCCATATCTTTACAGACTAAGGAGTAAAAGAGTACTAAAGCCAATTAAGAGAACCCCAGCCCATGCTGAAATGTTAAAGAACATATTGAGTGCAAAAGCAATCCCTATCACTGCAAGAAAAACAATCAAATAAAATTTGAAAAACAACATAAGTTCTCTTCTTCTTTAGACCACTAGAAATTGCAATTACTTATGATAAATAAATATATAATACTTAACGATAACTTAAAGATATACTTTCGGAGATATCGGCAGCAATGACAGCCACCTTTGCTAACAACCATAAACAATACTTCACTAATAATGGGTATTCAGCTTTACAAAGCTCTGACAAGTGTTTGCCTATCAACTACATTGAAACATCAATTAAGCTCTAATTCCACAATTAATATTTAACTTTTCAATCTTATACTACAATCCATCTATCAAACATGTAAGTACACATTCATGCATCAACATCAACATCAAACAACAAGAGAAACTCATTAGTAATTCAAACATAATCACTTCACAAATTCAATCTCAAACAAGATTATTAGAACAATTCAAAAACTACTAAAAAAACACCCATAAAATTAGAAGAGTTAGGGTTTCGAAATGTGATATGAATTGCAAATTGTAGTTGCCGAAATGCTCCGTGAGCTTCTCCTCTGTTGTCTCCCATGAAATCCCTCCGATGAAAAATTTCCCTGATCTGAATCCATGATGGGTTTTGGGTTTTATTCTCTGACTCTGAAGGAAGAAGAATACGCAGAGAAGAGCCGCGAAGAGCAAAAAAAAAATGGGGAGAGGAGACGGAATGAAGAATATGAAGAAGGATGGGTTTTCTTCTCTTCGATTTCTTCTCTCTTACAACTCAGCGATTTCTTCTCTCCCACAAAAACCCCAAATCTCTCACAAAACCCCCAAGGATGGGAGCGATTTCTTTGCGCCCAAACCTCTATTTTTTGTGTATATATATATTTTTCAATTAGGGACGACTTATACCGTAGCAATTTCGATTTTTATTTGTAAAACTTTGCGATGGCTAATATGTCGTTGCTAATACTAATTTGTTGTAACTAAAAGAATTATTAAAACTTTCCTCTCAAAAAAACCCCAAATCTCTCACAAAAACTTGGGGACGGCTAATATGTCGTTGCTAAGTTTCAAATTTAGCAACAGCTTAAAACCGTTGCTAAGTTGCAAATTTAGCGACGGCATTTGCCGTTGCTAATACTAATTTGTTGTAAATAAAAGAATTACTAGAGCTTCCCCCTTAAAAAAACCTCAAATCTCTCACAAAAACTTAGCGAGGGCTTATAAAGTAGCAGTTTCAGTTTTTATTTGTAAAACTTAGTGAAGGCTAATATGTCGTTGCTAAGTTTCAAATTTAGCGATGGCTTTAAAACCGTTGCTAAATTGCAAATTTAGCGACGACATTTGTTGTTGTTAATACTAATTTGTTGTAGCTAAAAAAATTACTAATGAAATTTCATTTTTTTTAATGGAATTAGTTGTTTCTATTAATTTTCAGATTTCTCGTTGCCATTCAGAATAAACATTTCAAACTTGAAAACAATTATTTTAATTTTCACCGTAAATGATGACTAATACACTAACCTTGTTCGTATAATCAATAACTTGTCCATCACAAAAAATAAAATCCCAATAACTTTATACTCTATCAACCTCAAATTCAAATTATATATATATATGATATTCAGGGGGCTACATAAGCAGAAAACTTACATGGATTTACAATCAAGGACACACTAAAACTGACCAAGTTTGAATCAAGGTTTAACAAAAAAACAACAAAAAGGATTTTGGAAAGACAAATCCGGTGTGTCCATGCCTTTTCAATCTTAATAAATTTTTCTCTCCGTCCAAATTCAAAGCTTCTGCAAGTTTCATAGAAATCAAACAATTTTTCAGCTTGCAAAAAAATGAAGGCACTTCAACTAGTTAGAAAGAGTAAAAAAAAATGACTGGAATGTGGTAAGAATATCAAAGAGGATATGGATAAGATGCAGGAGATGATTAAAAACAATTTTCTAAATCATTCTCATACCTGCAAGTGGCTTTTAACATGGGCAATGCTAAGTCCTCTGATCACATTCATTAGTTGAATGACTAATTTGGGAGTTGCTTCTGCAACAATCAAAGGAAAAGAAAATGATAAAGAGTTAGTAATCGTATTTATCCTTTATTCTCTACCATTAATGTCTGACTGGTATGTTTTCTTCTTTTAAGTAAAAATATCGAAACTTTGATGTATATGGATATCAAAATATTGCAGATATTCATGAAAGAAATTCTAAAACTTACTTTCTTATCCACCGAGCCTTTCAACGGCATAAACAAAAGAAATATGAAGATCAGGAGTCCAACTTAGTCTAAGTAACTTTGATTGAATATACTGCCTTACTAAAGTAGCCCTTTGTTGCGAAGTCCCCAACAATACAGTTTCTGATGAATTTAGAACAACTAGCAGGTGCATGGATCCCCATGTTTTAAGCACAATTCGCAAAGGTCCATGGTTCGTTCAAGGTGATCCAATGCTTCACTCTGTCACCAAACTCTTTTTTTTTTAAAGACAAGCAGGGTTTTTATAAGATCCCAGAACCCATAAAGATGTCGCAAGCTGAGTTTGAACTCATGACCTAGTGGTACCATCCGCCAAGATCTAACCGTTGAGTTGTCATGCCATTGGGGATAGAAGCTTCTCAAGCTCAAACATTCAATTTTCTAGTTAGAGATCAATGTCATGGAGTTAACATGGGATTCGCTTAGGGACCTATTGGTTTAGGTAATTATCTAATGTGTTCCCTAACCGAAGATGTCATTTTTTAAGGAGAAACTATGTACTTTTGGGATCTCCGTGCTCCCTAGTTGGAACGTCTAAGTGTTCCCAATGGTTGAGTAGGTTGAAAAAAGACTTACAACCTTGGCGAGAACAATATTCTTTTTTTTAAAAATATATTTTTTTAAATCAGACCTTTATTCAACATCAAAAATGATTTACAATCTGTTCGGGGGTACATAACAACTTTACCCGAATCAAAACATTTGAAAAATGAAAGAATTAACACTAGAAAAATTAATAATTTAACATGTATTTTACGTGAAGTAAAAACAACAAACTGAACATGTTGAAACATAAATGGAAACAATTAATTACTCGTAATGGATGAGTATAATCACAAGACTGCGAAGGTGGACAGGCTGAAACTTAAATAAATGGCTTTTCTTAGTTCTTGAGATGATTTGTCTGATGTACTTTGTTAACAAACGATATCTCAGTCTTTAATCAATGATACCTCAACTTGCTATCAGAGAACTTCAAGAAAACACTAAAATTACACTACAGCAAATTGACACTTTTGTAACAACTCTAAAAACAGTATCACTTTTGAGATGTTACAATCTACCAAACAATTTTAAGTCAAAACTAAATTTAGTCTAAAAATGAAAAACAGTAACACAAAAAAAATGATACAATAAATTGGATCACCATGAATAATATCACTTTTATAACCTTACTCTTCATGGTGATACAATTATTGTATCATTTTGTTTGTGAAAATGTGTAAAATTGTTAGGTGAATTGTTACACTTCAAAAGTGATACTGTTTTTGGGGTTGTTACAAAAATATCAATTTAGTGTAGTGTTAGTGTTAAGAAAGACAACCATTTTTTAATAAAAATTATAAATAAATATATAATATCTACAAAAACAACTACATAAGATAAACCATACTAAACACACAAATTTCACTAGTTACCAAAATCAAAATGGGAGAATATGGTTGCAACTCACAATGCTGGGAGAGTATATAAGTTGAAGCGGTCCTTCCTAGTTCTTGAAGCTATTTGTCTGGTTAACTCCATTAACAAACTATATCTCAGCCTAAGCAGTACATCCGCTTGCTCAGTAATATACAAAAATATAGTTTATTAAGTAAAAAAACTAAAAACAACATCAAACTACACACATAATTAAAGTAAAAAACAAGTCAACTAAAAAACCAGTATTGTAAGCTTGCTATCCATGCAGTGGCGGATCTATAGCTTGGGTAAGGGGGTCAATTAACCCCCTTAAGTTTAAAAAAAAATCAATGAAAGTATATAAAATTTTAATCTTGCCCCCTTTAAAAATTTTATGTTGCCCCTCTTGTCTGAGTTTCTCTCCCTTTGTCTGGTTCTTCTGAGTTTCTCTCTTCTTGTCTGGTTCCTCTGAGTTTTCTCAGAGAAGAGTGTCTCTCGTTTTGTCGATTTTCAATGAAAAGATCTTCTGAAAAAAGTTTATCTCCTCTTGTCTTTTAGGAACTCAATGAAAAGAGAGAGATATGAGATGAAAATAGAGCTAAAGTGGGTTTTGAAGAGAGAAATATCAGTTTGGGTATTTAATAAAAAAGGTAAAAAAAAACTTCATTTTATTAAATTTGTTCAAAGGTTTATTCTAATCAATCAAAGAGATAGAGAAAAAATCCAGGACGTAAATTTGTTTCTTTTATCCGAGGAGAATGAGGTTATTTTATTGCAGTTGCTCATAAATCAATGTTTTTTTCTAATGAAAAAGAGAGATAAAAAATCATACTTTGTTAATCGCCTTCATGTTTAGGTTGGGGGTATTTGTTGAATCACCTTGATGTTTAGATTGGTATGTATTTGTTTAGTTGTTTAAATTTTGAGTGAGTTTCATATTTGTTCACGTTTAGGTGCGGTATTTCATGTTTGTATAAGCATCTGATTTATCATATTTCTTTATACAGGAGAACTTCATATTTGATTTTTAATTTAATTTAATTTGTTTAGGCTTTGACAAAGTGTCTATTTGATCCTTGAAGCTTTTACCTAAATTTACTGTGCATCTACATTGACTCATTATGTATGTTTCTCGTCTAATACTTTTAAAACTCTATTTTAATCATATTTATGTATTTATTTTAAAAATTAAATTATTCATAGCTTTTTTGCCCCCCTTTGTCTGCAATGCTGGATCCGCCCCTGTATCCATGTATACCTGCAGAAGCATTATTTTAAAAATTAACAACAGTTAAGGTGTAGATAAAAAGAGTTAAGAATCTAGCTAGACCTATAGAGAAAGTGTACAAAACATTCCACAAGAGCACCTATGACACAGCCTAAAGTAAGTAAGCCATCTTTGGATCTTCCCAGCTCAGACAATTATTACAAACGTCACTCCTAAAATAATAGAAAAATAAGTTTCGAATAGGTTACATGAGAGTTACATGCAGTTCCTTTACCTCCTACAAGTTTAATTAGAAAGATAGGTTTTGAATCTAGGGAAAAAGATTGTTCATGGCCCAGATTGATCAGAAACGGGCTTTTCATGGACATAGGCTTGAGCAGTTACTGTAGGTCGAAGGTGGGTTGGCGACAACCAGTGGTCATTACAAAAGTGTAGTGGATATCAGACCTCTCGGTTAATTGTTAAGACCTTATCTTTATCAGTGGTTATTGGTTAATGAATCATACGCCTAAACTATCAATGATGAAGATACATTTCTCTAGCATTTCCTTTTCTATTAGCAGCTTTTGCCCAGCACATTTGGTCATTCTCATAGCAGAGAAATGCATTGTGATGAATTGAGACTGGAGGAGGTTCCTTTTTTGGAATGTTTGGTTGAGAAGAACAATATCTGATTTTTCTTCAGTTGATGAAACTAAGCAGGGGAATTGTAGTGAATATTCATAGGCCATTTTGGATATGTAATCTTGTGCGCCACCTTTCTTCTGCCAGGAGTTGTCACTTTTGCCAACTTAATCATTTACTAGGGAAATACCATTACAGCAATTGGAATGGTTAATGCCTTTAACAAGGAAAAGTTACTGAAAGTCACAGCTTGATTGCTGATACATTGATTACATGTGCACCTATAATTGAAAAGACTATCAACTACTCTTGGTGAGCGTAATTGCATATGCTATTATAAATCTAAACTGCGTGTTGTTTGGTATTACATTTTGATTGAAGTTCAGTCACTGTATTGCTTAGCAATATGGTACTGTCACTAAGTTCAAATATTTTCAGTTCATTGTGTTGGAAACTTGAAATATATTGTTGGAATGCATAACCAGAATACCATTCCCAAACTTTCTAAGATCCAATAGTAGATAATTAGGTCATTGCTTTGGCATATGAAATAATATTCCCTCAGTTGCATTTGATACTTTTTTTGGT
The DNA here is from genome assembly GCA_003290165.1 of Berberis thunbergii. NCBI lineage: Eukaryota > Viridiplantae > Streptophyta > Magnoliopsida > Ranunculales > Berberidaceae > Berberis > Berberis thunbergii. Next base: position 514,945 of record QNQO01000649.1, read on the forward strand.
AGCTAAACAAATAAATTATTTCACACCGATATCCTGGAACCTTTATGGTTTTATGTACTGATTTGTGATTTAATATAAATTTACACATTTGAACGGTGACCCTATACATTATATATGTTTATGTTTTTCCTGATATTAGATCTTTCATCTTTGTAGGTTGGTATAATACCCATGTATAATTCCTTCTAGTGTTAGCCAAGAATAAATGTTTGATCGAGTATCTAAGTTCAACGTGACCTAAAAAGGCGAATCTTATCATAGTTTTTAGGAAGTGGTCCTTCGGGATAATTCCAGCTTCTGTGACGTGGGACTATTCTTGAACGGCAAAATATATATAAAATAAACAATCCAAACAGGGTAAGTTAGTTTTCTGTCTGTTTGGATGTCCATCAAAATTTGTGAATCACAACATACTTCCATGGATTGGTCACAACATGGTGCAAAGGTTACCTAGTCACGTTCCTGACTAAGAACCAAGTAGTGGTCACAAATATGATTGTTACTTTAGCAGGGGAGCTGATTGAGATAATTCAACTTGGAATTAAGTGACTGAAACAACACATGTTCCGCATATCTCTTCAAACAAACTTTCCTTGATTTTTAGTCATGTGCATATTTGCATCATCCCTTACGTAACTAAGCTTAACATGCTTATGTTCATCGAAGGATAATATTATATGGTCCATTACAAAATTGCCATTGATAAAATACATGAATTCATTGTTCTTGGCATATCTTTGATATCTGCTGGCCATACTGTTTTCTCAGAGAATTAATATTGATTTTAGGAAAGTGGGTGTTATATACATATTTGACCCAGTAAGGAGTTTAATTTATGTGCTAGGTTCAGAATAAGCTTAAGAATGATTTTGTTATTTTTTTTTTTTTTTGAAGTGAATGTTCTCAATTCCAAAGCTTGCTGAGCATCTATATAAAGTTTTTAATTCGTTAATTTATATTTTAGCTAATGTTTTGAAGCATGGAGTGCAACAGTGGCCATTATGTGATAAGTTGGATACGTACGGCGTGATTCTTGCTGAGTTTCAATGTTCCTCTTTTTACCCAAACCCAGATTTTTGTTTATTATTACTATACAGTTGATAAAAAATGGTTGGTGTTCAAAATAAAGAATACGCACATGCACGTGTTGGCACTTTGAGCGTATGCGCGCACCTAAGTTCACTACAGAATACGCACATGCACTTGTTGGCACTTTGAGTGCATGCGCGCACCTAAATTCACTATAGGTAGCAACGATATTGTCCTCTACCCTAAGAAAATTTTATCATCTAAGCCATAATGATGGGCTTGTCGTGCTGTCCTGGATGTGAATCGTATTATAACTATCTGAACCGTATAAGTTAGGTTTCTGCTTGTCTATTTGTGACTTTGGATAGACATGAAAGATAAGGACCTGAATTTAATTATTTTCATAAACAAGTATAGGTCGCTTCGCTACTTTGTCATTTTTCTTGATTGAAATGAGGACCAAGTATTTATTCCTTCCAAATATAGAAATGGTCATTTATCGGGAAGTAGATTGAGTTTGACATGGATGTTGATCCTTTAGTTTATTGACATGCGATTGTCTGTTCTGATAATGTATTCTGAGTTGGAATTCTTCCAGCTGTAGAAATAGATCATGAAAGAAACTGCTGTGGCAGACATGGTCTTGGATATTTACCTTAGACAGAACTGGGTGGCTAATGACATATAGAATCAACTCAAGTAGTTCGATTGACGCCAAAACTTCTTTTTTTTCCTAATGTTGTGATGTAAAAAATTATGTCATGAAGCTAATAATGGTCGAAGAATATTATTTATTTGTTTTTTCTTTGAGTCTAATATTGTTAGCTAGGTAATGGTTGAAGGGATGGACTGCAGAAGTGGATATTACTCAGTATGGTGAGTCCCGGAATTTTTCCATTTGGCCGAAGTTTATCCAACTGTTAGAATGGTGGTTGTTCAGAATAATGTGCTGTTACTTTGCCAGTCATGCTTTGGATTAAGTATTTGTGGATTGTGGTATTTTTGTTGGTCTCTTTTTTTATCTGTCATCTGGCAAGGAAGAAGCGAGGAGAGGGTGAGCTACAGGATTTTTTTTACAAACGGATACAAAACATCAATTACTAAATAAAATTTTATCTAATTTATGGGGAAGAAAATGAATCCGACAAAGCTACTTTGTAGGAAGCACAAAGAATAAATATATGATGGACAAATCAAATTGGTATGTAAAGTTAATGGGCAAGAATTAATTTTAAATGTAAAATTAGATGTGAACACAAAAATTTGATTATTTGCGATTTGCTACCTTATCATAAATAACTAATTAGAGGTTATCCCATCATTAATCACTATTACAGTTTTTCCCGAGACTAGCAGTCAACGTGCATTGACTGTCAAAAGGCTCACGTTGATTACCAAAATGTCTTCAAACAATAACTCACAGATAAATCTCGAGATACAAACATGTATCTTGAGGAAAAAATTAATATGGATCAAAATTTCATACATCTCCAGAAAAATCCTACGAATAAAATATAAAAATAAATCTCGATACGAATTCATCTTGAAAAAAATATTACAAAAACATTCTCCTTCCTTAAAGCAAGAAAGAGAGGTTGCGGTTGTTGGGAGTGATAGTGATGGTAAGAAAAAAAACTAAATCAAACAAAAAGGGAAGGAGTGGAAGATAGTAGGAGGCAGCGTGGTTGTCGTTGTCACAGTAAACAAGAAAGGGAGTAGAAGAGAGGAAAGGGGTAAAGCAGAAAGGGAGAACAAAGAGAGAAAAATGGTAGGGCAGGACCGAGTCCTTGACATTGCAACGGACATATTAGAAATAATAATAATAAAATATTTAAGTTAGGGAGGGCAAGTGCCCCCATGTGGCTTCAGTCTACTACCATTACGTTTATGTTGCTAAAAATGTATTTTAAAAAAAAAATACAAAGTAACTGCAATATTAAATGATGAAATTAAGTAAAGATTATAACTTTCATCTCTATATTAAAATTACGTTGAAAACTAAAGACTTCATTCAGATTAAGATAGAAAAAAAAAAACCGTACAAGCTAAATGGTTGGGAAGCTTAAAGACTTCATTGTTACTGATTTTGTTGTTATGATACTTCAATAACATTTTCAGACAGTACTCCTGATGAGGTTGGGGATGGAGAAAAGAGAGACGGGAGGTTTGGATTGATGCATTTTGGTAAATATTAATTCCAGTTTAAGAGTAGGGTGTGGCAGGCATACTGTGAGATGGAATTTTGGATTCCTTGAGTTCTCCGTAGTTTTGATTGTGGGGGTCGTCTTCATTGTTTCCCTTGTTCTCTGTTACAGTGGATTCAAAATAGCATGTATGATGCACTGGTTCTCCAATTAATAATAATAGATGTTACTGCTGCCACTAATATTGTTAGCAAAAAACATGGTTTTTTTTTTTTTTTTTTTGTGATCAACGTAAAACAATGTAAAAAAATGTCAATTTGGTTTTTTATAGGATCCTAGAATTCATTGAAGAGCAGAACTAGTTAACATACCATAAAGTAAACTGATAAAAATACCATAAACTGGATTTGAACCCATGACCTAGTGCTACCATCCGTCAATCTTTAACTGTTGAGTTGTCATGACATTGGCAACTCTTCAGTTATTCAGTCATGCATTTTTGTTTTCTAATACATCTAATCATCAATTCAAATGATAGTTGTGCTTTCAGGACATTCAAGTTGGAGTAATTCTAGTCAGCTATTTTTTGTGGTCTTGTTTTAGTGTTTTTATATTTTTATCCATTATCTCTAAAACACAATCACAAATATTATTTATATAACAAATAAAAATGTAAAAAAAAAAATTTAAACAATACCTAAAAATAGACCAACAAACAAGGTTGGCTACGATATTTGTTTAAATTGATTAGTTCTCTTTGATCAGCTAAATTGATTGCTTGGAGATTGTGGTTCACTGGCTTAGACAGGGACGGCTCTACCTGTTGATGTGATTTTTATTCTTTCTTTCAAGATAATAGAATTGATAATACAAATCTTTAAACAATAAAAGATTGGCCTTTTGCAGAGAGTGAATTAAATCTATTGCATTTTAAATTAGGTGTAGTTTAATAAATTTTAGACAAGATGCTTCTAAGTCTCTTTTCGAGCTTTTTGTGAGGAACTCACCTTTCTTTTGGTCCGTATCTCTTTCACGAATGAGGTTAGAGAATTATGTTTTGCAACCATGATGGCGTAGCATCGTCAGATGAGGTTTTTTACAATCTCACAATCTCGAAATACACATAAATTCTTTGGAGATTTCATCATTCTTTCAATATCATGCCACATCATCCCAGTTGCAAAAACCTGCTAATTTCCTAACATTTTGCTCTTCCACGCCTAATTTAATGGGTTCCTTTATTATCAAATAAAGCTTTTACCAAGAAAAAAGAAATTGAGGCTTTGTTTGGTATACTGTAAAATGATGCATTTTGCAAACTGATGCAGATATATTAGTTTGCAGTGCATTATTTTATGAACGTTTGGTAATATCAAAGAAATTAATACAAATCGGTATTGAACTATTGATAATGGTATTAGTTGTAATTGTGGTTTGGTCATGGTGGTGGTGATTGTGGTTGTGTTGATGATGATTGCGAATATAGCAATGATGGTGGTGATGGTGGCAATAGTGGCAGTTGTTAAAATGGTGGCAGTGGCGACAGTCATGGTGGTTGTGGTGTGGTGATGATGGTTGCATAAGTGGAAATAATGAAGGTGGCGGTGGTTATGCTATGGTATTTGTAGTGGTTGCGACCACGGCGGTTATGGTGGTACTAGTAAAATTGAGGGTGGTTATGGTGAGCAAGGATTGTGACTTCGTTTTTCGAGTTAATTTCAATCCCTTGATTTTAAGAGATATTTGGTTTTGTGTAAAAAAAAACTAAAAATTTCGAAAGTGATTTCAAATTTAACAATATAAATTGTGCATTTTAAACTTTTAATACTACATAAAAAGCGTCACACTACTCGTAGTGTCATACAAATTACATATGACATAAGAATCACTCACATGACAAACTTTGATACTAGATAACATTATAACATTTTAAAATATATGGAGATTAAAATATTTATTTCTTTTCACTGAAAATTTTTGACATATTTCGGATTTCAAAAGAGATTTCGGTAACTTCAAAATAGGAAATATTTGGTGAAATTTTGACATATTTCAAGAAATCGCATTCCTTGGTGGTGAGTATGTTGTGGCAGTGGTGATCATGAAGGTCGCGTAGTGGCTATGAAGATGGTGGTGGTGGTAGTTGTGATGATTTTGTTATGGTGGTGGTGACGATGGCGGTGGTGGTGATAATGGTTGTTATGTTGTGGTGATCGTGGTGGTAGTGCGTGACGATGGTGGTAATAGGTGTTGGGTGTGGTGATTATGCTATGATAGTGGTGGAGGTGGTGGCGACGGCGATGGTGGTTGTAATGTGACGCAGGAGGATCTGAGTAAGATGATGCTGAGTTGTCAGATAGTACGTTGTTGGCGCTGAGATACCATGAGTTGGCAGATCAGCGGAAAGATAGCAGGAAATCGTGATTTTTTCCTAATTGGGGCAGTTTTTGGTGCGTTTCGGTATTTTAGCCATAACTTTGGCTACGGTTATTAGAATCGCGCATATTCAGAAAGATCTTGGCGGCGCACACGTCATGATCACCGAGCTATTACTCGGTGCACATTTTCGAGGCCAAAATCCACTGTTTTCCTTCTGAATCCACAAATTTAGTAGTTTTTTTTTTCCTTTTATAGTAATATTTCAATTATTGTTTAGGAAGTGATTCTGAACCCTATTTGGGTCAGATTTTTGATAGACTGTTTCTTTATTACGTATTTTGTTTTAGCATGATTATTGGAATTTTGCTATTTTTGGTAAAATTCTAATAATGTCAAATTTTAGCTATATAGTCCGGCTTGTGGGGCTGATTTAGAGATACTTTTGATTTTGATAACTTTAATTGAATATTAGAGTTGTTTCTCTGTGTTTTGGGCTTGTGTTATTTTCCCTGTGAATTATTTGTTAAACTAGCCTGCAAAATAATAGTTATTATGCCCGACATCATAATGTTATGATATGGTTGTTGTGGTAGTTGTGAGGTGGTGGTGATTGGGGGTGCTTATGAAGGAGTTGGGAGTACTCGAGGGGATAATGAAAATTTTGCAAGGTAATGCAGAAGAATTTTTTCCCCGCAAAGTTTTACATAATTTTATAACTAGGAGATGCGTAAATCTTGAATTCAAATTCCAATAACCATTTTTCGTAAAGTCAACCAAACACCGAAGTTTATGTAACCGCTATAAACTTTTGCATTATACATTCATTTATCGTGTACCAAGCGAAGCCTAAATGCAAAACATTTTAAAAAAAATTATTGGCACTCAAATACTTGGATCACAAGTCCTTCACATTTTCACGAATCGCCCAACGGTGTCTAAGCGTGACATGAACATCTAGCAAAAGACAATAACTTTATAACATCTAGCAACCAAGGATTGTGATTTCATTTTTCGAGTTAATTTCGGCCCCCCTGATTTTAAGAAATATTTCGATTTGTGTAGAAAAAAAGTAAAAATTTCGGTTGTTATTTCAAATTTAACAATATAAGTTATGTGTTTTAAACTCTTAAATACTATGTAAAAAGTATTACACAACTCGTAGTGTCGTACAAACTACATATTACATAAGAATCACTCACATAACAAAGTTTTGATACTAAAATAACATTATAAGATGTTAAAATATACAGAGATTAAAATATTTATTTATTTTCTCTGAAAATTTTTGGCATATTTTAAATTTTGAAAGAGAGTTTGAAAACTTCAAAATAGAAAATATTTCATGAAATTTTGACATTATTCGAGAAATCACATTCCTTGCTATCACTCAAAAAGGAATATGGGGTAATTATTACCATCATATACAAACCTATGTGTAACTACAATTTGTTGCCAGCAACTATCACCTAGACTGCCATTACCACCGTATACGGATTCAATTATTTCATTGGCTAGCAATGTTCAAGGAACGATGAAGCTATTTCATAACACGCACGTATTAGTATTACTACTACGGATGAATCATAACCAAGGATTTTGTTTTCGTGAAATATCGTCAAAATTTTCGTTTAAATTACGAAAAGAAAAAAGTTACATTTTTTCAAGGATTTTTCTTCGAGATTTTTCAAAAAAATTGGGGTTTTTTCGTAAATTTCGTAAAAGTACAAAAACCAGAACAAAAAATCATATTTTTCAATGTTTTTTTTTTCTAATTATTTATTGATTTTGAAATCACCCCAAGCATTACTTTAAAACATTTGCGCTTGTGGGGGCTCTTATAACATGATAATTGTATCACGATTTTTAATTTTTAAGGGCAATTTTTTTTTCAACAAATGTTTATTTTCTACTTAATCTCAATGCCTTGTTAACATCTACGTCACATTGGACGTGGTCAAACAAGATGTGCTCGAAGTAGTTCAAAATTTCTTTAGTACCCAACAATTGGATCCAAAGCTTAATGAAACTTGTATAGCTCTCATCCCCAAGATCCATAACCCTGTCACTCCCACAAATTCAGACCGATTGGGTTATGCAATGTGATTTACAAGATCATATCAAAAATTCTTGCTAACCGTCTCATGCCTTTCCTGGATCACATTATCTCCCCAAATCAAAGAGTTTTTCTTAAAGGTAGGTCGATTACAGATTATGTTAGTTTAGCTCATGAGACATTCTTCCAAATGAAACACAGTCATAATAAAAAACAAGGCTATATGGCGCTTAAGATTAACATGACTAAAGCATATGATAGAGTTGAATGGTCTTTCCTGCTGCAAATTCTCGGTCAACTAGGTTTTTTACAAGGCTGGATCTGAATAATTGAGCAATGCATTACGATCACCTCGCTTAAAGTCTTTTTCAACGGGATGCCTCTTGATACCATAGTTCCATCAAAAGGGATCATACAAGGTGATCATTTTTCTCCCTACCTTTTCATTCTGGTGGCACAAGTTCTCTCACGATTACTTGGGAAAGCAAAAAGCGAGGGTCTGATCAAATGCATTTGTATCCATCGCAATTCGCATTTGATCAGTCACTTGTTGTATGCCGATGATCTTATGATTTTTTGTAGAGCCTCATTGGCAGAAGCTCACTCAATCACAAACATTCTTCTTAACTACGGCATCAGACCGTCAATTATGACAAGACGTCGGTTTACTTCAATTCTATTGTGCAAAGTAACATGCTAAGATGATCTTTAGAATTCTGGGCTCCAAGATGTATAACCCTAAAGATAAATACTCAAGCTCCCTTCTGTTACTGTCCAAAAAGAAAGTTGTTGACTTTAAAATCATGTTGGATAAAGTTCATTCTAAGCTTTCCAATTGGAAATCTATAGTTCTTTCTAGGGGTGGGCAAAAATCGATTTAAATTTGGTTAATCGACCGAACCGAACCGAAATATGAGTAGAGAGAAAATAATTTAAACCGAACCGAACCAATTATAAACGGTTCAAAATCGGTTTGCGATTTTGAACCGACCGATTAATTAAATATATATAAATAACTAAATAAAAAGTAGGTGTCAATACTTGATTAGTGCAACAAATGCATTGCAATACACCATGTTGCACTAAATCACCCCATTCTCTCAAAGTTTTCAATTTTGGGCTAAAAATTGAGTCTATAAAAAAAATTGGACCTATAAAAAAATTGGACATGTTTTAATGAAAGTCTTTCAAATGCTTGAGCCTGAAATTTCGGTCCAACCGAACCGAACCGATCCGAAATTCGGTTCAATCGAATTCATCGGTTTACAAATACAAAATTCGGTTTCGGTTTGGGTTTTGGACAAACTGAATTAAATCGGTTCGAAATCGGTTTAGGGCTCAAAACCGAACCGAACCGACATTGCCCACCCCTAGTTCTTTCCCAAGCTGGTAGAACTGTTTTGATTAAACCTGTCATGAATTTTATTTCCATATATATCATGCAGACTTTCTTGCTTCCAGTTTCAATCACCACTAAGCTGGACAATCTCACGTGAAATCTCTGGTGGAACAAAATAAATAATAGTAAAGCAAAACATACTTGTACCTGGCGATGGATAACACTACCACATTTTCTCGGTGGTTTCAATATTCAAATAGTCAGCACAAAAAATTTGGCTCTTATGGCTAAGAACATTTGGCAAGTTCTATCCTAGCCATTGAATGCCCGCTCCTTGCCGCTTAAAGCTATCTACTTCCCTGGTAAAAACTTGTTCCAATTATCCAAGCTTCCTTCCATAGCCTCATTTGCTTGGAGGGGCAATATCATTTCTTTGGCTTGGATGAAATGACATCTGATCTGGCAACTTCTCTTTGGGGAGATAATAAATCTTTGGAGTGACTGTTGGGTTAAGTCGGGCTTGGTACTGGTAGATTGTGTGCCCTCCAACCTCTACCAGCCTCAACCCCTAATTATATTTCTGACTTATGGTTACATACCTCGAGTCAGCAATATCAATGGAATATTCCTCTTCTTCAATTTCTCTTCCCTGGCCCGGTTATTAGAGACATCTTGGACATTCAATTCAAGCTTACATCATATCCTGATAAACTGATCTGATTACTGGATAAAAAAGGCACATTTTCAGTATAAAAAAAATGCTACTAGGACTTTTTTCAATGATCAGAATGAGAACTCCACTTCTGCGGAGAGATCTCCCCTTGTGCCTACTAGCATGCTCAGAGCGATTTGGCGCATTAAAGCACCCCCCCCCCCCCAATGCTCTTCATCTTATCCGGAAAATCAGTCAAGATATCCTGCCAACTAATACCAAACTGGTTAAACTGCGTGTGCCCCTTAAGAATCTCTATTGTTTCTGTAATCAGCATTAAGAGGATGTCATTCATCTCTTGTTTCTTTGCCCTGTTATTCTTAAGCTCTGGCTCCTTACCCCTCTCCCTATGGATTGGGTCAGGGCCCATAATAACCTGCCAACTATAACTCAGTTGTTAAGGTTCATGTGAAAAACAACCATTGATCACCTGAGGGTGCAAGAAGAAATGCTTGCCCAATTCACGGCCGTCCTACACACCATTCGGCAGGAATGTAACAACATTATTTTCAACAACAAAAAATTGTGTTCACCGATCTTCCTTACAAAGTTCAAGAACAGTTGGAATGCCTGGAAGAACTAATGGTTCGGTTCTCCTTTGAACAAGTCTACTTTGGTCAATTTGGTTGCACCTACTGACTCGATGTCTTTTATCCTCAACCTTCCTCGGCCGACTATCATTCCTTGCACTAGGAAAAATACTCATACCACAGATTCTGTTCATGGCCCCTGGCCAGAAGCCGAAACAAATCTCCATAATTTAATTCAGATGCATCTCTAGTCAGTCAGAACTCATCATATTAATACCAGATTTAATTGGCTTAATCTTGTTCATTTTACTTTTGATCCAGATACGATTATTGTCACTTACGATGCTAGTTTCTTTGATATCCAAAAACAAGGTGCAATAGGAATTTTGCAGTGGCGATCCTTGGCGAAGTTCTGGCACAAGTAACACGTTCTCTCTCAGGGAAAGTCCATGATAGCACATTGGCAGTGTGTCTTGTAGCAAAAGCTACTATTTTGTTAGTCTAGGAACAACAGTGGAAGAAGGGCTTTTTTTTGTGACTCAGGCTTGCTCACCACTATTTTGCACGAAGACAAACTGGATCACAGGACGGGCATGGACTGGATGTGATTTCTTATTGCGCCTTTTGTTTTCTCACTGTAATTGGTTCTGTACTTATACTAGCATATTACCCGTGTCGTTGGCACTCCACATATTTTTTTTCCTTCCAATATCATAAACAGGACACCCTCACCAACAATGCCCTCAATCGAATCCATAAAAGAATCATATTTTAAAATATTACCTAAATTTTGTAAGCCCAAACGTATTTTTCAATAAACATACTAATTATTTTTAAAGTAAAACTCGGTTAAAATTAGAAAATCGATTGAATGTTTGGGGTATTTATTTGAATGTTCATTAAAATGTCTGTCCCTTTGAAAAATATTATACTAAGGCATGAAATATTAAAAATACTTAAATATTTTAATAATAAAATACATGGCTTGAAATTTAAAATTTTTATATTGATAATTGGGTTTGTTGGAAAGATCTTTAAAATTGCATTTCAACGATACCAAGTTTACCAAAATTCGACAACTACATAGATAATTATGATAATTTTCATTTTAAAAATATATACTTTCTCTCACCGCCACATGTACATTCCACCTATTTTTTCACAAGTTATTTCATTTTCTTTGCCCTTCTATGTTTAATATTTACAAACATGTCATCACAGGGAATGAATCTCAACTCTCAACTCATTTTCTAACTTTAAATCATAGCCATCTTTTATCTTCAAACTTCAGCAATGAATAGTAATATGTTTATTTTTATCCCTGAGAACTTAATATGGAGGCTCATTCTCTTGGAGCAGCAGAACAAACTATTTGTAATAGGTTTATTTAAGTTATGAGCAATATACTTTTAACAAAAAACAAAAAACAAAAAACAAAAACAAAAAAAACAAACATCTACATCACATAAATGAAAAAATTCTAAATTTTTAGAGACCAAATCTAAATTACAAATCAGAGTGGTGTTTTACTATTCATTGCTGACTAAGAAAAAGTCAAATTGAAATGATTAGATATAAAAGATGGTTAAGATTGAAAGTTGAAAAATATATTGAATTTGAGGATTGAGATTCATTTTCTATGATGACATATTTGTACATATAAAATATGCAAAAGGGCAAAAATAATGAAATTTTTTTTAAAAAAGTTGGTGGAATGTACATGTGGCGGAGAGAAAATATACTATGTTTTTATTTTAACAAAATAAAAATTATAATAATTGTCTACATCGTCATCGAATTTTGGTAAACATAGTATCGTTGAAATGCATTTTTGAAGATCTTTTCAACAAAATTAATGATCAATACAAGCGCTAAAATTTAATAAATATATATTTTATAATTAAAAAAGACATCATTGAGCTTGGATTAGGCAAAGATATGTGAAAAAATTGAATTGTTTGGAGAACCAAAATCCATGTAACCGACCCCGAAAATATCGGGAATGGGTTTTGATGATGAAATTCTATAATTAAAACGTAAAATGTATTTCACATCTTTAATATTTTTCAAATCAATTAGACGGGCTGATCATACCAGAAAAAAATGAGTCAGGTATCTTAATGCACATTTAAACAAAAACTTTAAACTTCATGTTTTGACGAATTCAAAGACTGGGGGGAGAACTCATTATCGGCTTTTAAAATTTTTCCCAAACTGATTCAAATTTGACCAAGTGTAACCCTAAAATTTATAATATAAAATTTTACCTTAGAATATGTCTACACTTCAATACTGATTGAAAATGAAAATGGGGATAGTGACAGAGGTGTTCAGTATAAAATATTTAGCAAATAAAAAATAAAAAATAAAAAATATGTGGAGTGCCAACGGCACGGGGCATACTCCAGTCTATATTACAATTCAGGATGATGTTTTATTATTCATTGTTGATTGGGACAAAGTCAAATTGAAAGTATTAGAGGTAAAAGATGGTTAGGATTGAAAGTTGGAAAATGTATGAATTTGAAGATTGAGATTCATTTCTTATGATGGTATATTTGTAAATATAAAACATGTAAAATGAAAAAAATAATGCAAAAAGTTGGTGGAATGTACATGTGGCGGAGAGAGAAAATATTGTGTTTTTCTTTAAGAAAAATGAAAATTATCATAAATATATACATCATTATCGAATTTTGGAAAACTTGGCATTGTTGAAATGCATTTTTGAAGATCTTTCCAACAAAATCAATAATCAATATAAGCGCTAAAATTGTAAAATATATATATATATATATTTTATAATTAATAAACGTATAATGTATTTCACGTCTTTAATATTTTTCAAAGCAATGAGACGTGTCGATCATATAAAAAAATGGGTCAGGCATCTTAATTCACGTTTAAACAAAAATCATAAACTTAATGTTTTGGTGAATTCAGAGATTGGGAAGAACTCATTATTATCATTTAAAATTTTTCTCCAACTTATTCAAATTTAACTAAATCTAGCCATAAAATTTATAATAAATATTTTTATTTTAGAATAGACTTAAATTTCAATAAGTCTATTCTAGGTCATACTCTAGGGTCGACAATAAAAAAGTAAGCTGGCATAAAAGCACGTGGGAATTTGCTGCCGTAGACAATGACGTATACAGTTGCCCCAATTTTGGTCTTTCTCCCACATGCTTTCTCCGTGCCCTCTTTTTTTTATAACTTTTTATTGTGTGGTTCTCAATCCAAATTATTATTTCTTAATCACATTACATAATAAAAAAAAACTTAATTTTAATAACATAATTAAATTAGACTTCCAAAAATGTCAGTTATATTAACACCCAAAGTTCCAATATAAACACCCTCTTGGCTCTCTTTCTCCTTCATTTCTCCAATGGAGTTCTTGCAAAAACCTTCATCACCATTTCTTCTTCAATCCTCTGAAGCCATTCAAACGACCTTCACCTTACTCTTCTTCTCGTTCACCGTCTTCTTCGCTATGTTCTCACTACTTTTTCGTTAACAAGACTCAATCTTTGGTGGTGTCAATGCGACTTATGTTCGACTTACTTATCATCAAGTTGGTCAAGCAAATTCGATAACCTTTGTGATTGGTACACTCATCTCCTTGCAAAATCACCAAACTCCACCATACACATCCATGTTCTCCGTAACATAGTCACAGCGAACCCCATGAATGTTGAGTACATGCTCAAGACTAAATTCGAAAACTATCCCAAAGGCAAGCCTTTTTCCTTAATACTAGGTGATCTACTTGGTCGCGGTATCTTCAACGTTGATGGAGAATTATGGAAATTTCAACGTAAAATGGCTAGTCTAGAGCTCGGTAGCCTCACCATACGGTCATATGCATTCGAGATTGTTACGAATGAGATCAACAATAGACTAGTTCCACTCTTAACAATGGTGGCAAATAGAGAAGGAGAAGGAGAAGGATTTGTTGATCTACAGGACATATTTCGGAGATTTACGTTCGATAATATATGTAATTTTACGTTCGGATTGGACCCGGGGTGCCTTAAATTGTCACTACCGATTTCAGAGTTTGCAGTGGCATTTGATCTAGCATCAAAACTGTCTGCAGAGCGCGCCATGTCTCCTTCTCCGTTCATTTGGAAGATGAAACGTTTGTTGAATCTGGGCAATGAGAAGAAGCTCAAGGAGGCAATCATGATGGTCAACATTTTAGCGGACGAGATCATTCGACAACGGCGTTCCATAGGCTTCAAAAATAACCCAGACCTTTTATCACGGTTCATGGGATCGGTCAATGATGACAAGTATTTACGAGACATTGTAGTAAGTTTCATTTTAGCTGGTCGTGACACAGTTGGATCTGCATTGAGTAGCTTCTTTTGGTTATTATCGAAGAACCCAGGTATCGAATCCACCATTCTGGCTGAATCGGATAGAATTATGGGTTTAAGTCCAGAAATTGTGAGCTTTGAGCAACTACAAGAAATGCCATACTTGCAAGCAGCCTTGTATGAGAGTATGAGACTATATCCACCAGTACAATTTGACTCGAAATTCGCCATGGATGACGATATCCTTCCGGATGGAACATTCGTTAGGAAAGGAACTCGTGTAACTTATCATCCCTACGCAATGGGCCGGATGGAAGAGGTTTGGGGACCCGACTGCCTCGAATTCAAGCCGGAAAGGTGGTTAGTTAATGGGTCATTTGCACCCGTAAGTCCGTTCGAGTACCCGGTTTTCCAAGCCGGAGTTAGAGTATGTTTGGGCAAGGAAATGGCATTGGTGGAAATGAAAACCGTCGCGAACACATTGATCAGACGGTTCAAGATCAAAGTGATCGAACCAAGTGGCGGTGGCCTCCGGTTTGCACCGGGGTTAACCGCAACCATCAAGGGTGGACTCAAAGTTGCGGTTCTGACAACCGAGGAGAAGTTAATAAGAGCACCCCAAGTACCAAAAAACACATGTGATCAGTGAGGAGGAATTCGATAAAAACCAACATCTGGGTGGTGGTGTCAGTAGAGAGGACTAGATCTACTATGTTAAGGAGAAGAAATGTACTTGGAAATCATTAAAAGCTGGACCAGAAGAGTTGATGGTGATGGGGATGGGGATGTTTATGGGAAGGACTGTTCAATATGATCATCTTGGTTTTGTGAAGAATATATACAGAAAAAATGGTGGTTTGGTAGTTGAACTTTGAGGGTTTATGGTGCATTGTACTTTTCCTTTATAATATAAACTTGTCCATCATTATAGACATCATAGTATGAATTAATCTTTTTTATTACAAGTTTGGAAGTGCCGGTGAACAACATTACATTCATTATTCTCTTCTTGTTATGATTATTTTCGAGTAGGAACGGTATAAATGATCAAAGAACAGGTAGACCAAACTACCATCATAATATCAAATTGAATTTGAACTCGATGTTAAGGTAGATGGCCGGAAGCTTGCGTATTGAATGCATGGTGGGGATGTTGGAACCATTTTAGGAAATAAATGGATAATTAAGGAGGAAAAAAGTAGTTGGGGAAGAAGGCGTAATAGACCCTACAACTTAAAAGCATTTTTTGTTCACCATTTTAGTTGGAAATGAATAAAAAAGCTGAACAGAAGGCAGATTTACTGGATCGTTTCACGGTAGTATGCAAGCTCATCCGTTGCTTGTTCAAATCGCGTCTTTGTCTTTGATCTTGCGTTTTTTATCTATCTATATATAGTTCAAAATATGTCACTTTGGACACCTTCTTTTGAAAGGGAAAGACTGGTCTAAATGAGCAACATATAATGAGGTGGATCATCATCTTCACCAACAATCAGGTCTAGAATCGGTTTCTCAGATGTTTAAAAGGCAGTCTCATACAAAACCAATTAGAACAATATCATAAGCCTTTTGTTGCTTAATTTATATAGTTAGGCAATAAGTCTCCTAAACATATATCGTAGTGTTGAGACTGAGACAATATTAATTCAAGTGCATGGCAATCAGTGAGAGTGGCTTAATTATAATAAGCTGTTGAATCTCCACATGTACTTTAATAGCATTTTTTAGACATCTGGGTAGCACGGATCGAAGTTTGCTGAAGATATGAAGTGGGGTTGAGCTTTTTAAGCAATCAGGTAGGTGTCAGTCAGCAAACTCCATCAACTCACACACAAGCACATTGTTCATGTGTTCCTGAATGTTTTTTTCATTAAAAGCAACCACTATGAAGTACGACTGGTTTATTTTCTTCTTCTTGTTGTTGTTGTGGTGAGCATTCAGGACCAAATGTTGTCACCTACTCCACTTAATGAAAAACCTGGCTCTTCTTCCTTTTTTCAAAAGATGTCTTTTTAACACTTCAAGAAGTGGTTCTCCTATGCTGCAATGGACAATTGTGATTATATGGTTATATAAACTTGCAATGAAGTGCTCCCTCAGTGAATTTTTTTATACAACATTAAGTAGATATTTGTGAAATGCTCCTCTTTGGCTTAATTATTTTGTTTCTAAAATGGATTTTAAACTCAATTACAATAAATCAAACTCTTTAAAAATAACTAAACCAAATGTCAATTTTAGAGAATATGCAACTCATTGAATTATGAGTTTTGGTATATATTCATTTTATCATAATACACTATAGATGCAAGTAGTAAACTTTATCATCAATTATCACGACGAAATTGTAATAGTAATGATTGATTTTGTATAAATATTTGGTACAAAGTTATTCTCTCCATGTGTATCATTTCTTCAAGAGTTGTTGTACATGGATAATATTTCTATCTCCATCAAATCTGATTTCCATGTGTATCATTTAAAAAAAAAAAAGTCCCTTATGAGAGAATTAAATTGTTTTAGAATTTGGGTGTTTTTTTGGGTTTATCTAGAAATGGGAATTTTTTTTTGTAAAAACATGGGGCCAATTTTCTATGAATTTCCCTATTTTTAAATGTAGCAAAAATAAGAGCAGACCTTTGTCTGCCAACAATAAGTCTTTCATTTGTTATATTTGAGCAGTGAATGCAAGTACAGGTGCATTATAAGCTGTTCATTGTTTCACAACTTTCACGACTTGAACCTGCACCATATATAATTAACTAATGATCCCCACATATAAAATTATTCTACAATGCGTGCTTGTTTGAGATTCAAGTGTTTCCAAATTATTGACAAATAATCTTGGATCCGTCTTTTTCGAGCTCGTGGAGTCATTGTCCATGTTGAAGAAAGGTCAGGACCACAGCCAGGAGCTCCTTCATTTGGTAAACTCATAAACCACGCATCTAAGTCATGATTTGTTTTATGGCACAGCTACTCCAGGTTCTTCCTAACAATCAATCAAAGTAACAGAAAATTGATCTTGAAAGTCGAAAGATCAATAATAATACTACCACAATCACCCAACTTCAATACGGAATTTGATACATCTCTTCATTGTTGATCAATAATACTACCATTATGTTTTCCTTTCATTCTTTTCTAAGCTAAACTCATTATTTTAGTTTCAATGTAACACATGACAATTCCAGCTCGAAATACAAAAATTAAAGCCAAGTTCTTATCAAGGATTGGTAATACCACCACACCGCCCTCATCCCTCACTGCAATTTGCTAAAGGTTTGACAACTACATCCATTAACAATCTGGATTGTGATTTAGGTGAGCAAGTAGGAGTGGTCTCACCAACGAAAAGGAGGCTCTGATTGGTCACTCCAGTTTAGGTCCTCGAAACATGTTAAGAGAAAGTAGACAAGAACAGACAGTTACTAGGCCAATACCAGCTACTTTGCCATGCAGTCTACACCGCATTGAGCATTTGCAACTCCTTTTTTAGTGTCAGAGGTGAAGGGGTCAATGTGCATCCACAGCAACGAAAAAATAGATGCAATTAGGAGTGACCAGACAATAACAATGGTTGGGGTCCGGTTTTGTCGACCCAACAAACCCTTCAAGAATGGATACAGATGGACTATCACCCATATAGCGAAGAACAGCTTGCCAAAGAGGGGACCCCATGATTGGTATCCGCTAGTTATCCCATATGACACACCTCCCACAATACCCACCATGTTCATAATAAGAATAGTAGTAGGAGGAATGAGCAATGCTGTCCACTTGAACAGATACATTTCCGAAAATTCACCATCATCATCAGATGCCTTTGACGTGACGGTGAAGTTGGTATCTATACCTGCAAGCACCTTCAATAATCCCTGGAAAACAGCAAATAGATGCGCTGATGTTCCACCAATGACCCAAAATTGTTCATTTCTCCACAAGTCAGCAATCCCAACCCCACTCCACTTCATTTCCAATATACCAGTGGCAAAGATTGAAGCAAAGAGCAGAATGAACCATATACCAGCGTAATTGCTTATCTGCACACATTGAACAAAACCTAGTTGAGTTTAAAAGTGCTCCTTGAAATTTAGAAAACTTAAAAAGCATTCTGCTTCAAACTGTTAGTTATGTGCACACAACACCGAATGCACATTGCACACATAATATGCTAGCTGCTAAACATCCTAGGTTTTAGGAGGGTTAGACAAAATCAAGAAGAACTTATACATATCGATGTTTGAACAGAAAAACATCCAATAGTTTTTGTATTGATATTACACAGTGATATTCTTGAATTACATTTTTTTATACACATCAATGAAAAAAAAAATATTTGCATGTACCCTTCAAAATAGAAAAAAAAAAAAAAAAATGATTAGACCAGTTTCCAGTTTCCAGTTTGAAAGTGCTTGATACGTTTACAACAAATTTATTCTGGGTAAACATACATGCAGATTATTCTTTATGCATACATGCACGTGCAGAACTAACCAATGGTGTGGTGCAAAACATGTGAAAACGTACGACTTTTCACTGACCTGAGGGATGATGAATTTACCAGTAAGGAGGCAGATTGCTGGAAGTATACAGTAAGCAAGCAGTGGTATGGAGGTAAGAGGGTAAACAATTGTATTAATGTAAGCCAACCTCTCAAGTAACTTCAATCTTCCACTATATCCATACCATATGGGGCAATGCCTGCTCAGCAGAATTTCAATTGATCCCAAGGCCCAACGAAGAACCTGATTAAGACGATCTGAAAGATTAATAGGGGCAGATCCCTTGAATGCAGGACGATCGGGCATGCAATAAATAGATAACCATCCTCGAGCATGCATCTTAAATCCAGTCAAAATATCTTCAGTAACAGAACCATAGATCCAGCCAATCTGAGTAGAGTAAGCAGGATTTGAGTCAAAACACATCTGATACCTAAATCTCACAGAAAGTAGCATGGATATATCACCTTATTTGCTCACCTCTTTACCCCATTCAGACTTGTCCTCGTAACCACAGCTAATGACATGCATGGCTTCTTTTACAAGAGAAATTGGGTTCATTGACTCTGGAACACCTCCCTTCTCCACGAAGGTCGATGCAATAAAAACTGAGGATTGACCAAATCTCTTTTCTAAACTCTTCTGAGACATAAGAAGGGATCTATCATCGTCAATGCCTGCAAAACTTGGAGCATATCATTATCACTTAAGGTAAGCTATTTCCAATAGATTGGAGTGACACTAGTTGGAATGGCCCAGGCATAAGGGACTGATCATAACCAAAAGAATGTGAAGCTATGCAAAGTGTTGAAGAAATATGGAATAGAGTGTTGTAAGCATGTCAGGCAGAATATAGTAATGAAGAAACATGAAGTGTTGATGCCATATAGAGACAATCTGGAGCTACAGAATGGTTGGGTTGGATCAGCAGTGATGTTGGAAATTTGGAACTTGAAAAAAAAAAATTAATAATAAATACCAACAGGCAACAGGCTTTAGAAACTTACCCTCTACACCCTCTTCAATGTCTTCCATGTTAAAAATGGGAATAGTAGACTCATTTCTTTCCACTGCACCCTTCTTATCATTGTACTTATTCCAACCACGTCCTTTCTTTCTAGATCCAAAACAGTTTCTAACAATGATGTTTGGTTCCAAATCAGCCTCAGTTAAGACTGGATCATATCCATAAAGAGCTTTCCTATTGAAACAACAACCAGTTCCCACATATACTGGACCTTGAATGCCATCCAAACCTTTCAAGTTGATCTGCAAGGTAGAGAATCCATAAGAAATTTTTTGTTTATACAACAGTTAGAGCATGCACATAGATGCTAACATTCTCTAGTGAAAGTGATCATACATCAAAAAAGACAACGTTGCGGTTAGCATATCGGTCATGAAGATCAATGCCATCAAATCGTTGTGGGAACTGAACATAGCAGGTTTTCTTTCCCAACACGGGATCCATCAAGAAACACATTGCTTCTCTAAGAGCCTTGCTATTGTTGAAGTAGTGATCACAGTCAACGTTCAGAAGATAGGCGCCATTGGTAAGAACAGCTGACACTCGAATCTGGATTACCAAAAATAAATCAAGCCCAGTCAATCCAAAAAGTTGACTGATAGTATAATGCATAATATAATCAGCTAAGATGATGCCCATCTCTGTAGAACAAAATGGACATTAGTCGATCAACATCAAGTGAGGGAAGTCCCTGGAATGATTGTGCTATGGCTATTCCAACATCTACCTCATCGTCTGCATGATCTAGTTTGACAAGCATTTGCAGACTACATGAAAATACACATGAATTGAATACTAACTCAAAATGTTAAAGAATAAGCTTTTTGGTATCACAAACCAAAGCATTCATTGCTCCAGCTTTCTTATGATTTTGAAAGCCTGGCCTCTTTTCACGTGACACATAGACGAGGCGCGGCAGCTCATTGCCATCTGTATCAAGAGCTCCGGTGTGGCCTAAGAATACCTGGATATTGAAACAGAAAATGATAAGAAAAACAAAAAGGGTTTTTTTTCTGAGAGAGAGAGATAGAGGAGGAGGAATGTTTTATTAAGAATGAAAAGGAGATACAAAGGAAGGACATCAATAACAAAGAGACAAGCGAGAGCTAAGGTTAAACCTATACATATATATAGAAATGTGAAGTCATGGTTTTCCCTGGTAAATGGTAACGACACATAGAAGTCATTAACTTGCAAGAGATGGCACATTTGCCCTTTTGCTTTTGTGGGTGGGAAAAACAAAGGGTCTTGGATTAGGTTTATGAAATTATGGACCAAAGTCAACAAGTTGGCACTCCAAAACTAAGAAGTCAAACCAAGACAGGTCATGCTGAAGCCTTCTCTACATACCTGGATCATGCCAGGATGATCCCTAGGATTATTTCCAGGCCAAACAGTACCATCCGGCAAAGTCCAACCATCTTCAGGCATTTTCTGTGCTTTGGCTACATGGTAATTCAGCTGCACCTTGAATTCTTCATATTCCCTCTGAGAAAAACAAGTAACATGAAAAACATGCCTTGAGATATAATGAATGAAAAACTCTTTCACCATCATCCAATTCTTTAATGTGTAACATGAAAAACATGTCATGAAATACAATGACATGCCCTTAATACTATCTGACAATAATATTCTCCACTTTAAAGTGTACGATGGATCTGCCCATCATAAAATCATCTCTATTTTAATACTTCTCTAAAGGCACGTGAAAATACCATCTAGCTTGTAAAAGAAAGCAATTGGATGGGTGATTTCCCATAAATCAGCTGTGGCAAACAACTCCCTATTACTCCACAAACTTATTGTGTCATGATTGATCTTATTTTCTCAAAAATTCAAAAAGACCATGATAGTAACCCACGAGTGAATATGTTGCACATTTAGATATTTTGTAAACAGCAGTGGTGGTGATGTTTACAGAAGTATCAACATGTAGGTCCGCATGGATTTTCCTTTATCGCCTCTTTTGATGAATTTGAGCAGTTTCATTTGTCATTTCAAAACAGCTACCCATCAGATAAGTTCTTACTTACCTTCATTGCCCTGCGCTCTTTCACAAAAGAAGGTTGTATCTTATCCTTCAAGTAATCTATCTTCTGAGCGAAGTAAAACTCTGGTGCTCTAGGCTCAATGTTATGCTTCTTGCAGAAGGGAACCCACATCCTTGCAAACTCGGCAGTTAAACTGGCAGCTTCAAATGTCAACATTGCAGCCCCATCATCGGAAACATAACATGCGACTTTCTTGACAGGGTAGTCCACAGCAAGTATTGATAGCACAGTGTTGGCTGTCACAAGCGGGGGCTCTTTGAGAGGATCCACTGTACTAACAAAGACATCCACTGGAGCTAACTGTGAAGGCTCCCCTTGCCGATCATATCTGATATCAAAATTAGGATTGATAGAATTATGTACTGCACGGAATGCATTACAAATTAATGGTATGATCAGAATGTAAATCATGATAGCAAACCTCAGTGCAAGCCTGTCAAGGTAAGTTTCACGGTTGACAGGAGACCATTTTGGAAACTGATCAAGAAGCCAAGACATTGCAAACCAGATCTCGCAAATAACTGATATCAGCCACAAGGGGTAAGCATCATCCACAGGGTGTGTTACACGGTATTGGAGGAAGAAACCCAAGACAATGAGTCGGAATATTATCACAAAACGGTAAGGCCTAAGGTGGTAAGAAGAAATAGGAACCACGCGACTCATAGGTTGACGAGCAATAGCCCTGTAGAAAAGAAAGGAAAAATATGGAATTATCAAATCCAAATGATGATGTAATCATTAACTTATATATAGGACAACAACCTAAAGATGTGCTCGAAAAAGCTCAGGTCTTTGATAAGCAATTGTTTACATTTGTAGAGCTTCTCCATTCGAACCAGTGCTCTCTGTGTCTTCTTTCCCATTATGCTTGCTGATCACTTGCATCATATTCTTATTCTGTTTCAATTTCCAACCTTCTATTCTTTCTTTCCAGTCAACATTTCCAACCCCATAAGAATTCAAATTTTTCGAAGGATCCACAATTCTGACTGGAACTGTTGTCACGAAACATAAAATATTTGAATGTTGTTGAAATGAGCCAAAAAAGAAAAACACACATCTGACCATTTTTATTCTAGAATGTAAAAGTTTGTAAATACCTGGTGTGCTTGGATCTGTATACGTGAGCGAGCGGACACGCTTTTCACCATATCCTAGAGTACTAGAACTAGTACTTTGCTCAGATTGGTTGTCAGGTGACGAATCAGGTATTTCCCCAGGCACCTGTAAAAGTTGGATGCACGGATAAGTACTACTAGTGTCAACTTGGCCAAGTCATCTCAACTCGACCTCACTCATGATACTGTATAAGAAAAGTTCAATGCCTGTTTTACAGTTGGTTAAATGTCCAGTTGTGTATCTATGTAGCATCGGGCAACGCTTGTGCGCACTAGGCAGGCTAAATTTGCCTTGCCGCCTAGCCTAGTGTTACCTTCTCTTGCCAAAGATCTTGTCACCGGGCGATTCACAGAAAAGTCCAGCTCGTGGAGTTGTCCTTCCCTTTATTATGATTCCTCGAACGACCTATCTTTAATAAACGTTCAGCTCGTCAAAGAGATGCTGAAACCTTGGATCTCATTAAGAGAGAGCTCCAACCTCTAGGTTAACAATAAAATTCAGCTTGTTTTCTTATTCATCATCATATTCTTTAAATAGGACAAGTTTATTACAAATAGAAACCTAAAATTAAGCAACTACCTAATCTAGGAAACAAGTTCCCAGCAAATCTAAACAACTTAAAAACTACGCAACATTTAAATAGAAACTGTAGCTCGAATTTAATTAGCACATCTTTTGTACACGCGTTCAACAAATGAGTCCATAACATCACCCTCCCCCTGAAGAAAGAGTTTGTCCGCAAGCTCAAAGGTTGGGTAAGCATTGCGGAAATGCCATTGATTCTAGTCATGTTTCTTCCCCGTTCTACTCATCCAACTCAAGCCAAAAGAGCTTTTTACACTGGTGACTCGTTGAATATGGCTCGTCACAATTATAACAGAGTCCTCGCGCTCTTCTGTCTGCCAGCTCAGCCCTTGTCAATTTCTTAATAAAAGGCGAAGAACTTACAATTTTCTTGTCAAGCTGCACTCTTGAACTAGTGTTGTTTCTGACTAGGGGTGTGGATTGTGTTGTGTTGGGAGAAGGAACGTCGTGGTTGTCTTGCCACATTCCCTTCTTCTGTCTTGATTCTTGCAACGCCCTATGTTTTGCCTCAAAGGCTCTGGCGAGATTCATGGCATGAGCTAAATTCGATGGTGTGCGGAGCTCCACATCCAAGCGAATTGATTCGGACAGCCCTGCAGTAAACAAACTCACATGCTGGTCCACTCTGACAAATCGGCTTGCCCGTGCTAATCGCTCCTGAAATTGCCGCTGAAAATCCTCAACTGACCATGTCTGTTTAAGATTGACTAGCTCCCCTAGGGGGTTGCTACGTACGAGGGGGGCCAAATCGGAGCAAACAATACTCTTTGAATCCGACCCAACTGATTGTTGGTCGCTCGGATTCCAACTGGTGATACCACAATTGCGCCTCCCCAAGGAGATGGAATGCGGCTAGCCCAGCCTTGTCAGCTTCTGCGGTGCACTGACTGGCGAAGAACTGTTCACATCGGTGCAACCAGATTAAGGGATCTTCGGCACCATCATAAGTTGGAAAATCCAATTTCATATACTGGGGCACGAATCCCCCACAGTTTGCTGCACCAGCCCCTGGCATTGGGTTGCATGCGTTAGTCGCAGGTGGTGTCTGCACTTGTGCGGATTATGGCTCGCGGTTCCTTCGGATTCCACACGAAAGCTTCTTTGGAGACTTGACATCATCTCCTTAAAGTGCAGCGAAAGCTCCTGCATCTGATTCCCCAGCTTTCGCTCTACTTCCGCAACCCTCGTTTCACTCTTGGCTTGTGCTTCATGGAGAAGTGCTCGTAGTCTGTCCTCGATATAAGAGGCGCCCATTGTGTGTGGCTCTAATACCAATTTGTTACCTTTTCTTGCCAAGGATCTTGTCACCGGGCGATTCACAGAAAAATCCAGCTCGTAGAGTTGTCCTTTCCCTTTATTATGATTCCTCGAACGACCTATCTTTAATAAACGTTCAGCTCATCAAAGGGATGTTGAAACCTTGGATCTCATTAAGAGAGAGTTCCAACCTCTAGGTTAACAATAAAATTCAGGTTGCTTTCTTATTCATCATCAGGTCCTTTAAATAGGACAAGTTTATTACAAATAGAAACTTAAAATTAAGTAACTACCTAATCTAGGAAACAAGTTCCCATCAAATCTAAACAACTTAAAAATAACGCAACATTTAAATAGAAACTGTAGCTCAAATTTAATTAGCGCATCTTTTGTACACGCGTCCAACAAATGAGTCCATAACACCTAGCCAAGGTGGTAGCCAAAAGTCTTGGCCGAAGGCCCTTGCCTAGCTTACCTGGGCGAGAGCTTTTGCCGACAAATTTTTTTTTTTTAGTCAAAGCGATAGATCAGGCGCAATGGACAACACTTATTTACAATATTCCTAACTTATTTGGCAACCTAATTAACCTAAACCTAATTGAAAGCTAATGCCATAACTATTATGAGTTGTTAGGCCTAATTACAACATTACTAATACCAATATTGCTAAACTAACCCACCTATAATAATATACATGCTAAATACCATAACAAAGCCAATTGAGTTTTCCAATTTAAAACCATAAAAAATTGCCCTAAACCCACAAAACACAACGATCGCAACTCTGAAAGCGCCGCAACCAAGGATGCACAAACTCCACAGGTCGACTCACAATTTCCAAAAAATTAGGACTCGACGACATATCAAACCTTACTATTTGTATTATTTTTTTACAACTCATATGAACATAAATAATAATGAATAGTCCAAACACAGATAAAAATTCAAATACATCGTGAGCAACATAATTTGTATCCCCACGTGATTTTGGTATCCCACTTAAAGGGAATTTGATAGTATGTGAGAGCTCTGAGAGACTATATGAGGTGCAAATGAGCACATCACTACTGATCCACTGTAATACCTCACTTGAATTGAACCCTTCCCCTACCTATTTCTCTTACTCACACTCACATTGTGGGTGGGGAAAGGCTGTGGAATTCCCTTCAAACCCACTCCTATCTTCAGTCTCCTTCCTCCACCAACACTGCCTTCGAGTCGTGACATACCTCTCCACTCGAATACAAGACACAATGCAAACCCTTGCAAAAGTTGTCTCAAATTGGCATCCAAGACGTCATCTTACTGATGGCGATCGCAACTCATCATCCCATCTCTTTTCACTTCCCACGCCCAGCAGCAACCCAGCCACGCCTTCGACTTCACTTTGAGCTTTGATTACGTTGCCAAGACACTCGCAGGGACTAAAGTCTATATTGTGAGCAACTCCAACAACGAGTTTGTGCTCAAATCAGACCCAACACCCTCAAATCACTCGGGCTAGGTGAATTTTACTTTCTTTTTTTTTAATCTTTTTTGGGTTTTGTTTGGTGAGGTGGTTTTTTCTTCCTTTCTCTTATCTTCTTTTGAAGATCCCCTTGAACCCTAGCGGGGTGGAGAAGTAGGCCCAGTTTGGGTGTAATTTACACCCAATTTGGATGCTATTTGCACACAAGCAAAAACAAATTGTCGTATCTGAGAGTTTGTGCGTCCTTGGCCGCAACACACAACTATTGATCAACCACCCCCTCTTCTCCTACCAACTCCAACGTTGACCAGCCATCCATGGGCCACAACCACCTCTTCTATATCCAATCGCAACCCACAACTTCATGTTTATGGCTGTTTTTTTTTGCTTTTTAATGTTTTGAACCTATGTGTACGGTTGTTGTTGTTTATGTTTGTTATTGACTATGACAATGAATCATTTTAAGTTCCTTTTTAGTTAAATTTGTTTTAAATTGAAGAGCTAATACTACGGAAAAAAAAAAAAAAGATTCCGTAGCTTAAGCTCGATGACAATTATCTGATCAGGAAATTTCCAGTTGGATTCTTGAAAGTCTAATACTATGATTCTTAAGAACTCTGCTTCTTAACCTGAAATACCATGTTTTCATAGGTAAAACCGTAAAAGTGAAAGGCATTAACAAGCTACCACATATCTGAATTCATTTTTTCAAATCAACAACTTTAGCCAGGTGACATAAATCTTTTTAATGTTGGACCTCAATGAGAGAACAAAAGAAAAATCCAGAAACGAATCAAAATGACGATGACATGAATTCTAAAAAGCCTCAGATCATCCAAGCAAAGCCAGATTTGTAATGTATGCCTGGATAATACAAATCTGTGAGCCTCATAAATGACTCTTGAAGCTCTGCCTTTTGGCAGGATGGCTCCGACTCATCTTGAGACATATGTGAATGCATAAGTCTCAATTGCTAGTTTAAAGAGTATTCAAGAGAAGTTTAAGATTAAAAATAAAAATAGATAAATAAATCAATATAATTACAATCTATGCATAATTTGTAGACAACACAACACAACACACATTCACATAAAGATTAAGAGTAAGCTTTTGCTTGCTTACAGGATAACCATTGGTGAGAAGTGAAATTGGGTGCTGACACTCGAGTACAGAAGAAGAAGAAAGTTCAACATCTCCTTGCAATGAACGGGTTCTTTTTCTGCCATTGAAGGTGTAATCAAACTCATTCTCCAAGTCACCAACATCGTCTTCTTCATCATCTCCCTCCATTCTGGGACTCCCTAAAATTGTCAGACCTCGATAGTTTGGTGAGTGGAATCCAATTCAACCCCAGTTAATCAAATTTTAATTAACCAACAATGCTGCCTAGAAGAGGCCTTTTGAACTAATCATAACAACAACGAAAGAAGGAAAAGACTGACCTTTATGCCTCTTGTACCTAGTCTTGCACTGAGGGCAAGACTGCTCCCCATCTCTTCGTTCATACTCATAACAAGGCCGACAAACTGGGAAGGCACACTCATTGCAAGCAACAAAGACATCACCTGTTGCTGTTAGCCCGACATTATCTCCACAAATTTGACACACTTGACCATTCATCTGTTTTAGAGGCTTTGGCTGCGTTCTCCAAACAACATAAACATTTAGATATGCTGGTCACCGATGAACTTAGATTTTTATTGTGCAAATCCCAAGATTTCATAAAACGGATTCTATGAAAACAAACTTAGCCACATTCTACCACCGACACTCTAACAACACCGAAGATATAGACGTCAGCCGGAAACATTCAATAAAATAACTACTAAAAGAACTCTATGCTAAGACACTTCGACCAACTTGTAAAGGCCATTCTGAGACAGGCAAAGAAACTCGAACCTACTGAAAAGTGAAAACACAACCATCAAAATTCTATTAAATCTCGAAACCCCAGAAAGCATACATTTTACTAGGTTGTTCCATCCAAAACATCAGTTTCAACACATTTACATTATTTAAAATTGGAGGAAAACGTTAAACAAATAAATAAATAAACAAAACGAAACTGCAGAAAAGAAAAACTGCAACATCGTCATCCACCCAGGGTGACCAAAATCCCAGCTTTTGCATTCACATTGCATGGCAATCTGAAATCAACACAATCAAGCAAAAACTTCACAAATATAGAGATCACATACAGATGCTGCTAAAACCCTAAATTTGTAAAAACTGGTGACCAATCTAATTGATACCCACTGTTCATTTTGTTGAAATAAACACAACCCATTGCTCAGAATTCAAGATTACCAACAAAGAATCAAGAATTTGATCCATAAACACTAACCATTTAAAGGGAGTTCTATCAAACAGTAAAAAATGCAAAAAAAATAAAAAAAATAAAAAAAGAAATGGGTGGGAAGAAAAGAAGACGAACCCCATCTTCTTCTTCGTCGTGTCGAATCCATATGAACTCATTTCGAGTGAATGAACCAACCACCATGCTTTCATTGGCTTCCATGGCTTTTTCTTGTTTGGTTTTCTTGAAAATGTTAGAGGATCATAAACAGAATTTTGAGCTCAGTTATGAGTGAGAGAGATTTCCGCCCACCGAAGGAGAAAGTCTAATTATGAAATGAGATATTTTCTCCCTCTTGATCGCTTCGTGAATCTTCCATTTTTTCACTTCACTTTGCTGTCCATATCTCTCCACACTGCGAATTTGAGTGACTCGTTTACGAGGTAACGTATGATCGTAACTGGGCCGAGTTAGAGACCAGGCCCTGACTTTAAAATCCAAGATTGAATTCGCTTGACATCCAAAATAAAATGGGCCTGATCCAGTGAGACAAAAATAAATTGTAATAGAGTCTATATTACAAATCAGAATGGTGTTTGGGCTGAGAGATAAAAAACGACCGAGATTTACCTAATTATAAAAATTCAACGAATCATATAGAACTCAAAACACCAAGAGTGCATGAATTCGATTCTCATACCCAACATTTTGATATTTAAAGTAGAATAAATTTATTTATAATGTTAAACTTTTATCGTGCCAACAGCAGAGTCATAAGTTAAGAGGGTGTTTGTTTTTTCCTTTGAATAGAGTGAGAAGTTTGACACTTTGTTTAAAGTGTTTGTTTTTAGTTATGATTATAAATTGAAGTTCTGATTGGAGTAAACACCCCCATGGTGTTGAGTGCTAAGTGTTTGATGAAAATTCATTCTAATAATAACCTTACAATTCATAATGATTGCTACTACCTCTTTCCTCTACCAACCATCCACTTTTTTCTCCACCTCATCTTTATCATGCGAGCAATGTTGTCACCATCACCACCACCCTCGGTCGGTTCGATTCGAGCAATAAAATCAAACCGACCGACTATTGAAAATCGTATGGTATGAGGAATGGAGAAACATATAGGGTGGTTTTTGGTAGTGGTGGAAAGTGGTCTCAACGGTATTTTGAGGAAAGAAAACAAGTAGAAAATGCGGTTAATGTTGGTGGTGGGTAAAAAAAAAAAAAAAACTTCAAGTCAGCACCTAAAAACATAAATCATTTATTCTACATCTTCTAATCAACAACTCATTCAGAGGCAAAACAAACAATTCATTCAGAAGCTCGTTCAAAACTTCTAACTCCAGTTAAAAGTTAGCTTCTAACCAGTAAAAAAAACCATCTAAGTGCTGACTCAATAAGAAGCGGGACACCTTATTTATAATGTTTGTTTGTAGTTATGATCAGAAGTTCAATTTACGATTGGAGTAAGCAACAAAGAGGTGTTGATCACTTAGCACTGAGTGCTGACTTAAAAACCATTCTATTAGTAACCTTAAAAAAATTGTAATGACAATTGTTGTTTCCATCTTCTTAAAACAAGTAGGGCTAAATTTTGATGACACACATTCATTCTCTTTACCAAGCATTGTCGTTCTACCTACCTTCACAATGACTCTTTAACAGTAATAAACTTATTTTATTTATCTCATTCACCTTTTATTTTCTTTCTTTGTATTTTCCATGCATTTATTCATCTCTCTGGCTCTCATTCTCATGTATATTTTCAAGTTTTCATTATGAAGCATGTAGTTTCATTATGTAGTATGTAGTTTTGAAAGTTTTGACAATTTGATCACTACCATATAATGTCGGTTACCAACCCACCATCTCTCCATTTCCTACATGGGTCTCTTCAATAAGATAAAATTATCAAACAATTCTCATTCAACACTTAAAAACAAACACATTTTAATTTTACAACTTCTAATCAGCAGCCCATTCAAAAGCAAAACAAATAGTTCATGAAGAAGCTTGTTTAGAATTTCTAACTCCAGTTAGAAGTTAGCTTCTAAGCACTTAAAAAAACAAATGTCACCTAAGAGGGTGTTTGTTTTTTGTTCTGAATAAACACATAAGTCTTAGTAAATGAGACACTTTGTTTTTAGTTTTGATCAGAATTTGAAGTTTTGATTGGAATAAACATCATGAGAGTGTTGATCACTTAGCACTGAGTATTTAATGAAATTCATTCAAATAATAACCTCACAATTCCTCTCATAAATCAACCAATCCCTAGTTTATCCACCTCATCTTTATCATGCGAACAATGTTGCCACTACCCTCCCTTCTTCCTCCTCATCCTCGTCATCATCATATTCCTCTTTCTCTTTATTTTTCTCAATATTGAGTATTGTATGAGGAATGGAATGAGATATAATGTGGCTTGTAGTAGTGGTGGAAAGTAATCTCAATTGTATTTGGATGAGAGAAAATAAGTGGAGAATGGAGTTAATGTTGGCAGTTTGTGGGCTATGAGAGTTGTAGTGGAAGAGGTGCAGGAGGAGATGCTGTCCAGTAGAAGCCGAAAATAATTTTTGGCTGGAACAAAAACGCATCAGCAGGAGCTGTTGTCCAGTAGAAGGCGCATGACAGCGTGGAAGAGGTGCAGGACAGCGTGGAGGAGACGCAACAACAGGTCTGTCCAGGAACACAACAGCAGAAACCAGGGACTGCTTTTCTGCTCGACGCAGGACGCAACACAATAGCAGGGCCAAAACGCATGACTGCTGCTCGACGCCGAAACGCTGACTGTTGTTTGGCACTGTCCAGCAAAGAAGATGTTGTCTAGCAGGGTGCACACCGCTACCGTTGTTCTCACATTCGCCATGTGTCACTAAACCCCACGCAAGGTGAAGAGACGAACTCCTAGATGTAACGCACTTAATTAGTATTTGATTCGTTTTACGTTTTCACGATGAATAATGGTGTTTATGATTCTGACTTTTATTTAATATAGGAATTTATGTTATTTTAGTCACAAAGATTTCATAAATTTCTTCGTAGATTATTATTTCGGTGGTTGTCTTTTTCTTCTTCATATAAGTTTAGCCACGCTTTTCTTATGTGTGGAATTTTTTAAGGATCAATTGATTCCGGTAGGTTAGTTATATGTGATCGTCTTTTATTACGTTATTGTCTCCGGTATATCGTAAGTTTAAGATATCACATATGACCAACCTTTGTGCTTTCTAGAAAAAGTGAAATCTAAAATCCATTTACATTAGGATATATTAATGCATTAAAGACTATTTTTATGATTATATTGTTTGGGATGTGAAACACATAATCGAGTCATCATAGTGAATCAATACTAGTTGGCGCGTGAAATCTAGGAGGGATTCTTGAAACATTGTGATTTCTCAAAACTTGATTTTTATTAAACTAAATTTAATTTCATATTTTAAAATTGCTAAAATTTCTTACATTTAGTTTTGCGTAATTTTTCTTCATTGACCTTGTTTTGTAGATCGTTTTTTCTCGTGGGATTGACATCTCAATCTTTACTGCAATTGACCGCGTGTATTGTTTGAACGTAATCACATGCATATGTAGAATTTTTTTTTTTTTTTTGCTTATTTATTTATTAATTATTTTTTTGGGCGCCATGTCATGTAAAGAATCAACCAATACTCTTAAAAAAAACACTTAAACCTGTCAAGGAGTAGAAAAAACCAATCACTAAATTAGGAGTGCAAGTCAACCGCCTTATGGTTGATTTGGAGATATTCTACAGTCTACATCCCATGGATCTCGTGGAGTGGTTGTACCCATAATGGGCTTTTTGGGTAGTTTTGCTGCATTTCCCATTCTTCTTCTCTTTCTCGTTTACGTAAGTCGTTTATTGGGATCTGTAATTTCAAGATTTCCTACTTGTTTCTCATCTTCAATAACATATGGATGGAAGAGCTTTAGCTTTCAAAACCTAAAAAGGTTCGAATTTCTTGCCCAAACTACCTCTACTGATTCTCAAATTTGATCATAGTTTGTGTTAATGAACTGCATATAATCAATGTTATTTTGTTTTATTTTCTGAATTAATGTGTAATTAGTAGAATCTTGATCATCTGTTCTTATTCTGTTGAATAAATTAAAACCTCTACATTACCTCATTTGTTTATTGAGATGGTAGGTGGATGATTTTTCATTTTTATTGCCCAAGAAACCAATTATAATCTTTTGAAAAACCCCACAAAATGGAAGAAACAACTAGTGATTATTGACAAACTAGAAGAAAACAAGAAAACCCCATTCTATTCTAAGAAGGTACAACTTATACTTCCGAAGAGTAGGGACTGGTGAATATATATACTTGAAGGGAAGGACATTAATTTTAAAATGGAGAACTTTGGAGTTATATGGGTGTTTAGGTTGAAAAGACCACCTTGTCTATTGTGAAGGATCCCTACATCATTATTATTATTATTATTTTGACGGATCAAAGAACCCAGTTCGTAATCTTGTCTTCTAGATGAATTAAATTAAACTTTTTTGTTCCTGTCAATAACCTGAGTATCAGAAATGGGCTTTGATGATGACGATGATGATGTTCCTATCAATAACCTAAACATATATTGTTAAAGTGGTGGGTAGGTTTGATCTTTTTATTTTTATCAGTAAACCATTGATTACATAAACTGACAAATGAATCAATTAATCAAATTGAATCGATAGTTTTTATTTATCTATTCATTTTCAAGTTACTTCAAACACCATAGCCCAAACAAAATACATGAACATGGAAAACACTGAAGATCATATCTTCCTTGTTCTCCAAATACGTTTTTTGGTAAAATTTACTGATTTTGTTTTTCGTGAACTCTTTATTTTGAAAACAAACTGCCAGCTGAAACCCATTTGAACACCAAGAAAAGAAAGAGAATTCTAAACAATACATAAACCCCATAAATTTCTTGTCCGGGTGGATAGAATCCGCCCAGTTTATTTACTTGTATCACTCACTTTAGTTTCCATCAGCATTTCTTGTACACTTTGATATCCCTCCATCTTGACTCCATGTAATGACTTGCATTATTCTGGGCATAAACCCCACACTTGAAGTACAAGTCTCCAGGTCCATGATCTTTCCTTTCATATTTTTTAACACCATCAATGAAAACTTTCAGCTTTCCGGCACCCACATCTTGTATCACGTTTACTCTGAACCATTTATTGTATAGATCAGTCGCCACCACATCTGTGGTATAGTACCTTAAATCTCCATTGTAGATCCTCAGTTGCAGAGTTGTTGCACCCATTGCTGCACCGTGGATTTGTACAATTGAAACACCTGAGGTGCCATTTGGTACAAAACCATAACCTTCGAATTGCCATACACCAGAAGAGTAGTCATAACCCTGCATGGATATATACGTTTTAATCATTAGAAAGTTGAAATAAATGTATGTTGGACCCACTATTACCAAATGTTCAAATAAGAGTCGAAGCAACGGACTGACTCCAAAATAAAATAGCTCCTTGGGGAGACGCACACACGTAAAAAAAGAGAGCCCCTAATTTTGATTATTGGGGATGGGAGATGGGGAGGCTGGGCAGTTGAGACCTCGAATGGTAGTCTTTTTTTGTGTGGTGGGGATGAACTAACAAAAACAGCTTGTTAGGGAGCAGCGAAAAATCTGAATTAAGGGATTGCACAGCCCCTAAGAATTTCAATTATGTAAAATCAGAGACAGACACCAACAGTTTGGGGCAGTGTTTGTGCAGAGTAGAATTATTATGCGATTTTCATCATTTCGACTAGACGAGGGAGATCTCAAGTTGCCTTTGTTAACAACAAATTAAGATGGTGTTTGAGGATGTTGTAGGAAAACCCAAGGAAAGAAACTTTACAGTAATACGGATCTCAGAGCGTGGTTTGGTCATACTATCTGGCCTTAATGGCTTGTCATTGTTGTAGACCCAAAACTTTCGTACTCCATCTTTGTAACTGTAACGTTGGATAAGTGGTAAGTCATATGGTACTTGTATGTCGAAGTTTCCTTCTGTTAAGGGAACAGCAGTGAATCCATCTGTGGGATCAGCACATCCACACAAAAGACATTCATTTAGAAAACCCACAAGAAAAAATAATGCAAGCAGTGAAAAGGAACAAGGATGAAAACCCATTTTAAGAAGGTAGAAATTATATTGAGTTGAAGAAGAATTTCAGGACTGATGAGTATATATACAGGAAGGGAAGAGGAGATATTGATTTTGAAACTAGGAAATTCTGAACTTATGTGGGTGTTTTTTTGCCAAGCTTATAAAATAAAAGCAACTTGTTTCATTTTTATTTATTTTCAAAAGTCACGGGTTTGTTTCTCGTATCCCTATCAATAATAAATTATTGAGTATCAACTGATACATGAATCAAATATTCCGATTGACTCCATTATTCTTCAATATCTACACAAATTAAACCCAAAGACAATACATTATACATGAACATGAAATGCACCAAAGATCGTATATACCGAGTTCTTCAAATCTATTTTGAATACAATTTGGCTTTTGTGAAGTCTTATTTAAAAATCAAATTTCCAAATGAAACAACAAAACCACTTAAATCACATGGAATCTTAACCTTATTGCACGAACAAGGAAACAACAAACACAAACAGGCCTAAAGATCAATCTACCTCTTGCAGACCACTCCACGCCATCCATCCTACTGCTACAGCTTAGGCTTGCATACTCTCCTGTCTCCGTAATATCTTTGTTGTTGTTGTTAAATCGAGCCACGGCACAATTGGTTGCAAAGAGATTTGAAGTGATAAACTTACTATCACCACCCGTGACCGGCATTGACACACCCATCTTCACCTTGCTCACATGGTCTGTCCTATATGTCTGACCCAATACACCATTAACTTCATCACTCAATCAGTAGAACTTGAATCCAAGATCAAGATGTGCGAAACAATCCTCCTTTGTGATACCATAGTTATGCACTCTTGAGTCTTCCTCAGTAATCGGTACCACGCTAGCTGTGATCTTGAACTTCCCCTTCACTTCAAGAATTATGTTGTTAGTCTTGGTTGACCTAGTGAAGGTGACACTTGATGCAAGTGTAGGTTTCCACTCTGCGCCTTCAGTTTCTGGCAGGTAGATTGGCTCTCCATCAAAGGACAGGGCAAGACAGTCCACTGAGTCTTCCCATGTTGATGTCTTTTGGGCACCAATGAAGATTTGGCGGTTGTTGAAAAGGAGCCCGATGGATTGAACCCAAGTGAAGTCACGTTTCATATTAGCATTTCTCTTGCCAATGAAGTGGCTATTGATGTGGAGGTTGGAGTCGGAGAGGAGGCAGAAGTCATGGTTTTTCTTGCCATGGAAGTAGAAGGTGATACCATCACCACCAATGAATCTCGGGTCTTGGCATACTGCCCCAGGCTTATCACACTCTGCACATTTAGCACCATATAGTGGTCATAAGACTTGGATATATATATTTGTTATAATTCTATTAGAACTTTCAGATGGTTTGAAACTATAAATTTTATGGATACCTGACTGATTCCTAGAAAGATATAGCATTGAGATCTTCAAATGTGTCTATATGTATGTGTGTGTTAAGAAAGTGGATGTTAAGTTATTTGATGACACGCAACGACACCTTTAAGTGCCCTGTTTGGATTGATTTGAAGATCTCTATATAATATTCATAATAAATATATACCAATACCACATAATATGTAGGGTGATAGGATACTTACTGCAGATAGGCTTGCAAGAGTAGCAATCGACTTCACATCCTCCAGGACAATTTTGAGGACAAACAAGATCCACATCATAACAATGTGTGTACTTGAGGTCCTTGCACTTGGCTGTCTTTGGTGAAGTTGGAGTAGGAGTTGGGGGCGATGGGGTGGGTGTAGGAGGTGAAGGGGTGGGAGTAGGAGGGGATGGGGGCGGGAGTAGGAGGTGATGGAGTAGGCATAGGAGGTGCTGGGGTTGGAGTAGGTGGTGTTGGGGTGGGCGTAGGAGGTGATGGAGTTGGAGTAGGAGGTGATGGAGTTGGGGTAGGAAGTGGATATGGAGTAGAAAGGTGGATATGGAATTCTTGCTTCTGCCACCACTAGTGGTATGAGCACTACAAATGCACCAAATCGCACCATTGGTTGAGCTGCCATAATACTACTGACTTGATTAGTTAAACTCCTGCACTCTCTGTGATAAAAGACGAAGAGGTAGATAGTTTGAATGGATTGTGTTGTTCTGTTGCAGCAGAGCCTTTTATAGAGGGTGTCGAATAGGGTAAGAGAGTTTCAAGAGGCAGAAACCAATACTTTAGGAAGAAGCTTTTGCATGTTGGCTCCTCAGTACGTCATCTCTCACATGGAAACCAATTCTTTAGGAAGAAGCTTCTGCATGTTGACTCCTCAGTACGTCGTCTCTCACATGGAAACACTAATGGATATAAATACCAATTTCTTATATTTAAACAATGAGTTGGGATGACTTTGCAGTGATTTAAAGTCAGACCTTCTGTTTATACATGCTTTCACGTAATACCAATTTCTACAGAAGTTCTCTGTTAGGCTTCATGGACCATCTAGCCCAAAGCGATGGTCCACATGACACAAAAAGGAAGCCCCGCGGAATAGGTTAACTACCAGAAATTCACCTGTAAAAGTCTGGTGTCAAATGTGTCGAGCACGTCATTATTGTTTTTACATTTTTTTTTCTTCATATTTTTACATATGGCTCCCCAACTTTGGGAGCAGCCACATGTCCTATGGAAGCGAAGGGACTGCGAGTCCGGACTCCAGCCCATTTCGCCTAATTCCCATACGCACAGACCAGTGATCCCTCAAGGTTATCACTTACTCCATAAATCTATTGCGAGCAAAATGGAATCGCTTAATTATCTTATTATCGAAAAAAGGAATCACTTAACTAGAAAGGATTTGAAGACAACTTTTTAGTTTGATTTCTCTTGTAAAATGTTTAAGCTCTATTTGAGTATACAAAACTAGGCTTATTTTTCAAGCATAGGAGCTGGACTGAGGAAAGAAGTATCATCAAATAAGGAGTTGAATAATGTATTATGCAAATGCTTCTGATCTTATATCTCAAGTGTATGACCTGCATCGAGGAAAATAAGTATTATCAAATAAGGAATTCAATAATTTATGCAAATGCTTCCGATGGAGATAAATACATACATGTATCTTGGGAAGGTGGTTTGTTTGTAAGGCAATTTTTCACAGTGAGAAGCCATTGCTAGTTTTGCATGGTGGTATATATCTAGATTTAATTTTGAGCATCAATTTAGGTTAAAATGTCAAGTGTTATCAAGATGAGCAAGCGAAGAGAGTGAGTTATTTTTACCACTAGCTTTGAATCCTGTACTATTGAGAATATATTGCGAATATCCTGATTGAGAATATATTACAAATATTCTCAATCAATCAGGATATTCGCAATATATTCTCAATATGTACTAAGCACGGAAAATATAGAAAAAAATGAAAGCTTTAGAAAGGAGTTTTCTCTTAAAGGCCTAAGCTTGAATTTAATACATTTATATTGCAATCTGTTGTTTCTTTAAATTGTTCTTAATTATTTCTGTCTCTGTTCTTTAATCTGCCTTTGTTGTTCATGCAAATTGGTTTAATTGGTTCTTTAGGTTCCTGAGATCTATGGAGGTAACTATTTGAATACCTTTTGATTGGGAATGTTATGTGTGAATGTAGGTGGTAATGAAAACCTAATTATAGGTTTTTAATTATTTTTTTCCCCCTCTGGGATTTGGATTTTATCAAGGTGTTTATTTCTTAACTTTTGTTGTAAATATTAAACAACATATATTCAAGATGGTCTTACGTTCCTAATCGATTTAAAAAACACTAGAAGAAATATGTTTTTTTTTTTTTGTAGTAGACCAGTAGTTTTCCAACTCATTCAAAAACTTTAACACAACATCTAAGTTACGGTACATGTAAGAGTATAGTATATAAAGTATTTCCCTACGATTTTCAAAAACTCTCTAGATATCTATATTGCTGAAGAATGTTACCACAGTGCAATAGACGTGGGTTTTTTGTATCCTCGAACTTCATTTTAATAGGGATATATAATAGATTTCAAAAAGTTTTTGAATTTGTCCATTTTTGCGTTTTTCCCTCTCTTCTACCCTACCTTCTTCTCCCAACTCTCTTGGCCTCGTCTTCTCCTTCTCTCTCTCCCTCCATTTCATTCTCCGTCTTCTCAAATCCTTTTTTTTTTCTTTCTAAATCCTTATGTTTGTTAAACCTTACTCTTTTTCAGTTTTTCTTTTATCCCCCTTTTCAACGTTGATTCTTATTCCCCCACCTCCTCATTTTCCATCTCTCTCATTCACTCCACCACTCAACGATACTAGTATATAATGGTATAACAATGGCTTGGTTTAAGCCGAAGTAGTACTCCAAAAAGTTATAGAGAGAGCCAACCCAACCTAAACACAGCATGAGCTCATTGGACTTTGATTATTGACTCTATAAATCAAGGCCCATAGGATTTGGGTATCTGTTAATATAATTACTTATCTCTCTTGGGGTAAGAAAGCACTAGAAATAATTCCAATGTTTCGTGCTGATTAAATGTACATGGAAAATGGTCATTTTTTAATCAACTATTGCTTATTGAATCTACTTTAGGACTACACACTTGAGATCATTTACTCCAAGTGGTAAAAAAATAAAGATGCCTACAAGCTACAACATGCCTTATTCTTCCCATTGATAACAGTGAAACGTGCCTTTTTTGTCCCCCAGTGATAATCCGTGATAATAATGGGTTCAGCTAACTAGTATGATGATAAACCAAAAAGTATAGCAAATGTACTTATAATACTTGGACATAAACACCTACCATTAGTTAAATAAACCCAATCTGATGAACACAGGCATAAAACCTGGAGCTAAATGATATAAATGAATCAAAATGTCTCAATGCAAAATAAAGTTCAAATAATAGCTATTAAACTTTCCAAAGCAAAGGTCACATAACAAATATATAAAAATCTGCAGCGTGATTCAATGTAGAACCCCAGTTTACAAAAATTGCAAAACTTATTTTCTTTGGAACCATTTATATATAGCACATAAATTTACACAAAGTTCATAGATGACCAATATATATAATTTCTTTGCAGGTAGCCCTCCAAATCAAATCTTCAAAGAAACTCCAAAATCAAAATCCATCTCTTCTTGGGGCTTTCAGCAAGAAGAGGTTTGAATTTGTGCCCAAGCTCACTCTGCCTTCTCTACTTCATATCATGTAAGGATTTTGGTTCATTTTGATGGATTTTAGCTTGGGGCTTATATGTTTATACTTCTAATTGCATCTGTGACTTCTGTTATCAGTTCTTTTGTGCAAAGTGTTGCATTTCGGTATCTGTTAGGTATTTCATAATTGATTTGTTAAATTATGCTACTCTGCTGCCTATGTAATGTCTCTCTTCTTCTTTTTTTCGGTAACTCTGTTCAATCTACTAAAACATCCAAACAATGTTCTACAGCTTCATGGGTTTGTTTCTCGTATCCCTGTCAACATATCATCAGCATGAATCAAATATTTAGATTGACTCCATTATTTTTCAATTATTCTATATCCACACAAAATAAGCATACACACAACACAATGAAAAATACCAAATATCATATATTCCAAGTTCTTCAAATACATTTTAAATGATCCTGTGAACTCTTATTTTGATCAGACAACAACCTGAAACGACTTAAATGTCAATTCACATGAAGTCATAACCTTATTACATGAGCAATTAAACAACAAAGCACACCTATGCGAGCATAAAGATAAATCTATCTCTTGCAAACAACTCCACGTCCATCTATCCCACTGCCACAGCTTAGGCTTGCATACTCTCCACTCTCCAACATATCTTCGTTGTTGCTGTTAAATCGAGCCACAGCACAATCGGTCGCAAAGAGACTTGAAGTGATAAACTTAGTATCACCACCCATGACCGGCATTGACACACCCATCTTCACCTTGCTCACATAGTCTGTCCTATATGTCTGACCTAATACACCATTTACTTCATCACTCAATGAGTAGAACTTGAATCCAAGATCAAGATGTGCGAAGCAATCCTCCTTTGTGATACCATAGTTATGCACTCTTGAGTCTTCCTCAGTAATTGGTACCACGCTAGCTGTGATCTTGAACTTCCCTTTCACTTCAAGAATTATGTTGTTGGTCTTGGTTGACCTAGTGAAGGTGACACTTGATGCAAGGGTAGGTTTCCACTCTGCGCCTTCAGTTTTTGGCAAGTAGATTGGCTCTCCATCAAAGGACAGGGCAAGGCGATCCACGGAGTCGTCCCACGTTGATGTCTTTTGGGCACCAATGAAGATTTGGTGGTTGTTGAAGAGGAGTCCAATGGATTGAACCCAAGTGAAGTCACGTTTCATATTAGCATTTCTCTTGCCAATGAAGTGGCCATTGATGTGGAGGTTGGAATCGGATAGGAGGCAGAAGTCATGGTTTTTCTTGCCATGGAAGTAGAAAGTGATACCATCACCACCAATGAATCTTGGGTCTTGGCATACTCCCCCTGGCTTATCACACTCTGCACATTTAGCACCATATGATAGTCAATAAGACTTGGGTTATATTTATTTATATAAATCTATTAGAACTTTCAGATGGTATCAATCTCTCAGTTTTATTGATTTCTGGTTGAATGGTTTGTAGAAAGTTATAACATTTGAGATCTTCAAATGTATATGTATTAAGAAAGTGGATCTTAGGTTAGTTTGAAGATCTATATCTAATCTTCATATGAATATATGCCACATAACATGCAGCCATGTAGGATGATAGGATACTTACTGCAGACGGGCTTGCAAGAGTAGCAATCAACTTCACATCCTCCTGGGCAATTTTGTGGGCAAACAAGATCCACGTCATAACAATGTGTGTACTTGGGGTCCTTGCACTTGGCTGTCTTTGGTGGAGTTGGAGTGGGAGTAGGAGGTGTTGGGGTTGGAGTAGGAGGTGTTGGAGTGGTAGTTGGGGGCAATGGGGTAGGTGTAGGAGGTGTCGGGGTTGGAGTAGGTGGTGTTGGAGTGGGTGTAGGAGGTGATGGGGTTGGCGTAGGAGGTGTTGGGGGCAATGGGGTAGGCGTAGGAGGTGTTGAGGTTGAAGTAGGTGGTGGTGGGGTTGGCGTAGGAGGTGACGGGGTTGGCGTAGGAGGTGTTGGGGTGGGAGTAGGAGGTGACGGGGTGGGTGTAGGAGGTGACGGGGTTGGAGTAGGAGGTGATGGGGTTGGCGTAGGAGGTGTTGGGGTGGGATTAGGAGGTGACGGGGTGGGTATAGGAGGTGATGGAGTTGGAGTAGGAGGTGATGGGGTAGGCGTAGGAGGCGTTGGGGTTGGAATTGGAGTAGTAGGTGGATATGGAGTGTCAGGACCACAAATGGGTTTGCAAGAGGCACACTCAACATGACACTCATCTGGGCAGAACTTAGGACAAACATGTACTAGATTGTAACAATGTTTGTACTTCTTTATCTTACAGGTTGCATTGCTGGGGTTCTTTGCAATTCCTGGTGGAGTTTTTGCTTCTGCCACCACAAGTAGGATGAGAACAACAAATGCACCAAATCGCACCCTAGGCTGAGTAGTCATCGCACCTTCTTAAGTAAACTGCTGCACTCTTTGAGAGAATATCTCAATATCCTGATGTTGAGATGCAGAGGTAGGTATTTTTGAATGAATTGTGTTCCTGTATTGCGACACTTTATAGAGGGCATAGAGTGGTGTAAGAGAGCTTCAGATTGCATAAACCTAAACTTTAGGAGGAGTCTTTTTGCATGGTATCTCTCATGCAAACAGTAGCGGATTTAAAGGCCAATATCTTATCTTTGAAACAATGCGCTGGGATGACTTTGCAGCATTTCAAAGTCATAAACCTTTTGTTTATCCATGATTTTTATCAATTCTACAGATGTTCTCTGTTAGGCTTTATGGGCTTTGAGCCCAAAATGATGTCCAAGTGATACAAAACTGGGGGCCATGGTATTGGTTCACCCTACTTCAGTCGAAGGCTCCGGAATTGGGTTGGGAAATTCACCCATGGTATTTGTTGTGTAATGTGTGAGGCTGATCATTGCTGTCCTTATTTTTTTTTTTTACTACTTCGTTTCATTTTTTAGATGTGATACCCCAAACTTGGGAGCGCCTACAGGTACCATGGACACGAAGAAGACTGTGAGTCCAAACTCCAGCCTAATTCCTATATGCGGTATCTTAAGGGTATCACTATCACCCATAAAGCTACTCTTGAGCAAAATGAAAGACATCTTTTTTTGTGTATGATTTTTCATATAAAATGTTTAATCTCTGTTTGAGTAGACCAAACTAACCTTATTTCTCTAGTGTATGACCTGTACTGAGGAAAATAAGTATTATCAAATTAGGAGTTGAATAAATGCATTATGCCAGGATGCTTCTGATGGAGATTTATAGATGCATGTATCTTTTAAAGTTGGCTTCTTGGCAATAAGCCTTTGCAAGTTTTGCATAGTAGTATATGGATATAGAAATTTTTGGTTAAAAATGGCAAGTGTTGTTGACATGAGCTATCTAAATATGATCAACAAGAACAAAAAAACATGAGCTATCAAAATGAGTGAGTTGTTTAAATCGAAGCTGAACTGATGATTTAAATGGAAAGAAAAATCACTAAATGCAACATAATTAAGCTACACACAACATACTTTTTTTCTGAACTTAGACATGAAATTGTTCTTAACAGCTGCCAGAAACTGAAAACACAAAAGGATGGAGATAGATGCCTGATGAGAAAATGGTGCTTTTGGATTAGATCTCGTCCAAAACTTTTACTGTCATCTGATCTGCTCAAAGGATCCTACATCACATCTCTTCTTTCTTTCAGTATAGCTTCTATGTGCCACTATGTTAGCATTGATCTCA
The DNA here is from genome assembly GCA_003290165.1 of Berberis thunbergii. NCBI lineage: Eukaryota > Viridiplantae > Streptophyta > Magnoliopsida > Ranunculales > Berberidaceae > Berberis > Berberis thunbergii. The sequence continues at coordinate 558,765 of QNQO01000649.1, forward strand.
ATCATTATCTGCAAAATCTGTAACGGCCACAACATGGATGGTCTGTTTAAAACAAGGGTCTGTCCACTACCTTCCATTTCTCATTTTAAGTAAGAAACCTCACCTCATATCCTTATTACATCAAACACTTTCTCCTGAGCATCGTCATCCTCGTGTTGCATGCGGAAGTGTTGTAAAAAACAAAATGCAAAATTACAAAACAAATGACTAATACCGAAGATAACAAATTTATGTGGTTTGGCCAACTTGCCTCCGTCCACGGGGCAAAAAAAATATATTCACTATTGAGATCAAAGAATACAAATGGAGAGAGAGAGTCTTACACAAATGGAAGAATATATTCACTATTGAGATCGAAAAATACAAATGGAGAGAGAGTCTCTTACACAACGTCAATGACATTAAACATACACATGTCTAAATGACACCACACGTACATAGGGTGCGTATATCACATTCTCTCTCTCACACACAAAAGGGAATGAGGGGATCTCCATCGATTTTCTAAGTTATAGTCATTCCTTTGAGTTTGTGTGTTAGGGTGGGGTGAAGTCAGCAAAGCTCCCCCCGCACTACCACTTGTCGGGTCCGGGGTGAAGTCATCGAAGCCCCATCCTGGCACTAGCCTAACAACGTGTACACGAGATTGTTGGCCAACAGACATGTCTCAAGCAACGATATTGTCCCCAACTTAAGCACCTGTCGTGCTCGAGTGTGAGGTTTTTATGAATTGGGCTCATCTGCCCCAAAAGGGCCTCGTCACTATTGAGTATATTTCCTCGTTGTTATTGAGTACATGTTCAATCTTTTATTAACTTCACATGATGTTTTTGCACGCTTAACTCGAGCCAACATCTAAAACAATCTCCACATTGGAAAGACTTGAGCTTACCCTGGCCCTAGATAAGCTCCACCTCAATGTGTTATCCTACTTTCCAACTCACCAACCCAAGGTCGAACTATCGACTTTGTTGGATCCGAGGGTCGAACCATTGACTTTAATACTACTTGTTGGGTCTGGGAGTGAAGTCAACAAAACCCCCTGACACCAGCTACTAGGGGTGGGCATGAGACGAGATGGGATTAGATGGACCCATCCCGTTCAATCCGGATCGGGACGGGACGTGATAAACCTCATCCCGACCTTGTCCCATCTCAAACGGGATGAGATGAACATGTACTAAATAGTCCTCCAATAAAAAATAACAAAAAAAGTTTTATCTCACATTATTCACACACCAATAATGTCAAATTTATATACATATAACTTACATCATAAATAATAATAGATATTAAATAAATAAATATTAAACTTTTTTTGAAAGCAAATACATATTAAATTTTATTTAGAATCAATGATTCAATTCATTTAGATTTCATATAGAATTTCATCTTACATTGATTTAATTTCAACACATCCTAAACTTTAATTTAGAAATGTATTTTGATTAAAAAAATAATAATAATTATTAAATAAATAAATTCGGGACGGGATGGGATGGCTGAGATTGAAAATCTTCATCCCGATCCCATCCCATTCTAGATCGAGACCGGACGGGATCATGATGAGTTTGATCAATCCCAAAAGGACCCAAAAAAATCGGGACGGATTCGGGATCGCGGGATGGGATGCCCACCCGCACCAGCTACCACTTGTTGGGTCCTGGGTAGTTAAATCGCTTCGTGGTCCAGGACCAAATTACAGTTAATCGGGAATAATCGATATATTTTTTTAAATCATATATTTTTAAAATTTAATCACAGTCATATACAAAAATAAATAATTAATCAAAATACTATAAATTTGTAATTATATTACTTCACTAATTCATCAAATGAACTTAATTTTGTAGGTTTAAACTAGTTACCTGGGCTTGTTGTTTAGGAACAACAACAACAAGTGATAGCAATAAACCCGAACAACAAAAGCTGCAAGCAATAGAAACAAGAAGTCAATCTAATGCTCACAAGCAATTGAACATCAGAGCATAGCATTTGCAAGGAAGGGAGCAAATTTGAACATCAGAAATCAGAACATGGCATACCCACAGAGCAAATATTAACACTGAAATGGGCTTCAATCAGAAGCTCATGATGCTCAAATTACAAAAAAAAAATAGGAAGAAAGAGATCTGAAATAAATAATTTTTATCATCAGAAATCAGACATGCTATACCCACAGAGCATGGCATACGATATACCTGCAGAGCATGGCATGGCTCATGATTGCTAAATTTTACAGAAAAAAAAAACGCCAGAAAAAAAATGAAGAAGAGATATGAAACAAAGAAGAAAAAGAAGAAGATATCCAACATATATTTGATTTGGTTTGAAGGAAGGTAGGAAAAGAGAGAGTCATCTTGATCTACTTCTTCTTCCCGTTTCTTCTTCAGTTCTTCTTCGCCTTTCTTCTTCATCTTCTTCAAGTCTTCTTCAATTCTTCTTCTCTGCATATACCTGTTTCTTCTTCTTCCCGGTTCTTTTACAGTTTACTTGGGGAAAATCAGAGAGGAATGTCAATCCCTTTCTCGACTTCGAATCCCTTTAGTTCAAGTAGAACCCTTGTTCAATATCTGCATCAACAAATGCAACAACTTATTTTTAGAAATCAGAATAGATAAATAAAGTTGAAACTTATTTTTCAAAGATGCATAGTTTCACTGAATCGTTGCATGAAATCAAAAAAGAAAAGAAAAAAGATGAGGAACAGATCTGAAAGAAGATGAACATATCTTACCTGGAAGGAGGAGGGAGGAAGTCAGTTCGTGTTCTTGTTCCAAGGTATGTTCTTCAGCTCCGAAATCAACACGAAATTAGTTTGTGTTCTTCAGTTCATTCAGTTCTTCTTCTTCCAAGGTATGTTCTTCTTCTTCTCAATCTTCAGTTCTTTTTCTTCTTCTTTCATTCCTTTGCTTCTTTCGTTCTTCTTCTTCTTTCAGTCTCTGCAAACATGAATCGAAGAGATAAATCGGCGAGTCAACTAGGCCGATTATGCGGTGACTCGCCGATTTAGCCGAGTTTGCGAAACCCTAGCAATTTTTACTCAATCCGGAATGGTCTAGTCTCGTATAACGAATATTCGACAATTATTCGCCAATTTAATAACACAGGTTGAGTCGGAGAATGAAGTCAGCGAAGCCCCCCAACATCATCCTAACAGCGTGCACGCGAGATTACTGACCAACAGATATGTCTACCCCAACTTAAACACTCGCCGCACTCGGGTGTGAGATTTTTATGAATTGGCCTCAACTACCCCCAAAAGTCCTCATCACCATTGAGTATATGTCCAATCTTCTATTAACTTCACATGATGTTTTTGCACGCTCAATTTGAGCCAACATCTCCAACACCTTTACTCTATCTTTGCTCTCATCACATGTTTACCTTCATCATCAATTTGTGGACTTTTCCCCAAGTTCACATATGCCATTTTTTTTCTTTGGCACTGTCAGATCCAACCGACCCAATTGATTCTTTTCTTGTTAACTTAGGAAGTTTTTTGTTTGATACTGCAGATCTACTAGACCCAGTCCCTTTCGATTTTTTTCAAATTTTTTAGCATGGAGTAAGCTTAGAGATCGAACAACAGTAATGGCTGAGGGAATATATGGTTTTGCCGCAATGTCGACTCACTTGTTGTCTACCAAAATCCTTGAAATGCTTACTTCGGTTTGTTGAATAGTCGTAAAGAGGTTACCATCTGATATCTTAAAGAAAAGGTGTGTTATTGCCCTTGTTGAAGCAAAAATTTTATTGAGTAGCAAATGACTGTCAGTCCAGTCCACAATGATAGTGTGACTATAAAGAGTTAATCTAAATTTTGGGAAGTATATATGCTCACCCTACTAAAATCCCTTTCTCGCATTAGTCCATAGCTATCTTAGTAAAAATCCAAATTTCCCTCTCCCACTCTTAGTACAACAACAACAAGCTCAAAACAAAACTTCTTCTCACACCCTACCTCTCACAACCCACCCCACCTCTTCCCTCACTCTCCTTTGTCTTATCTCTTCCCTCTTCCCCGTCAATCCACCCACTTCTTTTCCTTTCCTATTTAGAAACCACCCACCACTATCGCCTTATTTTCTTTCTTACTATCTCTGTAATCAATGTCAACCGTCGAAGGTGTGCCTTCCTGTTAATATTCTCAACTTGGTCATTGCCCACCTTCTCGACTAGAGATTTCGATTTGAAGGTGTGCCTTCCTGAAGCAATAATCCATCATTCTCTGTTTTCCTCTTGTACTACTTTATTTCATTTGTCTCGCCACACTTGATTTGTAGTTTTTTTTTACATTATGGTTGCGAGGATTGATGTTTCGAGTGGCCATATCCTGTACAAATACCACACTTGGTTGGAACCCATGTATACTCCACTTCAACTATTCTCGTCCTCTCCTTATTGATTACTACAGGGATAGTTTTTGGCAATTGACTGTTAACATCTACTTCTACACACACACCCTTGTGTATGTCAACCTCGTTTCTTCTTCCGTAGCCTTATCTAGCATAATAGGCACTCCAATAGCACTAGCAATCTTTTGGATACCTTCTAGGTTCCAAAAAACAATGAGACCTTTTTCAAGGTTACCCAAATGAGTACCGACGTGAACGCCTTCGTTTCCTCATCCATATTCGTGTCCATTTTCTGAGAATGAACAATCTGCAAAGAACCCATTTCCAGAACCTTACTCCTCTCTCCTTCATCTCTGAACTTGAAGACAAAATTCTTGTCGCCATGAATGCTCATCTTGAAGTTTTGATTTTCCCAAGCCTTTACCAAATAATCTTTCACATATCCATATCCCAAGCACTTACCTACAAAGCTGTTATGATTAACCTTTCACAGTCATCAATCATGTGTTTGCACTTTCTTTCTTTATGCCATCTATATTCACTGGAGGTTTATACGTGAGTTTGGAAGAACCCATAAACATGTTTTGCTTGAACTTCGTTGCCCAATCCATCTTAGTGGGAGTGACTGCAAGGTCTGCATTTGCCTCACGACATGTCTTACTTGCCTGACCAATAGATCCAGCATCCAGCACTGGTGTTCGTCGTATCTACCCTTCTCGAAGCACAATCTTGCTATTGGGGTTGAATCCATTCGATTCAGTGCTAGCAACAGTATCCCCGGGCGGATGATGTTATTCTGCTGCCTATGATAAATGCCCTTTTCCTTTTTGTTTCTCAAAATACTGTGTAATTAGTACAACCTTGACTCCATGCCTAAATCGTTCTATCAACTAAAAACCTTCATATGTTAATGAGAGGTTCATGGATTAGTAGGTTGAATATCTTTCATTTGTATAGATCAACAAACCAATTATATTCAGAAATTCCACAAGAAAAGAAACACAAGTAATAAGCAAGTAGAAGAAGAAAGCCCCATTCTGAGAAGGTAGAACTTATATTCCAGCTGATGAAGAATTCAGGGACTGATGAATATACTATCTTGATTCATCAAGGCTCCTGTGCCCCTGTAAGCTGTTAATCTTGTCTGCCTTCTTGAATTAAATAAACCTGTTATCCTATCCATAACATAAACATATAATATGTAAAGTCAATGTTCTGTCTGTTCCTTTTCAATAGAAAATCATTGAGTATTTAACTGACAGATCAATCAAATATTCAATTGAAATCTATTATTTCTCAATTACTATATACCCAACAACATACCCCCCTCCAAAAACAACAACATTGTGTGTGTGTATGTATTGTTCATCAACAATATATCATTGACATGAATCATATATCCAGATTGATTCTATATCCACACAAAATCATCAGAAACACAATACATGAACAACACCAAAAGATCATTTATTCCAAGTTCTCCAAATATATATAATTTGGCTTTTGTGAACTCTTATTTTGAACTACAACATGAACCACTTAAATCACATTTAAGTTTTAACCTTATTGCATGAACAATGAAACAACAAACACACAGGCATAAAGATCATTCTATCTCTTGCAGACCACTCCACGCCCACCCTTCCCGCTGCCACAACTTAGGCTTGCATACTCTCCGGTCTCCATAATGTCTCCGCTGTTGCTGTTAAATCGACCCACGAGGCAATCGGTTGCAAAGAGACTTGAAGTTGCAAACTTAAGATCACCGCCCATGACTGGCATTGACACACCCATCTTCACCTTGCTCACGTAGTCTGTCCTATATGTCTGACCCAATACACCATTAACTTCATCACTCAATGAGTAGAACTTGAATCCAAGATCAAGATGCGCAAAGCAGTCCTCCTTGGTGATACCATAGTTGTGCACTCTCGAGTCTTCCTCAGTGATTGGTACCACACTAGCTGTGATCTTGAACCTCCCATCTACTTCAACAATGATGTTGTTAGTCTTGGATGACCTAGTGAAGGTGACACTTGGTGCAAGTGTAGGTTTCCACTTTGCACCTTCAGTTTCTGACAAGTAGATTGGCTCTCCATCAAAAGACAGTGCAAGGCGATCTACAACGTCGTCCCATGTTGATGTCTTTTGGGCACCAATGAAGATTTGGTGATTGTTGAAGAGGAGTCCGATGGATTGGACCCAGGTGAAGTCACGTCCCATGTTAGTATTTCTCTTGCCAATGAAATGGCCATTGATGTGGAGGTTGGAGTCGGAGAGGAGGCAGAAGTCATGGTTTTTCCTTCCGTGAAAGTAGAAAGTGATACCATCACCACCAATGAATCTTGGGTCTTGGCATACTGCTCCAGGCTTGTCACACTCTGAACAATTAGCATCATATAATAGTCAATGCGGAGCAAGTATATAGGAATGCCAAATTAGCACCATATAATAGTCAATAATGGTATTAATTACATCGGTATGTAGTTCATAGAAAGCTATAACATCTGAGATCTTTGAATGTGTACCTAACAGAGTGGATGTTGGATTTTTGGGAGATGCACATCACCTTTAAGTGACATTTTCATTATTATGTAGACCTATTATGTAACATGTAGGTTGAGAAGATACTTACTGCAGACAGGCTTGCAAGCATAGCAGTCGACTTCACATCCTCCAGGACAGTTTTGAGGACAAACAAGATCCACATCGTAGCAATGTGTGTACTTGGGGTTCTTGCACTTAGCTGTCTTCGGTGGAGTTGGAGTAGGAGGTGATGGAGTAGGTGTAGGTGGTGATGGAGTTGGTGTAGGAGGTGATGGCGTAGGAGTAGGGGGCGTTGCAGTGGGAGGTGATGGTGTAGGAGGTGATGGCGTAGGAGTAGGAGGCGTTGCGGTGGGAGGTGATGGTGTGGGTGTAGGAGGTGATGGCGTAGGAGTAGGGGGTGTTGCGGTTGGAGGCGGTGTGGGAGTAGGGGTGTTGGGGTGGGAGTAGGAGGGGATGGAGTAGGAGTAGGGGTGTTGGGGTAGGAGTAGGAGGTGATGGAGTCGGTGTAGGAGGTGGATATGGAGTTGGAGGCTTAGTTGGAGGTGGTGGAGCCTTGGTTGGAGGCTTAGTAGGAGGTGGAGGAGCCTTAGTTGGAGGCTTTTTAGGTGGTGTAGGAGCCTTAGTTGGAGGCTTCTTAGGAGGTGGAGGAGCCTTAGTTGGTGGCTTCTTCTTAGGACCACAAATAGCTTTACATGAGGCGCAGTCAACATGGCAGTTGTATGGGCATGACTTGGGACAAACCTTTTCTTTATTGTAACATTTTTTGTACGATTTTGTCTTACAGGTTACCTTGCTTGGTGCTTTTGCAGGGGTAGTTTTTGCTTCTGCCACCGCTAGCAGAATCAGCAGAACTAGTGCACCAAAGCGCAGCATCTGCTGAGCCGCCATTCTCACACCTACTTAGCCAACTAAACTCCTCCACTCTGTGAGTATTAGTATAAGATCTTGATTTTGAAATGAAGAACTAGATAGTTTTGAATGAATTGTGTTACTGCAACAGAGTCTTTTATAGTGTTGTGAACTAGTGTAAGAGAGTGGGCATTTTTCGTGTTGGTTCCTCACTACGTACGTCGTCTCTCACATGCAAACACTAGTGGATGTGATTCAAACAGCCAGTTAAACTAGTGGATATATAAAGCTCAGTTTCTTATCTTTCAAACAATGTGTTAAAGCACTAATGGATCTAAACAATATTAGGGATGACTTTGCTGTATAAATATACATACCCTTTACGTTATTACCACTTCTACCATATGTTCTCTGTTAGTCTTCATGGATATCTGACCCAAAGCACTCTTGTGACGAGGGCCCATGTAGCGGCTCTTTACAGATAAAAGGAATTCAAGGAAAATCACAAAATTCACCCCAAAAAAAAAAGTCTTCTCTTATCGAAGGTGCATTATAATGGTGTTTTTTTTTTTTTTTTTTCCTTCCTGCAATTCGTTTCTATTTTTAGCATCCGTGGTGCGATCCCATAGGTACCATGGGCCTGAAATTCGAGTCTGAATCCATTCTAAGCATCTGTGATCAGAATTGCTGTCACTTGACCACAAAGTAATGAAAGTCAGTATTTTTTGTGTTTGATTTCTCTTTTTAGAATATGTTTATTCCGTCTCTGTTTGGCTAGGCAAATTTAATTATCAAGTGAGGAAAACAAAGCTTTGAATACATGTATCTTGTGAAGGGAGTTTCATGAAGCTCGCCTCCTTTCCTTGCAGTTTTGATGTCCAAGACTCGAATACAACACGCCATATATCCACCTTTACAACTGTTGTAAATTAATTCTGTAATTTTTAGCATTAGTGAAACCATATATATAATGAGCCCAGAGTCAATGACAAAGTTGCATTTGCACGATTAGTAATGTCGTAGAGAATTGAATTCTGGGTTAAAGAGGGAGAGAAATACAAGTTGAAAGCCAATTATGATTTCTTTGGACCTTCTATCAAAATCCCATTTGCAGGAAAACATTTTGAATGACAGGCCCGTGCAATGCTAACACTGACTTCCCAATGAGCTGGGCTGAATTGGTTTTTCTTTCGCATAAACCCACCCACCCTATTAACCCTATAAGTCTACTACTGAGCTGGTATCCCATTGATGAAATAATAATAATAATAATAATAAATAGAGTGAAAATGTACAAGTGGACCAATTGGCATCCGGGCTGTGTCAAGTCTTTATGTGCATTCACAACTTCCACTTTGTGCGACCACATCTGAATGGCACCATTTCCAATTTATGATCATCAAACCAATTTTGAAAAGCCTAGGCACCAATCTAACATTGTTCTTGAACCGATACTTTTCATTTTCAATTTCAATTCAAGTTTTAGAGACTGATATGACAAAAGGAAGATGGGAAAGAATAGAAGTCGATATGATCTATTAGATATACCCAAGTGTTGATTAGGAAACATAAGCTATTACAGGAACTAGGGAGGATATGGTATCATTGAATCTTTCTTATTGTCGAGGAAATCAGCGAGGGGGAGGGGTTTTACCACTTATCTCCCTCGAGATTTGCATTGGTGTGCATTTCGAGAGTGCATACACACATCTCGATAGGAATGAGCGGTCATCCCCACCCCCACAGCGCCATTTAGAATTTCTGGGCATCATTAGCTATCCCCAAGCATCAAACTAGGTTGGCCCCCAAGAGGGAGCCTAATCAAGAGCACAATCGAGGTAGGAAGATGGCTCAATTGGTTGCTCTATAACAACTGCAACACCGAATGAGCAATGTTGGAACAATTTTAAACTCCCTACAATACTATTTCAATTTTTAAACTCCGAATGACAAAGGGTGGTTATGTCTTTTAAGTGAAAAATACTATTTCAAATTTTACAATTTTGCCCTCTACATTTCATATCTTTTACAATTAAAATCAACTTTTTCTGGAGATTGATTATTATACTTAAACTCCTAAATTATTTTCTCTTATATTATTCATAAATTTAATTTAATTTTTTTAATACATTTTGAATAAAGCTAATATATTGATTTAAACGATTTAACATTTAAGGGCTTGAGAATAGCATGCGCAACGCACACAAAATTAAATTCAATATATTTTTGTTAAACCAATAGGCGATACAAAAAATTTAAGTATTTGCACTATTTCATTTTTTGTGTCGATCAACAATTTAGTCGATGCATATAGATTCAATGCAAAATTGTTGAAGGATAGATAAATTTCATAATTACTTAATTCTGAAAATAAATAAACAAATAATTATATGCACACGTAGCAAGCATTCATGAGTAGTTTTTCGAAAATATTACGAAACCAGGTTTTGTAACCAGGGTGACGTGGCGTGATCTTGAAAGAATTATGAAATCTTCAAAGTGTTTATGTGTATCTCAAGGTGTAATAAAACGTCATCTAATGATGCCACATCATCCTGATTGTAGAACATGATTGCAAAACTTGATTCCCTAACCTCACTCATAGTTTTTAATAACTTGCGTGAATAAGATTCCTTCATTGAAAAAAAAAAATAAAAAAAGTAATTTGTAAGCTTCAATTAAGGACCATCAATTTTCAGGTTAATTTTCTGATTAACATTTAAGGGAGAAAAAGATTTTACATTTGGCTGAAATTTTCATGGATTTAATCTGTATCATCGGCTATAATTGCTCAATCTTTGTGCATAGATTCTGAGTATGTTATTTTATTTTCCAAGTTTTGAATGATATCGATGATTTGATTGTTTACATATGGTTTGAAGTTCTATGACAAGTGTTTAGTTTCGAGCTTGAACTAGGCTCGGATATTTTTTTACTCGTATATATTACAGTAATCCATAACCAACACAACATAACTTTATCGATAATGCCCTCTAAGTATTATTACTTAATATAGATTCCTTAATTAAACCATTTAGCTACTTCTTGCAAACCACCCCATGTCCATGCAGTCCACTGTTGCATTGCAAGGTCCCATAATTCACCACACCAGCACCACCATCATCACGAAGCATCTGTCCGCCTCGACCAAATCTCGAGACTGCACAATCAGTTGAGAAGAGATGAGAAGAAGAAAACTTGTCATCTCCACCTAGAACAGGCATCAGAACCCCCATCTTCGCCTTACTAACATAGTTCTTCCTGTAAGTCTGACCCAACACGCCATCCACATTGTCACTGAGATTATAAAACTTGAACCCAAGCTCCAAGTGAGCAAAGCAATCTATATCACTACTTATATTGTATCCATGCACTCTTGATTCTTCTTCTGTAATTGGCACCACCACTGCTGTCACCTTGAAATTTCCGGTGACCTCAACTGTGACCACATTAGTATTGGTAGGTCGAGTAAGCATGATGTGTGGCATGTTTGCAGGTTGCCACTTTGCACCTTCAGTAGAAGGGAGTGAGATGGGTTGGCTATCAAAGGCTAGTGATAGGTGATCAACATTGTCAATCCATTTTGATGTTTTCTTTGCAGCTACAAGGAGTTTGTGAGTGTTGAAAAGAATTCCCAGAGATTGTACCCAGGTGAAGTCGCGTTTCATGTAAGTGTTTCTCTTGCCAATGAAGTGAGCGTTTATATGGAGGTTTTCATCAGATACCAAGCAGAAATCATGATCTTTCTTGCCATGGAAGTAGAACGTAATTCCATCTCCACCCACAAAGCGAGGGTCTTGGCACACTGCACCTGGATAATTGCAACCTGTGTTCAAAGAAGATGATCATATATTAAAATTAAAACTTCATTAAGAGTAAAATTTTGAAGACTATGCATAGGCAAAATCAACATAAGGATCACTGATCATGAACGATGAAGATGGGAATTGAATGCACTTACTGCAAACAGGTTTGCAAGCGGCGCAGTCCATCACACAGGTCCTGGGACAATCCACAGGACAATACTGCCAATCTTGGTAACAACGGTAGAACAAATTGCACCTCACCTTCTTCCGTGGAAACAATGAACCTGATTTCAGGGACTCCGTCAAGTTAAAGCATAGGGTCACCAATAGTAAGAACACCCACAGGCATAGCAAACTCAGTTTGATTAGCGTCGCCATCACAGCAGTCTACAATGATTAATAGGTTTGAGATAAAAATAAACTAATGATATGGTTTACAACAAAACAATTGCCTATTTATATTGATGATCCGTTTTACTGTTACGTTCATAAAAACAGAAAAAGTGCACTCTGAAGTGTTATAACGCTTGGCTATTCACAGATATTATGCTTACAACACAGTTTTTACACAGCAAAGATGCTGCCGTTACACCTATACTACTTGGTGAAATGCTAAGTAACGCACGGATAAACAATACGAACTGGAGAAGATTTGCAACTGATAAAGGTCTGTTCTATGGGTAAACAATGAATAAAATATCACTGAACAAGTAGCTGATATAGGCCAAAATGTAACTCTTAGGTTTTCTAACACAGCTCGCGAAATGTTAACTTTTGACAGCGTCATATTTTGGGCATGGCACTGATTAGGGCAAGAAAATAGAGAGCCCAAAACAAATGCACTACACACAAATGTGGAAATGTTGTAAACATTGGAGTAAAAATGTTGGAAGGTATGGGGAGCCAAAAGAATTTATACTTTAATGGATCGAATCAACCATGTTTGCCACAGATAGTGATGTAGAAGGTAGCAGATTGATTAAAAAGGTATCGAAAGGGGGTGAAACGTCTAAGCCCAAGGACCAAAAAACAACTCTGGCATCGAAACGAATTCCATGGTTCCAACCCTTAAACCCTACTAAACATCAGAATTAAAAAAATTAAATAAAAAAAAAATGTCACAAGTAACAATTTGTTTCCCAAATACATGTCTGGCACTCGCTGTAGACCATGGACTCTGTCCAAAGCCGAGCTGTATAGTCTCTCCGTCTCTCCTGTCAGAAGCCTAACTGAATGACCTCTTTCATTAGGATCATCGTTCAAAGTCTTAAAATAACTTAAATCACTGAAAATAACAGGTCCAGTCTAATTCTTGGACCCCTAAAGATAACTTTCAACTAAAGTGCTCTTGTAGCTCTAGTAAAAAAAACTTTTGGTATCCTCCCGCATAAAAGTCAAATGCAATTTGAAACTAAGTTTTTTGTGCTTGAAAATCTGTTCTCTGTTTTGGGGTTTGCCTTCAACGGCAAAACATGATAAGAAAGCTTCAGCTGAACTGTTACTTCAGCACCTTAGATGGAGTTGTCGTCCATTAAGATTCTTCAACTTAGTGAGTGCCCTCCTCCTCCTCCTAGCTTCAGCTGCTGCAGCGGCATCCACCTTACTTGGCAAGACACTTTGACCTAGTACACTTTCTGGAAGAGCAGTTGTTGAGTGACCACTTGCGGAAGAAGCAGATTCCTCTTTATAATTTGCTGGAGCCTGTTCTCACATTTCAAAATAGGAGTAGATGGTTTGAGAGAACATTGAGTAGCAGGTGTAAGGTTCATCCTCCTTTGATGGATAAGAGCATTGTTTTCTCCACTAAGTGACCTAGTTGAAATGTCATGGAGATTGTTAGCTGGGTTGGTCTGCTTTGGATTGGAAGTTTCCGTTTTAACGATAAAGGGCAGGGGAGGTTGGTTATGCTCAGGGGAGGGTTGGTTATCCTCTACTATAGTCGCTTTCGAAGAAGATCCAATTTCATGGAGGGTATCACAGGAACTATCGGCTTGGTAGTCCCTTGAGACATTGGAATTGGGAGCCTGAGTAAAACAACCCATTTCCATGTTCAGGGAATGGGAAGAACCACGGACAAGGCACAATGTAGAATGGTGGCCTCGGCCCATTAACACCAAGTGGGTTACTCTGTTCATGAGATGGATCGAGCTTGCAGGTTGACTCCACATGATTTTGTGAAGGAGCAATTTGAGCAGTGGCTGGTGTTTGGGCAGGATTTAAAGATTGGATGATGGAAGGCCAAACAAATGGTGTGAAAACAGGGCGATTGTATACAAGCAATGGTGGCTTCTCAGAAGTGGGGATATTTGTTTGGGTTGATGGAGCTTCTTCTGCTACTTCTTCTGTTTCGGTCTTTATCTTCTTAGTCATCTGCAGTGCAAAGATCCAACTTCAGTAGAATGCAACAAGGAAAATTAAATTTTCATAATCCAGAGATCTTACCTGTGCTTTCAATTGTTGGTTCCTTTCTTTCAGCAACTGATACTCTTGCACAGCCAACTCCTTGTCCTTCTCTCAAGAAAAGGTTCACCAAAACACGAATATGGGTTTAGTAATTTATAACATAAAAAAGGATTTTAAGGAGAACTTCCTTTATGAAGAAAAAAGGGATACTGCATGGCTTTATAACCTGGTCCAGAGAAAACAGCATGGATATAGTTCCCACTTCCCTTGTGGGCATGACTTGAACAAAGAAACTTAAACACTTCTGATAAATCACTATGATATCATCTAAAGTGCAAACGTACCCGCTTCAGGTTTTCATTCTCCAGTTCTAAGTGAGCAGCTCTTCTTGTTAACTCCTCGCACATGGCCTAAAGGTAAAAAGAGAAACAAACAAAAGATTAAAACACAAAGGAGTAGCTTTACCTGAATTCCCATGCATGAAACTGATACCCCAAACACGGAATGCTACGCTAAAAGTAATACAAAAAACTTCAAAATGTGCTTTACTTTTCACTAAGTTTACAAAAAGGTATGTCAATATCCAATTGCAAGGGGGCAGCGTTCTATACTAGATTTACAAAAGACCTAAGATCCGATTGGATGAAACTTGGGTGGGTTGAACCCCACGGGTTGGATGGGCAAAGCCTAGCTCATGTATGGGTTGGTCATGTGCAACAAATATGTCATCCAGGGAGCTTTGGGTTGTTCATGGGTAAACGAGGCATCTGACCAACCCGATAAATTCATTTGACAACAGTGTCCACACTTTTGCACTCCTTTTCTTGTTTTCCCTCTAGTAACTGTATTCCCATGAACTTGATATCCAAAAATGAGAATTGTGTCATCATTTATCATGCAGTAGTTGCCTGTATCCTATGAATTAAGTATCTTAACAGTTTCAAGAGATTCGGACATTCATATCATAACATAACAAATTCAGTGCAGGAAGTTTCCTACTTTCAGGAGCCCTCCAACGTTCCTAATTTTTTCTTTTCCTTTCACTATAAACTCATACCTAATAAGCAAGATATCAGAAAACGGGTTGTTCCTATCACGAGTGAGCGCATATGTGATTTTTGGTTTGGAGCACAATGAAAGTAAAAAATTTATAAACCGACTTACCTACATTAGTAATTATTATATACCTAAATAACTAATTTTGATTTCGTGTCACACTATGTATGCACTATTTTTATTGAATAGTGTGTATATTTGCATATTATGTACATTTACATAATTGGAAGAAAAAAAAGGAGATGGTATTAGAAAAATCTAAGAACACATAAGAAATTAGAAAAAGTTAAGACTAACCAAAGTTTCTGAAAAAAAATAAAAACAATAAACAAAGGCGTTTTGAGTATATTATTAAACTGAAATATGATCAAAGATGAAAACCATGAGAATGGATTACCTGTCTACGGCGAATTGTTTGCCTAGCTGATTCTCTATTTGCCAAAATTCTTCGCAATCTTTTTGCTTCTTTCTCAGCCTGTTGGAAACAACTTTCAGTCGAAATATGAAGCTAATAGTCCCCAAGTGGATCAAGTTATAGTTTTCAATACCTCAGTTAATTGATTCTTTGACCTGCATCCCATAATTGACACGTTTGTGGAGCACAATGTTCTTGATATAGGAATTTCAGACAGCTGTTCAGCTTTAACTGTTCTTATTATCGCATTTTCACAGACCCTTTTATGGGATATATCATCCGCAGCCGCTTTGTGGTCCTGCTACGAAGAAAAAATGTCTGTTAGTGACAGAAAACTCAACCAAGTCCAAGACTCCAAGTATACTAAGTGTCAGTATATCCTTGATGACGTTTCTTCCACACAGACATCTAGTTACAATATCTGTTAAAATAGAAAGACGCCCCTAGAATATATACTTTTTGGACACATGTTTCACTAATTGGTGGTACAAAACTCATAGCGCTTAAAATGTAAAAGAACAAATGAAAAACGCAACTGCCTGACTATTAGGGAATGTGATAAGGTCCAAAAGGTTTGAGAAATGGACTCCGTGAATCTAACAACAAGGTCAAACATTAATCTAATTTAGAAAGTGCTGTCCCAGTCATGATCCAGATTCGCCTATTCACTGATATTGAGGGATCTATCCAAATCCCTCTAAGAAGGGGGAATCCATCAACTCCCAATCTTTCAGGTGCATTCTGTTGCCTAAGCCTTTATGATATCATCCAGTGAATTAGGGATCAGAAGCAACATGGGACAACTTCCACTGTGAAATGGAGTAGAGATGTCTGGAAATTCCATACGTAGATTTTAGACTATGGAACTGTCACGATCCTAGTCATGAATCTTCCCCTCTTGGATAGCTCGGGCTTTTGAGAGAGTTGGTTGGTTCATGACAATTGGTATCAAAGTCAAACCTCACATCCAAGGTTAGATTCCCAACAGAGATGACCTATAGGCTGAATTAAAATAATTTAGCATAAGCTAAGTTATTGAATACTGGTAGGTGAGTGGAGCTACCTCAAAGAGAAAAAAAAGATAAGGGCTAATATCGGGTCAGTATCGATAGAGTAGGCCGACGAGGACGTCGACTTTGGAAGTGTAGGGCAATGTCACGATCCTAGTCATGAACTTTCCCTCTTGGACAAGTCGGGCTTTTGGGAGATTTCGTTGGTTCATAATAGGAACTTTATGGAAGCTATTCTTGCCCTCTTCTCCAAGGTTGAACAATTCTCTAGTTATGTCATTGACAATGATGCATAGACACAGACACGACAAGCCAACTCGACAATTTTCCAAAAACTAGGACTCGGGGACACGCCAACACTTCATATTATTTTTTAATAAATCATATAAACATAAATAGTAATCTAATAAAGTGTCTTCAAAGACACTATTGCAAGAAAAAAATAAAATAGAGAAAAGTAGAAGAGAGAAGAAGCAAATTAGAGAAGACGAAGAAGAAGCATATATTACCTCTATACTTAGGGGGCTTTTTGCCCTATTTGTTTGAAATAACAATTGAAAGTCATTCACTTCCACTGGATCAACAATCATTACATTAGGTGATTATTTGCAAACATCTCAAAGTAAAAAATAAAACAAAATTGGTTTTTGATTCTTGACTATGTCTTGACCAAGTTCTGAGTGTATCGGAGGCATGTCCAACATGTTGACCATATGTCTGACACCTGCCAACACGTTGACCAAGTGTTCAACGCGTGTCGGAGGTGTGTCAAGCGACTGTCGTGTCGGACATGAATATGACAAGTTTTTCGAATAGCTCGTGCTTCCTTGGGTATTGATTTATGACACTACCAATTATTCTCCCACTATGGTTTTGATTTGATAAATTTTTTAAGCAATATTGTGAAACTAATTAGAAACTTCCTATTGCAAAATTTTCCTTCCGTCCAGGCCTTTGACGCACACCTCACATTTCAAGTTCATAAAGTATGATAACCTAGACTGGGGATGATTACCCAACAATTGGAACGCTCTTCGTAATATGTAAAGGAAATTACCATGAGGCTGGAAATGGTGCGACGGAGTTGGCACTAAGGGGGTACCCATTACGAGAGGTTGGTATTTTAGCTCTGCCATTGGTCATGTACACTACGCCAATGTTATATAATAAAACCAAATACAACACCAATGAAATACTTTAAAGCGAAATAGGAAAAATGTCAGATGTTATAAAGTCTGGCTGTGAGGGTTACATCTAGATTTGTTGACTATCAAGAACCTCCACTTTCTGCAACTGCGACTTGCATAACATTCCAAGTACGCGAGGTTCTTACCAATTTAGTTCACAACATTCTAAGGTAACTATGACACCTAACATATACCATGTTAGAAGTTATGCCACCGAATTTAATGTCGAACTCGCTATCTAAATAGCTTGCCCTAAAAACAAAATGCATAATGCTAAGTACTTTACCAAAGTATGGACACGAAAGCCCCAAGTGTATTGTGTTTACAACTTTAGTAGGTAGGAGTGGTCCATCGAACCAGTTCCTTCTTCAATGAAGGAGAAGTCAATGAAATGCCACAATAGGAAATCTCACCCCGGTCCTCTAAACTTTCATAGTGTTGACCGTAATGCAACTTTTATCTTTCTAAATTTGGAACAAATAAGTATCTAGATGCTTTTGTTCCAGGCAATTTGTAAAAATTACGTCACTGAATTAAATGTCAAACACTCCATCTAAAGAACTTGTCCTAAAAACAAATGCATAATGCTCAATTATTTACATGAAAGCCTCACTCGTATTGTTTGGGGCTTTAGTCGAAATACTCCTTCAGGCCAATTCCTTCTTCAATGAAGGAGAAGTCGCGGAAATGCCACAAAAGAAATCTCACCCCTGGTCCTCTAAACTCTCATAGTGTTGACCATAACGTAATTTTTTTTCTTAATTCATGACAAATAAGAAGTACCTTGAACCATATACTTTTCCATTCAAACTTTGCAATTCCACATTGACAAACAATACACACATTCGACACAGTATATTAAGTTATTAACTCAAAAAAACCTGCACATCAGTACATTTGAAGACAAAATTCGCAATTTCTGTAACCAAAAAGAGGAAACAATGCTTCTCAATCATCAATCAACCCCCTTTGTCCATTTCCCCTTTTCTTTCCCTTCATTAATCCCACCATCCTCTAAATTCCACCTCTTTAACAACCAAAGGACAATCTCAACTTTCTTTAACCGATCCCCAGTCCCCTTTCATCTAAACCCTAAACCCTACAAACCAATCAAGTTTCAAGAAATTGAATTACTGATAACACAAATGAAATGAAGAAAGCAGCCTTAACTGAAACCAAAACAGAGAGTGAGAGTGATAGAGTAGTCAAACAAATAAACCACCTGAACGGCGGCATCGCTGCAAGATGGAAACTTTACACACTCAGAGTGATTGTTGTTGTTGACGTTAGTGGTGTTCTTGGCCAATCCACTAGGCGGCAGCGGCGGTGACTCGGCCTTGACTCGTTTTACCGACCTCCTTCCCTTGTTCCCCCACTTCCTGTCCGACTCACCACCTTCATTTGTCGTCGTACTCTTGCTCTCAATCACCGCCAACTGTGCCAGATCCGCCAACGCCCTCGCCGCATCCAACTCTATCTCCACCATCCGATCCGCCTCCCATTTCGACTCGTCACCACCACCACCGCCAGTGTATGAACTCGTCGACGAACACGACCCCGCCACCGCTGCAGAAGAGCGTCCTCTCTTGTTGTTACTAGGGTTTCGCCCTCCTCCGCCTCTCTGCAACGAAAGCCTAATCTCTTGCTTGTTGTCTCTCTCGTCAGCAGCCATAGTTAGGGCAAAGTAGACAAACCAAGAGACAGTAGAGAGAAAGAGAGAGAGAAAGAAGGAGAGAGAGAAAATGAGAGAGACGTGATGAGAAGCAGCTCGGATTTGTGTCTTATAAATGGACGAGAGTCGAGAGACTCGCGAGGAATGGATTGGGATTGCTCTCCAAAGTGCCAAGTTTCAAGCCAGGTCACAAATCAACATCTCCGCCTTCCAAGACAAAGGTATGAAGAGGCGACACGTTCAGGCTAGCCTCCACGTGGAAGAGACACTACGTGGCGAGAGAATAGAATGTGTGGGTCAGTTCTGTAGGGACACGTGGGGTAATGTAAGAGGGGAGTTATTGGGCTTCTTGCTAAGGTACAGCGTGGAGCAGCGGGGCCGATCCAGGAACACGTGGAAGGCGGAGGATAAGAGTGTTCAACTTGAGTCGCACTACAAACCGAACCGAGAGAGAGAGAGAGAGAGAGATCTTTGGGTTGGATTTTCTTCATGTCAAGTTTTACTGTGTTGAGTAAGTTTTGATGAATTTTGAGGTTAAAAAATAATAAAGTAAAAAGTAGGCTACTTTGTTGGATGAAATCTTGCCGGGTCTGTGTCAAGTCTGTCTGACGGAGATTCACTTGCAACCTTTTTCAGGAACTTAAGGGTTTAAGTCCTAAAAATGACATAGAGGCAAGTGTACCATTATTGTCCTCAGATTGCTTATTCTGATTCACCAATATTATAGCTACCAACTTTTTTTTATTTATTTATAAGAACGTCCGAATCTTTTTAAATGGATGATAAGCCGTATTATTAAGAATAGGGAGTCGTTACATGTATTTCACTGTTTGGTTTGATTGGACCAACTTTGTATGTAATATAAGGCTGAAAATCAAACCATCGGTTCGATTTTCACCTAAATCGTGAACTGAATTGACCTAGGTCTGTTTTAAAATTTTCAAACCGAATCGACCATTAACAAAATCGATTCGAAGCCGAACTGATTCTAATTTATGCAAATCGTAACTGAACCAAACCGACTAAAATCGAACCAAAACCGAATCGACCGACTATTTTAAACGTATTATATTATTTATATTTAAAATATATATTATTTATTATATATATTTGGTCGGTTCGGTTTGGTCGGTTAAAATCACATAGAAATCGAAAACCGAACCGACCACTTCGGTTTTGAATTTTTTTAAACTGAAACCGATCCGAACCGAATTTAAACCGAGCCAATCGATTCGGTTCGGTCGGTTTAGTCGGTTTGATCGGTTTTTTGTTCAGCCCTATCGTGATGTTTCGTTTTGTTGTACCAACTTAAAATACGAAACACTAACTTACTTTTTTTTTTATATGAAAACGATTTTATTGGGTGACCTTATAATAATAATAATAATAATAATAAATATGACATTTGAAATTGGGTTTACACATGTACAATGAATATTTACTAAATTTAGAGATTTTCTATTCACAACTATTACAATGCTCTTAGAAATTAGAACTACATTTAAATTTATTTTTTCAATGACATTTTGTATTTCAATAATTGGAATTGTGAATTCATTGAATGATTGCTCGAAAGAATAACTACCAAGTCGATGATCGTAGAAGATGAGAGGAAGTTAGAAGTTATTTCTCTTACTTCTAGTAATTAAGTATTGTTGTTTTAAGGTTAACAAATAGTGGTTGGGTACACTAAGTAACTTTTATAAATTAAATATGTAAACTAAAGTTGGTGCAACCGAATCAAACAGTTGGGTACACAAAACAACTCCCTATTAATAATATTAGACGTATTTTCTTTCGCTTTAATCATGACAATGTATATATATATCCGTAGAGACCTTAATATAGAGGGTCACAACTTGGAAACTGTCGCAACAGCAACAATTATATAATCGCACTTATTATTAATATATTATGAGTGCCATTGATTTAAAAAAAAAAAAAGGGGGGAGCGTCAATAAAATGTGAAATACATGATATTATTTAGGGCTGAAAACTGAACCGACGGTTCGGTTTTTCATCTAAACCGTAAACCGAACCAACTTAGATCGGTTTTAAAATTTTCAAACCGAAATCGAACCGACAATTAACAAAATCGATTTGAACCGAACCGATTCTAATTTATACAAACGTGACCGAACCGACTAAAATTGAACCAAAACTGAAATAAAACTGAACCGACCGACTATTTTAAACATATTGTATTATTTATATATAAAATATATATTATTTATTATATATATTTATTCGGTTCGGTTTGGTCGGTTAAAATCACATAGAAACCGAAAACCGAACTGACCACTTCGATTTTGAATTTTTTAAAACCGAAACCGATCCGAACCGAATTTAAACCGAACCAATCGGTTCGGTCGGTTTAATCGACTTCTTCGATTTTTTGTTCAGCCCTAATATTATTATTCCACTGCTCAACGTTAGAATGAAAATGTAATATTCCCCTCAATAAGTTTCGGTATTGTTGCTTGACAATTTGGGCATAAAATAAAGTGGTTCAAATTTTAAGTCAAAACTAAATTTAGTCTAAAAATGAAAAACAGTAACAAAAAAAATGATACAATAAGTTGGATCATCATGAATAGTATCACTTTTATAACCATACTCTTCATGGTGATACAATTATTGTATCATTTATTTGTGAAAATGTGTAAAATTGTTAGGTAAATTGTTACACTTCAAAAATGATACTATTTTTGGAGTTGTTAGAAAAATGACAATTTGGTGTAGTGAAGATTTTTGACAATAAGATTTTTGGGTATTCAAGTTTAAAAACAGACATGACGTTCCTATTGAAAATGTATTTGATTATGGTATATGATATAAAGTAACAATCCAAAATAAAAGTAGATTATAGACCTCGTAGGTCAATTTACCCAAAATGTATCTCTAACACGAATTCACGTCGGTGGTGTTAGTGTCTGTGTACAACAATTTCCAGAATTTGATGGATTAATATGACAAAATTCTCATTCAGGGGCAGCCTGGAATGTGAACTCTTACCTCACAAATGAGGGAAGAATGGACAAGTGGCCTGTCAACCTCGTGACAAGAGTCTCGCTGGGCCAACTTTGCACACTCCACTTTTCCTAGGACCTATGCATCCTAAAGACGCGACATTGAGGGTAGAAGCGTCAACTGGTCTACTTAAGTTACAAGAACCCAGAACATCTGTCTGTTTCGCGGTTTCTCGTTCTCGTCAATCGTCTCCTCTTCCACTATGGCTCAGGTGACAACAATTCCATTTTATTTCTTCTTCACTAAAATCATTTGATCTCAAATTAGGGTTTCTGAAAACTGACATTGATTGTGTAGATTGATCTAATAGAATTCGAAATTGGTCTGATTTTGATACAATTTCAATAACTAGTCATTTTATCGCTCTCTAATCATTGCTTTGCGAAGTAGGGTTTTGATATTGATTATCTTTCTATTATTATTGATGTGCATTAGGTTATATTTTGAATAGAATCGATATTTACATGTCAATTTCCTTTGAATTGTGTTCAAGATTTGAAATTGTTTCAGTATGAAATATTGGATTGAATACTTCTTAGTTCCAGAAAATTGTTTGTTATTGATTTTCCGCATGGAAATAGAAATCAATATCGTTTTATCATTTTTTGGATAAATTGTAGGAATTGCAATAGAGCATATAATGGTTTGCTTCATATATTTTTCAGAGTAAAATGTGGATATTGAGGAAGTGATCTTCACAAGAAATGAGGCCTAGGTGAAACACTACACTCTTATTGTAGGGTTCACACGGTTGTAAATGACAATTGAAATTTTTTTTACCCCTTATTGTGGTCTATTTAACTTGACCAGAAGGTACCTATGGTGAAATCAGTATGTTTCGATGATTAGTTTTACAAGAAAAGTTACTTTGAAAAGTTAAACTGTGTAGGGCCTTTCGCTGTATTTGGGTGTAAAGAAGAGAAGATAGTCAAAATTTTGAGGTTGAAGACAACAATGATTATCTCAAGATTGTGAAATGACATTTCCACTGCTATTTTCTTAAAATGTATCAGATAGTCGCCCGTGCTTCCACTGTTAGATGGAAATTTCCTTTAAATCTCCATGATAAAATTTGAAAGTGACTTTAATCAAGTGATTGTTTGTTAATAGTTTTAAACTAGGGTGATATATTGGTTTCTGTGCTAATATAAATACATGTTTAAGGTCTGTTTCTTTGTGCTTATTCCAGTAGTTTTTTACTTAGATTGATTGGCATCGTTACATTTCTCATTAATATGGTTTCCATTTTCAGCTGATACTGTCTTTATTGCGTGCTGCATAAATTCTCTGTTTTAGATTTCTTCCGGTTCGTGATCTTTAGTATTTGCATTATTATCTATTGAAGTGCGTATTTATTTGTATTTCCTTACCCTGGAGTTCTATTTAATCAATTGATCTATATTATTAGCAGACTGTTGTGCTCAAGGTTGACATGACTTGTGAAGGCTGTGTTGGAGCTGTCAAGATGGAAGGTACGACACTTGTTTCCGTTTAGCTTCTAGCTAACTCTCATGTGCCCTGATGTCCTGTATTTTAGGGTAGTGATTGATTTGTCGCTATAAATCGATTTTGTAATTTAAATTCCTCACTCCTCAGTGCTACCATCTTACAGGGTTACTGAAACGATGCACTGTTGTAAGAATTCTTAAGAAAAAAAAGCTGAGTTTTGACTCTTTCTGGTTTACTACTTTACTTCTGTCAACCATTTTAGCCACCCTGCCTATGTATTCAAAATGGGAAGAGCCGAAGAGGCAATGATGGTTAATTCTTAAGTACTTACTATATGTTTCTGAGTTGTTGATATAAATTTATTTTCTTGAGTCTCCAAGAAGATTAATTAGCTTGTTTCAACTTTGATTGATCCAGGATAAAATTAAATAAAATCCTATATTGCACTAAAAAAATATTTTAGGGAAGGGTGCGTGCATTTCTGAAGTTTTAATAATTAAGAATGGCGGCCTCTTGGGAGGTTGAGAAAAAAGGCAGAGCACTTAGTTCCACAAAACTTTATATTTTTAACGCATGTAACTGATGTCTTTCTTTCGTTTTAATTTCCTTTTCTTTCTTTTTTACCCCCTCCAGTATAACACTACTTTAGTTGACGATGAATTGTTTTCTACCAAGTACAATCATGAATGATGTAACTGCTTATGAAGATGTCTGGGTGCTTTATTTTTATAAGATCTACGTGTAGGCATTAGAAATAATCTGAATTTGACCCCTGATCTGATTATGGAAACTTCAGATTCGCACAGGATCAATATCTAAAATTCAAAAATCTAGTCAGTTAATCCTGCGTTTAACCAAAGGAAATGCGCTTTTCAATTATTGTGACATTTTTCTTGAGTTCTGTAAATTACCTTCGAAATTCCAAAGTGACAACTGACAAGTGAGATCGTTCGATCAAATAGGTTTTTGCTCTAAAAAGTGTACATTGGGTTATTTTGAATCAGATCGATCTGAAATTGAACTGAATAGGATGTAAAGACAATTTTTGATGGGATATTAATAGACGATTCCTCTTATTGGATCAGCACCAATAACTGGTCTGATCCATTCCATCCCTCGGCAGCTGAGTGATAATATGCTAAGAATATTAAAGCCCAACCTTTAAATGCATTAACTGAGTGTTGCTGCTGTGATATATCCATACCTGTTTTGCAGGAGTCGAGTCATTCAATATGACTTGAAGGAAACAGAAGTGACCCGTCAAGAGCAATGTGCAGCTGGAGGCAGTTCTACAGATGGTCTCCAAGACAGAAAAAAAAACTTCTTTTTGGGACGCAAGAAGCAACTTCAAAAACAGAAGCCTGAGCAGGAATCAATTGCCTGCCAATAGAATGTATCGGGCGGTGAAGCCATTTCACACAATTGGCTACACAAGTCTCTTTAATGGGTGGATTTTTTTCAACCTTCTTGTACATCTCCTTTGATCATTCCGTTAAGAACATTTTCTGAAGTGTCGATCTTTGTTAATGAGCTCATCAGTTTGTAAGATGACAACGGTCCTTTTTCTGCCAATATGTTACTTCCCTTTAGATGGTATATACATTTCCCTTGAACAATAAGTCAATAACTATGCATAACTTTGAATTTGAGTCTTTAGACTTGTGCCCTGCTCTATGGTCTAAACAATTGCTCAATAGATCTAGTTCAGTTTATTTTTGCTGAACCGAGACAGTTGCATGCTATGAAGCTTGATGATTGATGGTTATAAGAGCATCTTCAACAGTAGGAAAGCAATTTACTAATGCCATCATTGGTAGCAGACCAGACTCAGGAATTTGCTCTGTTGTAATACAAGTCGGTAATATTTTCCCATCTTTTGGTGACACTAAGTTGGGTGCCAGACATTGGGGGTCCTTACTGGTGTGTGATGATGCCTTCCATGGCAGATGTCTAGGTAGAGAGGTTGATTGAGATGTGTTTCTTCTCAGCTAAGGTGTTTTTTTGTTGCATGGAATTTGTATTCCATGGAATGCAAGCAGGAAGTGATTGATAATTATTATAATTTTTTTTTTTTACAAAATTAGGAAATCACATTCTTAAAAATATGGGATTTGGATTGTTATATATGAGGAACTAGGATTGTGATTCCCTCGTAATGGAATTGGAATC
This sequence comes from Berberis thunbergii, assembly GCA_003290165.1. Taxonomy (NCBI): domain Eukaryota; kingdom Viridiplantae; phylum Streptophyta; class Magnoliopsida; order Ranunculales; family Berberidaceae; genus Berberis; species Berberis thunbergii. Next base: position 584,716 of record QNQO01000649.1, read on the forward strand.
TCCTCCAACTCACATCTCCTCATCCTCTTTTATTGATCACTTCCACGGTTCCATGGCGCTTTTCATGCAATCAAACATAACATACCTGAGAAATAAAATGTTAAAATGATATTGTCGTCGTTTATATTGTTCAACAGTAGTATTATTCCTGTATAAAAAGTAATAAGTTAAATTTCCCCAACTTGCAATTTTCCTTGTTTAATACCCCCTTACTGCTTAAATCTAATCACCATTAGAAACTTTGTTTTTTAAATCTACTAAAATCACGAGTTAACGTTCTTGACACTCGTGCATAATGTCACATGCTTTCTTTTTCATAAGTACTTTTCGTGCGGCACTAGCAAACTTTGCCCCGACTTATCAAAGAAAGCTAGTCAACCTTGCCCACGAAAGACTTACTTATACTATGGAAAGCTAAGCAAGCCTAAGAACACACAAGAGAGCTTAAGAGAACTAGAACTTGTATTCTTTGAATTCTCTGAGGTGATTACAACAAATGAGGCCTTAGCCTATTTATACGACTCCACATCCTCAATGGACGGTGGTGATTCAATTTGATCTAACAGTCTACAATGAACTTCTACACACTTCCTTAGAAATATCTAAGGACTAGAATCTTATGAAACTCTATGAAATTTTATGGAAGGTTCTAGAGAACTCTCTAGAACAATATGGAATACTCTACATTATTTACACTTGCCAACCTCACTTGGCCAGGCAAGAAGATAGTTGTGACATTCTCTCCCACCTAATCAGGTGACGTCCTCGTTGCCTTCAAATCTTCGTACACTTGGATTTGCTCCTTAAATTGCCACAAATGTTGGATTGGCTCCCAGCTAGCTTCACTTTCTGGCAATCTTTTCCACTTGACGAGTAGCTCATGTGTGGGAGGTTGGTTGAAATGACGCACCACACGATCTGACAAAATAGTCTCTGCTTCCTTGTCATGTTGGATCCTCATGCCCATTGGTGCTCTTTGTGAAACTCCTATGTTTGGATCATCCTGATATTCCTTATATGGTTTCAGTATGCTTACATGGAAGACTAGATGAAATTTGATCCTTGGCAGCAATTCGACCTTGTTCTTGACTATGGGGAAAAGACCCTCATATCTTCTGATAAGGCCACGATGCAATCCTGAAAGTCTGGCATGAGCATGCCTCTTGACAAGCACAAGGTGTCCAACCTGGAACTCTTGAGCCATCTCTTCTTATCGGCCACTTCTTCATCCTCTTGGATGCCTTTTCAGGTATGCTCGAGCCTCATCAGCTTGATCATTCCATCCTTTGGCAAACTTATAGGCTGATGGACTCACTCCATTGTAGCCAGTGGTGATGAGCTCGGGTCATAGGGTTGTCCCATGACAATCTCAAATGGGGCTACGACCCGTCGCTTCACTCTTCTGCAAGTTGAACGAGAATTGGGCAACACCCAACAACTTAGCCCAATCTCGCTGGTTGGCACTCACATAGTGCTAAGATATAACTCCAGCAAGGCATTCATCATTTCCGTCTGACATCTGTTTGAGGATGAAAGCTAGTAGAGAAATTAAGGTCGGTACCCCAACAACTTGAACAACTCAGTCCAAAATTTCCCGGTAAACCAAGTATCCAGATTACTGATGATAGATTTGGGCACACCCCAATACTTCACCACGTGTTTGAGGAATAAATGTGCGGCTTGCTCAGCTGTGCACTCCTTGGGTGTGTAAATGAAGGTGGCATACTTCAAAATCTGTCCACGACCAAAGTATCCAATTGCAACCTTCCGATGCGGGCAACCCAACTATGAAATCTAAGGAAACACTCTCCCAATGTCTCTCTGGGATGGGAGGGGTTCAAGTAAGCCGACAGATGTTGCTCCACTTTGTCTTGTTGACATACAAGACAAGTCTTCACATATGCTTCGATGTCATCCCTCATATGTGGCCAATAATAGGAATCTTCCACAAGAGCAAGAGTCCGATGTATACCTAGATGTCCCGCTCACTTACTATCATGACATTCTTTCAAGACTTCCTTCCTTAGGTTGTCATGAGGTGGAACATAGATTCGCCTTCCCTTAGAGTATATCAAGCCGTTATCTACCCAAAACTGTCTTGTCTTCCCATCTTTGACAAGAGCTATGATGGTTTGAGCCATGGATTTATGTGTCAATCCTTCCTTTATGAGTCCCTTCAAGTTGCTTTGAGGTTGACTTATGTCAGAAAGTTCTCATTTTCTACTCAAGCATCCGCAACAAGATTAGCCTTGCCAGGCTTGTACTTCAATGGTGTAATCGAACTCTGCCAAGAAATCTTGCACCTAGCTGTTTTGGTGGTGAGCTTCTTC